>CM017562.1:44575430-45050430 GCA_007844125.1 Sinonovacula constricta
GGAGCGTCTGTTGGTTAACACAGTCTGTATTGATTTTGTTCCATGCTAATGTAATTAATTCCATTTAGACGTGTCAAATACCATTTTGCCTGAAAAACGGCGTCAGTTTCTGACTTTGTTTTGCCCCCAGTTTTAGATTACAGTTTGCTTTTATAACCTGCATAATAAATGTTGACTTATTCACAGGGTCTGGTTTAAAAGTCCGTTGTTTAACTAAACCAGTTTCAGATACTTTAAATGTGTAATAGGTGAAAGAGAGTTCATCACGTTTAACGTTTTAATGAAGAAATGAGCATAAGAAAGAAAACCCGTCAGTAAATCTAAACACTCCTTGATAGAAACAGTCGATGTCATCTTTTAATCTAATGACATCGTAACCAACGATTGTCAATGTATGTGACCATGTAGCATATGCTAAATGCAAACACATGTATAGGAGAGATTTCCGAATTAAGATGGTGCTTTAGTTCAACATTATAACTTAATCTGTCGAATTATCCACAACGTTCCATGTTTCGGGTTATGAACTAAGAAGGAAGATAAAACATACTATCAAACTTAATAGCTGCTTATTGGTAGCTCAACACCATTTAATACTTCCTACGATATGAAACGACTAACTCTATATTTCCTTTAGTGTTCATATCAATTAGCCCACAATTTGTAAATATTAAACCTTTGTGTACTTAAAAAACCTGGACAATTAAACTGCTCGCGTTATATGTATCATATTACCCACAATAGCCTTAAATTTCTAATATATACAGTGAATGAAGATGTAAGTCAAATTAAATTTGACACTGCCATATCTACAGGGGTTTTAGACTTTTTCTTATCTACGTGGCTAGTGTCGGAATGTCCATTCCTCAAGTTGTTTAATTTTTCTGTAACAACTTAAGCGGCTGTAAATTGATGTTAATGTATTAGCTTTATCTTCACTTGTGGTAGATAGAGACACCAGGCAGTTATTTGTTCTCATAGATAGACTTCATCTGTAAATTATATGTTCTGGGCTGACGTACGTTCGGTTTATTGGGCTAGTTGCATGTAACTGAATAGAAAGGAATGACAAAAAGAGAAGTATCTAATACTCACATTTAAGCTTACATTATATTTTGATGTTCAAAGTAAAACATAATTGCCATGTCTAATTAAATTTGATCCAATGTTGTAACTTTGCACAAAGTATAAAACCGTTTACGAATGAATTGTACGGTACTAATCACTTTCGTGTTCATGAAAAGTATCCATTAGAAGTGAGACGTTATCACTTTCCGACTTTCATTAGATTTGAAATTAAACTTGTAGAAGTTGCACTGCTATTCTGTTGATGAATCTAAACCCACCAAAACGAAACCAGAGGAAAAATCTTATGTTAGGTTCATAATTTGCACTAAAATTGATTCTTAAACCTTTAACTAAATATAGATTTCAAAGACGCCTTTGGATCTCCCAAATACATCTTACTGATACGTTATGTATGTTCCGTATTCTTTCATCCTCGGCGTTCCGAATCAAGTTCAGAATGTGTTCTGTTGGCGTCATTACTCGGCCTTGATAATGACCAAGCTAGTATAATTCAACACGTAAATGAACTGCGACCTCTCTTCCTTGGGATCGTGAAGCAGAGAATTTCCACAAGACCGCTGATTGGAATGAGCAATCGGATTGTCGGACGGAGGGGTCTAATTTTAAGTGATAGTTGAATAATGACATTCCCGTTGACAGTTCCGACATGTCCTGTTCGTGTACATTTAAACCAAACAAACCAGCTGAAAACGCACATTCTGTGATTCCAATTGTTCCGCTTGACTTATTCTTGTCCGCCCTCCTGTCGTAAAAACACAACGCAGTGAGTTTGGAAACTCTTCCTTCCGAAAAAGGGAGATAAAGAAAGAGGGTGAAAATGAATTGGCATTTGATTATGCCTCTGCCGTAGGCAGTGCGAATTAATTGAAATTGATTAGATTTCTTCCTTCTTCGACACAGCATGTGAAACTAAGAATTTTAAATGAAGACAGTCATTGGAATGCATTGGTTCCTATCCTCTGCGAGTCCCGTCCGAGAAGTGGGTGATTGGCGCGAGGATTGATGAGCCAGATTGCCTCATTATGCAAGGTCTGATAATGCGGACGAATTTGGTATTTGCACTTCGTATTTGCGCGAAATTAGTCCGTAATGGATAAAATTGGTGATTTGAGGTTTCTTTCCCGCGCAATGGATATACCCCGGAGGTGCCCCACCCCACCCAGGAGTGGTTGTTGTCACCATTTGAACTATGGAACTACTGACAATAAAAGAGAATCTCCGAATAATCTCCTTAAATCGTGCCGAGTTGCACCAACTCTCAGTAAATTCACACAGCAATGCGAGGAAGCTGGAAAATTAAAAGAAATAAAATGAGGATTAAAACAAACAGTGTTGTCTTCTCTTAAGTGTGGTTTCAAGATATTAAGAGCAATAAAACACCAAGCAGTTGCAATTCGTCATCCAAAAGTTGAAACATTTAAGAACGGTATTGGGACCCTCATTTTATTGTTCTGTGAAGACACGATGAAGGGAGAATTTTAGTTTAGAAGTTTTTAGTTACTAGCCTTCTCTGAAAACGAAGAAGCAGTTCAAGTGGCCAGATCTGAAACTGCATAATGTTTATAAACATTCAACAGGAAAGAGTAAAAAGAACGCACCTTAGTGCGATATGTGTGATAGATGTTAGATGCGCGGTCTGTATACTTAATTTCAATGTTACAATTTGTATGTTTAAAGAATAATTAATAATAATAAAGATAAAATTAAACAAAACTCCTTTATGTTTTGATAAGCTGACTGAAATCATTGCAGTCAACAGATTCTGTCAGGATGTTTATATGGCTAAAACTAATCTTTAGAATAGAAGAATTATCAGGGTTTGACAATCATGGTGGGGATTTTATCCAAGTCACACCATTTCTTCGACTTGATTTCGATTTCTTGAATTATATGGTTAAATGGTGGCGAAACTTGTTCAAGAAATACCTCCTGGTCTATGGAATCACCATATACTCGACTCTTGGAAAACCCAAAACCATTCGCTAGAGCTACTAAGCGAATACTTTTCTAAATATTTCACCTACATTAGGAAACCAATAACTCAGCAAAATACGTATTTCCCTCGCCTTCCTCGTCGTATTTTATAACACAGACTTAATACATTCTTTAAACACGAAACAAATACCCATGGCCTTCGAAGAGCTATAATTCAGCGGTGTAATTTCCCTGTAACATTTAAAAATAATTGCCACTCTTTCTAGAAAAGAATTGCGAGCTGGCACATAAATATGCCATACATTCGGCACTGATTTCTGATAGCGACTCTAATCTAGCTGTCAGTCAGTGCTCAACAAAATATTTCGCGCGGGCTTCTCAAGATAAAAGTCATTAAAAGTCATTATTAGTTGGACACGTAAGGAAAATCCCTGTATGACGCGCATGTCGAAAGTGGGTGGGGGTAAGGACGGTTCTGTCACGGCTAATTTGTAACAAGAATCCGTGATTCGCAGCAGATTTAAGATGCCGGTCCTGCGTCTAGCTTGGTAATTGATAACAAATGATATACTCAGACATTCTCGGCTATTACATAATCTCATTGTTTCTTATCAAGACGATGTTGCGATTTGCGCCTCGGTGGTAAGCGACCCGCTGGGTCAGCCGGGGTCTGCTATAAAGCCGTTAATCTAAACGATATAGTCATACTTTCGCCGTAGAGGGAGATATTCTTACACAATATGTTTAGAAAACATGTCATGCGACTATGTGTGGCATTATATGCATTTAGTGAACAACTTAATATGCCAAAGCACTTGCAAACATACAGAATTTGTTTCCGCGAGGAATACAACGATACCAACCTTATTATAAAAATGACTTATTTGGCGTTAATTTTCAAGAAAATTCGAGATGTTTGACTTCCCTAACGTAAACATGTTTATTTATACACTTACAGTTAACTGATATAATGTTGTTTTCAAATTAAGAAAGTGGTGGTGTAGGTTTAGTGTTTCACTGTTGCTGTATGAAAATATTTACGTTTGAGATTATAAGACAAATGCTCACGCAGTTTGACTTTTTATTTGTTTTATACAAACGTGTCTACTATTTCATAAACACTGAACATCGATGTTATATATTACACATTGCTCTGTTATTTAAATATTCACATTTCCTTACCACATCATATGTCGTTTATACATTTTCATTGATGTATGAGATGAATAAAATCAAAAAGTGTATTTTGAAATTCTATAAAGTTATATTTCCAAACCATCCTACGTTGATCTCTAGGGGACGTCATTTTATACTATTATATTTAATTAATATTATTGGCATCCTATGAATATAAAATAAATATCTTATTAAACATTCACAAGCACGCAACCTCATCAAGTACCGGTATTTCACAAATCTTATGTCCATCCTTTTACCTTTCAAAGAATAACGAAGTATATCCACAAAGTTATTCAATCACATATTTCATAAATCTACATATTATTGTGGCATGTAGCGGTGAATTTCGTTGAAAATATTAAATTATTTCTAATAAATGAAATTCTTGGTAAAAGGACATTTCTTTTTTTGAATAAAGCGACTTCGAAGAAACGAAAGAAACACGACGCCTTCTAGAAAGACGAATGACTTAATAATAGAGGGCGTATATCAATGTCTGCCGAAAATTGCACCGTTGCTACTAGACCTTTATCCCGTAGTCTGCAGTTGTCGAAGTTAGAACTGCGGCTATTCGAGATGTGTGATTTGTAAACTTAATGCAGTTGTGCAAAGCTATCAATCCTCTGATTTATTATAGGACAAGCTTTATTACTTACTCTGTATCGAATGCGTCAAAGTGAAAAACATTTTGAAACAGAACCTAAGTTCCTATATATGAGATTTCTGTCAGTAAACAAACCCAGTTAAAGGATGCTGAGGTTGAACATGTTATACTGGACTTTGGGGCGTATGTGTCGAAAGTAAGGTGGTCCGAATATATAGGATTAAACTAATATTCCGTAAAGTTTAATAGTCGGTATTGGTTAGATCAATTAAATTTAGCAAGCATTTTATGTTGTGTACTGTTCTATATCTTTCACAAAATAACATTCATGAAAGAGCAATAAGTCAGTGCCTTATTAATGAATTCTTAATGCCATGTAAATTTAATTTATTTATTTCATTGAGAGCAAGAACGTTTTGTTTCTGGCAACATTCGACCTTCGCACACCACACAATAGAATATTGTCTTGAAATAGTTCATATTACTTGTACACGTGAATAATTAAACTTTTCACAGCGAAGTAACTTTGTCTGCATCTCTTTTACAAGCGTAACCACGTATGTAGACCAGTATATGTGGTCAATATTGTAATATGTCCAGTAGTTATACTGTAGACCAGTATATGTGGTCAATATTGTAATATGTCCAGTAGTTATACTGTAGACCAGTATATGTGGTCAATATTGTAATATGTCCAGTAGTTATACTGTAGACCAGTATATGTGGTCAATATTGTAATATGTCCAGTAGTTATACTGTAGACCAGTATATGTGTTCAATATTGTAATCTGCCCAGTAGTTATACTGTAGACCAGTATATGTGGTCAATATTGTAATATGTCCAGTAGTTATACTGTAGACCAGTATATGTGGTCAATATTGTAATTTGTCCAGTAGTTATACTGTAGACCAGGATAGGTGGTCAATATTGTAATATGTCCAGTAGTTATACTGTAGACCAGTATATGTGGTCAATATTGTAATTTGTCCAGTAGTTATACTGTAGACCAGGATAGGTGGTCAATATTGTAATCTGTCCAGTAGTTATACTGTAGACCAGTATATGTGGTCAATATTGTAATCTGTACAGTAGTTATTATTCATATATCGCATTTTGATGCAAAACATCAAGAACTCAACAGAGGACAACCTGCCAAACCATACGGATATACACGACACGCTTGATCAAATCCAACCAATTCGGAAACATAAAAAATCACAAATAACACTGAGACAGAAACTATTCATTCATACAACCCCTTATGATTATAAACCATACAGTTTCCCCATATTTAACAACTTTTTTATTTCCTGATATGACATTGAAGCGAAGATCAATATCTTAGTCAACCAAACGACCCATGGTTTAACATCAAACACACTGAAGAGAAGAACATGTCAAATATAAGGCTATTAAACGATGCGGGATTGCTTCAATTATTTGTTCATAAACAGTCAAAATTGTTGCTTTCTTCATTTTATTGTCTTTACAAGTTGGAGTACAACTGACCGTCTGGCTAGAATGGAGTGTCTGACCTAACTACAATGGTAAAACAATAAAGGAATTGTCGTTAGCGACCCTTTTGCCAGGCAAGCACACGTTTTATGTCCATGACTTACGTTTTGACGGTTTTGACTATTTTACTTCTCGAAGTTTATATCGGTTTTATTACGACTGCCAAATGCTGGCAACTTACACAAAGTAGCCGCGTGTTCTTTTTCATTTTCCCACCACAAAGTCAAGTATTCAGAAAAGTCAAAATATGATTTGGTGAAGAATTTTCTTCTTTTATGAAAATGTAAAACGTATACTTTTAGTGTACCTTTGGGTTGAAAAATATTAAATCACGATGTTTTATGTCGTTCCGTACTTTCAAGTTGCATTTGACGATTGTTTTATGGGCATTTAATATTTCTTATCCATTAGCGCGAATGTCATATCTGTTTAAACTTTGTGAAAACAAGATACAAGCCAGCTGTTTAAGAATTGGACAACTTTGTTATGTTTTTATTATCTTGTTGCATGTCATTTTCTCGTTCACTTCGACTGAATAATCATCGATTCATATACAAGTTTTAACTAACGATCCGAACGTTTATCATTGAAAATGCAAGTGCACACATGCAAGTATATATTTTTGTAAATTTTCAATTTAATGTTTTACCTGGGAGAGAATAAATTATCAAAACTCAAAGCATAAACCAAACATGTGTTTGAGAAATGGGTCAGCAGTGTCAATGGACAGCGCGCTCTATTTTTCTCAGTGCCACATAGTAAAATGAAAATAAGTAAAAACAAACAAACGGGCATAACTATGCTAAAATCATAATACGGATAAACTGCCCTTTTGTAATGGGTTGCCCGTTGGTAGTTATCGTGTATTTAAAGTTTGTTGTCAGTATCTCTGACGGCTTTTGATAACTGGACCAAGAACCAGTGCCGAAACCGTTGAGAAGGGTATGAAAGTAGCTCAACAACATTCTTTGAAAAGCGAGTTAAAAAAACATGCAACTCAGCTGAGAGCTGGTATTAACTTAACTTTTAGTAAACACAACGCACTAACGACATATAACCATTCGTTATATAAATGCTTATGTCGATTGCGATGTAATCTTGTCGGCTTGATTTGTCAGCAAGACGCCAAGTACACATCTTAGAATAAACATTCAATTTTCACTAACACCAACAACAAAGAACATAACTGATGAAAATATTGAGTTCTCTGCAAGATTGCCAGAGACTAAAACACAGATCATGTTCTCGTGCAGGAAATATACATGGAACAATAACTTCAGCTCATTGTTTCATGTTTAATTATTGTCATGAACTTTAGCTCTTTATGTTTCTGCTGAACAGGGCCACAAAACCGCTTTGTGTATTCATCCGCGGTTTTCATATTTCACATGGGAAATTACCTTAGTATCGACAGAGAAAGTAGTGCCTACTATTGTTTCACTCGGGGAAGGATTTGAACAGTGGGTTGAGTTTAATTCTTGTCTTTCAATACATTGTTTATTTGCCTGAAAGATAACCATGACATTGTACATTTTGGTTGTAGGCATGTATGCCTTGTAAAGGAGAAAGTGTATATTTATAGCCGAACTTGACTGGATGAATGAAATCAATTTGATAAAATAAATGTTTTGGCATAATATTCTGTTATTCATATTAAGATTTTTCTTTGAAAACTTTCATCTTGACAATATTTCGTTTATAAAAAAAACAAATAATTCCTTCGCTAACTTTTACGTTTTAACCGTCCAATATTTCACTGTTTCACTCAGCACAACCATTTTCAAAGGAAACCACTTTAAACATATTATATACGGAAACCTTGATATAATTTTAGTTATAATAAAGACGCTTCATAAGTTGAATATGGTTTTTAATTCACCTTAGAGCGTGTCTGAAAATGGCATGATACTGATTAAGAGCACAATTGAAATTAAAAGTTGATTGAAAAGTATGGATTTACCAGTCCTTTCCAATTATTGCGAACGTTTAATGCTTTGCATGGTAGGATCTTAATCGCAATGATTTTTTTTTCTAGCAGGAAGAATTCTTATTTTTCAAGCATGCTATTAAGCCTTGATTGTTTGTCTCGCAAGGGGTATTCCGACTATTCTCTCGCTCATTATTGAGTGCAATTTATGAACTACTCTCCCAATTAAAACCTTTGCACAATTTGGCAAAGATATCAGCACAGTGCTTTGTCACGGCGGTATTAAGAATCTGCTCTCGTTGGCATTGTTAATGCAAATCGCAGGCAAGTTAACATGCCTACCTCATAGCATCACGCTATTTTCATCTTCAAAAGAGGCAGCTTTTTCCGAACACTTGTTTTTTAAACTAGCTTATCTTTCTTCAGAACTAATTACACCATGCAAATAGCATTTAGATTGTGTAAAAAGATTGCCTGCGCACTTGCGTAGATCATGATTTCATATGGTGGCATTTTTACTCGGTAACTCAAAACTGCGAGTGGGCCCAGGTTGGGAGTGCGTATGTCTGTTTATGTAATCTCACAAACAATTAAAAGCGTCTACATTTCGTCAATGGTAGATGCATTAATCCGACAGACTGACTTTGCGTCGACGGCGGTATAAGACATTTCCTGGGCCCAAGTTTCTTTCTTCGGTCATACTCCAGAACGAGGTCTCAATGGTTTGAGCGAATGTGTTCTTATCCTGTTGAATGATTCTTCAGCATTGTACGTTTTTGGTGCTCTAATTTCACTCTGAAACGGAAAAGGACATGTCAATGTGTACCCAAGTATACTTGAAAAAGCATCAGTATTTGATTATTGAAAACACAATTAAAGTAGATCTATTCGAAATTAAGAAAGGAAAAAGAGAAAATATCAACAATAAAAACAACTGCAATAATTAAAATTGTAAGTTAAAGTTATGTTTATGTTGTCCTTTTAAACATTGCAAGTCGAGAAGTAAGAGCAGGTGTGTTTATATTTTATTTAAATGGATTCGTCATGCGACATATATAGTTAACAACGGTCATAATAACTTCTGACAGGCCTCACAGGACATGGATATATAGGGGTTGTTTTTATAGACTGAATTTTGTAGAGACAATAATCTTAAGAGAGACTGACTTGTCAAGAACATAGATTCGGTAGTGAAACGGGATTTACGGAATGAATGAGGTAAAGATGTAATAAACTGTCAACGGAAACCCTTGGTATTGTGTGTGTATGGAATTACAACTATTATAATTGAAAAGACTGGTAAAATATATAAACTGTATATTTATCTAAAATATCGCACATGGTTTTCTTACAATAAAATATATCATCTAATTATTATGATTACATTATTGTGCATTTCAATTTGAACAATTCACGTCTTTCGTGATATCTGTTTCATGGTTACAAAATAAACGTCTGTTTACTGTCATATTTCGATATAATTTAGGCATACATTTCACTTGTTGTGCTTTACCAAAATCGCTCAACAGGCTTGTTTCATAAAACTTATCTTGTTGCTGGTATCGTTGTAGACGTGTAAAAACATTTATTTTTACCTTTGCATGTGCATGTAATAGTTAGGTTAGTAGAATAACCACACTTTGTATGGTTTATTAAGAAATGTATCATGTGACAGTTTAAAACATTGCTCGAGACAGCCTGCTGAATCCACACAATTGACATGAAAATATAACAAACACGACAAGCAAATTGTTTATATGACCTTCACCTTATTGAAGATGTTCAGCAAAGATAGGATTGTGCTGCTGAATCAACAAAGACTTCCCAAGTGAGACTCTCGTATTTCACGAAGCACATTTGAAACCGGTTATCATCTTGCTTCATCAATGTTCCCATAATGCATCGCTCGCATTCAGTTGACCCTTTGAAGACACGGCCACTATTACTAGACTTGTTTCGTGCTTTTGTGTAGAGGTCTCCTGACTTATTGTTTCGAACCTAGACGAACCAAGACACACGTTCAAAGAAAACAATGCAAGTATGCAAGAATGCGGGACATGTTTGCAGTAAAAGTAATGGATGAGCTGGGTTCACAGTTTTCGCATCGTGTTTCTTGACCATGTGTCCAAGCAAGCTCAAAAACAATGAGATGAAGCAAGCGTGGGTTAATAGTTTTCACTCAAAAACAAAATACAAGAATGCGTGATCCCTTTTTAAGTAAAATGGAAATGCACTTCTAAGGTCTTATTTTGTTTCGTTTTCGGGCAATTTGCATGGGAAAACTATGCAAGTATGCGAAGAGACGTTTTTAAACGCGTGGCTCATTCTTCTTCGGGGGTGATGGGAGAGAGGTTACATGTGCTCACTGAAAGAGATAAGACTTGCTGGTTTCCATAGCTACCGTACTGCAATAATGCTTGTCTGACAATTAATAGCAATTTATGTACACGTAAATTATCTTAACCGTGCCTTTAATTATTTAAATCCGCTATGCCGTTTAACTGCGGATATCAATTTCTTTTCCTCTCAGCTTCTAGTAGTGTTTCGAGAGACCACAAGAATTCTCGTTGAACACACAAATGGGCTGTTTAATTGGAGAAATGCAATTAATTTTTCATACAATTTGAATATTTATTTTTAACTTAACCTGTTTTTAATTTGTAACTTGTAACAAATCACTTTTGACATGTGTACAAACCATTATGCCTGTTTATAGCACTTGATATTTTATTAGTATTTAAGTATTGTAGTAGATTGTGTTTCCTTTGAGTAAGCTCACAACACAAATCAAAACTCAGGGGCGCCCGTGGCGAAGTGAAAGAGGTAGGACGTATATCTTCTCTGACTGCTCGCCTGTCACCGCGTGGGTTCGAGTCCCTTCAGGGCGAATGACTTAATGTGAGAAGGTCTGCTGTGCTTCTGTGGTTTTACAACTGTCTTTCTCCACCTAAATAGCTGGAAGTCGCAGAAATGACCCTTATTGTGTCACGTTGATGTATTTAAGAAAACTCCTCCCAATATTATACAAGATTAAACAATCGATTTCCAAAGGAAAACATGGAACAATATTCATAGTTTCTTGAATATTTATCTTAAATTACTTTAGTTATTTTTGTCATGTCAGAAAGCACATCTTCATCTCGGGGCTGTGTGTTTACATGTAAGTTTAAATACCTATTGAGAAGCCTGGGCGACGAATTCTTAACTTGATGTTTTAGTACTGGGAAATTGAATTGCGACACAGTCAACCAAATAGCAGCCTGTATGTTCTCAGGATAGGAATTGCGTGATGCTTCTTTTGTCCAATGTCATCTCGCGGGAAAGCGATCCGGGTTTATCATTATAAAGTACGATGGAAGAGGAATTAAGAAGTCAGGAAAGGGTCAATTACAAGGTTCCTGTTTAGATAGTGCTCTTGTGTGTATGAATGAAGCATATCAATGTAAAGAAACCATCACGCAAGAGGTTGCAGTTGACTGCAAAGCCATCTGGGTTGCAGGCTTAGACGTCAGCTAGTGACTTATTTCCGAATGTGACTCAGGCTACTGGACCAGAAATAGAATTGTAGATTTAGATATCAAGTTTTTCTTTGTTGAATTGTCTGCCAGATTCAACAGTCAAGGATGGCTTGATATTTTAGGACAAAGAAACTGTGCTAGTTTTTGTGTGGAACAACACTTCTTTTCGGTGGACTAACAATATGATATACTAATCTGTGTTTGGTACGTTGCTCTGCGTACAACGTATTTACACTGTTTTTATTCATCCATTTTTGTCCCAAGTTTATGTAAATCTGCATTACCACCCGCTTTAAATTATATCTCCTTTTTCACGTTGTTATTTTATATTACAATGGAGTTTACGGAAGTTTAAAGTAAGATATGTGCTGAGTGCAGTCTAGTTTCCGTCATACTTCCATCGTTTCTGCACCTTTGTGGTGCCACTAACTGAGAAATGCACAATTATCTCCAATTATTATCTTCTTGATTAGCAGGTAATAAATGTCAGTGACTTGTAGATTCTGCAGATACTGCAAATGAAATAAACCATTAAACTAATCATAACGACCATTTCCTCTTACAATTGTGATAAGTTCTACAGATAATTAACTGGCAATCTAATCGTCTATAATTTGTTGTATTTTGATAATCGATCCATTTTTGTTTTCAGTGAATGAGAGATGTATTATGCCTCATATATGCAGGCAATTCATGCAGTCTTTCATAAATATATTTTTCATCCCTCTAACAATGAATTTATCAACATACCTGCAGTGTAATTAAATCGTCTTATACAAATGTGTGCATGACTTTCATTTTCATCAATGACTTACAGCCAGTATATCGATTACACTAATAAATCGCGTGTGCTTTATGTATGTGTATACCCTTTCACTTTACTTTTTAAAGAGAAAACAATGAAGACCAATCCAAACGTTGCAATGAAAATGGACTGCATTTTATATCAAAGTCTCAGAACCTCACTATCTGTAAGATTCAATCATGGCAGCCCCCCTCAATCTCTGCATTTATTTTCATTCATATCCCATCTATTTCCCTTCCTCAATCCCATTCCGCCTCTCTCAACATGTATAAGAATTGCAGGACATTCTACTGAATACTTCTAAATAGCCATTAAATGAACATGAGTAACAACTTCAGGGATATATAAGGAATGAACGAACCCCTGCGCTGATGGCCATTTGTTGTAGGTAAAAGCATCTAATTGACTATTGTGAAGACATCAATTATCAACGAATCTTCAATTCCCCTGGTAGCATCCCCATATCGACTTGTCTTTGTCCAGTAGCCCTTCATCTGCTTAAACACCAACTCACATTATCAAATATAAACCAGACCATCCTTGGGCCATCTGACCCTAAGTAGTGTCCATTTTATTTTACAAATCCTTCCTCTTTGAAATTTGAATCGCGTGACGATAAACCCGATAGAAAAGATATAAATCTCACAACATGCGGACAGGGGTCGTTTCGAATGTCCTTGGGAATCTTAATCAGATATTCCAGTTGGTATACGAATTGCTGCGGGAAAGGGCGGAAGGAACATGCGTGCATCCTAATGGTCATTTCCAGAAGTAGATTGGGGCGGGCTGTGGCATTGACCCGAACATCGTCCATAAACGGACAGTGGCCGTGCAGTTGACAATTCATGAATACCAGACTTCCTAGATGAGACAGCAGATGGTAGTACAAGAGTGAACTCTTGACGATCAGCAAGTCATTTGTATAACCACTGTATTCTGATGTGTTGTCATTTTTTGACGTCCGTTTTGGTCGGTTTGGATGCCCTATCAAAAGTCTTTAAAGTTTTTTATATGTGGTGTTCTCTTGAATTGCACTAGAGATAGTGGTGGCTACACTGTTAAAGCATGTGAAGAACACGTAGTCACAAAATCCTAGCCCCAGATCAACCGGCCTCTAAATTACTTTTTTATTCTTTGTTTTATAAACTAATAGTATTTTAATATATATTTTTTCTTATGTTTAATATATTAAATTGTATGTTTAATACTTTATTACTCTTCGACACAAGATAAAACACATGGTCATCTGAACCGGATTCATCGTATATGTTAACACGTTCTGGAGTAATTCAAAAAGCTTATATACCGCGATCTGTCCTTTAAATTTTTGTGTATAAACAGAGATTTGTCCTTTGAATTTATCTGATGTATATACTGGGATTTGTCCTTTCAATTTTTCTAGTGTATATACATGTATTTGTCCTTTGAATGTATCTAGTGTATATACAGAGATTTGTCCTTTGAATTTATAAAGTGTATATACATGGATTGTCCTTTGAATTTATCTAGTGTATATACAGGGATTTGTCCTTTGAATTTATCTAGTGTATATACAGAGATTTGTCCTTTGAATTTATTTATTGTACATACATGGATTTATCTTGTTCATCTTTATATACTCAGCTTCCATTTGTCAAAGCCCCCGAACAAAAATGGAAAGGACTGAGATAAGAAAGGTCTCTAGAGTATTTTCTTTTCTAAGCATTACCAAGATAAAGTTCTCTTCATAATAATATCTAAGCCTGGCCTATCTCTCAATCTCTGAAAGTCTCCATGGTATTGGTGCCAGTTCAACTTGTCTTATGTACGTATTAAAGGTAGATGTTTTATAAAATCTCCGGACATAAATCAAGTAAAAAAATCTTAGGAAAGACGGGGGTAAATTGTGTCGAACGTCTTAGTTTTTTTAGACATTTTCTTTACTCTATTTGCATTTTCTGTTAACATGGGAACATGCATTTTAATTTTCAGATTTTATCGTTATTTCATTAAATTTCATTCATCGTTGTTGTACTAAAACTGCATTCATTAATGCCTTTGAGATAAGGAATAACTTATCAGAAATCGTATTTTAAAAATAATGCATTTTAAACGGATTCGTTTCAAGAACTTATTTATAAATTGATAAATCATTGATAAATGCGTTTTTTGGCCATCAACCATATCGAATTCTTTAACCGTTCCAAGTATCTAAAAGTAAATGTTTTATCAACTCAAACATGTACTTCAAAACTCTGATACAAGGATTTTCTCTTTGAAGCGAAACTTGATGCCTTAACAAGCGTTATACAAAGTGGTAAGTATGGCATTCCATCTGTCGACTTTATCCCTTGTCTTGCTTCGTTTTGCTAATAAGTAATAATTCACACCAATTCTTTGTCATTTTCTAAAATCTTAATGCAAAAGGTGCCTGGATATGTTGTTAGTTACCTAGTTGTAAAGGATACAGATCTTGATCAGACAGACCCCAGTAGGGTCTAACCTGTTTGCCTAAGTCTGATCTGTTCCTGCTAAGCAGACTAGGAATGATCATGCCTGATGGACACATGGAAGCGGGGAAATCCAGTGGATGCCAATAAACGGCGATGATAAATAGGTCCCCTCGGCATGTGGTCATCGTCTACCCGGACAGTTGGACAGGTTAATTAGAGCGGTTTATCTACGTTCGATTATCTACGACTCTTATCACCACCAATACATTGAGTTACAGATTCGCTAAATTGACTCCGTGGGGTGTTCGGGATATGGAAAGGTGTAGAAAGGCGAAAGGTATGCAAGGTGGATGTATCAGGTGACCATTAGAATGCATGTTTGGTTAGTGTATTGTAAGATAATAATTTTCGTAGTAGTATTTTGGTTGATTTTCGTCTAATTTCTGCTTTATCCATGAATATTTGTTCACGCGAACAATGGGTTATATTAAATATATATAATATACATAATATATTTCAATTTTGCATTTTAACACTACTGCATGTACTAAAGCTACGTAAATTACTGCCCACGATGTTAAGGACACTGTACGTCCATTCAAACAGTGTATCTAGTTTCTATCTAGCAAGAGTCTGCTGTCAATGGTTGGTGTAAACGGTTGAAATTGGCGATACATTAAATTCTGTCTGATATCGATACCTTTTACATTACACGTGCATATATAGGATAACAGTTGTTGTTGTTTTTTCAGCATGTATATCGGCTTTACAAAGCCAAAGAGTAAACAGTCCAAGTTTATTGTTCATTGAGCAAATACTCTTTACATAGTTTCCGTTCATATCTGGAAAGAATATATCACACAATTCTGACTCTAGATATGATAATGTTTGGCTTCATTTGTCTGACACGTGTCTCAGTTGGCAACCATGCTTGCGAATGGAAGACATGATTCTTTCAGTTTTAGGGATTCCTACCCTGCCTTTAGCGTCTCCTTTAAATATCCGTTGTTTACATCTGTCTATACATCCTTCTCCGCTTCATTCGTGTTTACCAATACATACGGGTTATTGATCCCGGCTTTTGTATTTTTCTCTCTACCCTCTCCTTTCTCATTCTCAGATCCCCCTTCGCTGCTTTCTGTTGTCCGATCTAGCATCAACAACTTAACAACACGCTTCTGAGCTATAAATGAATGCGATCAGTTGTATTAAAGCACGCACTCTGTGCAAATAAACGACTGCAAGAAAAGGGGAGGGCGGGCAAAATAAATTAAAAGAATAACCTAATCCCTGGTGTTTCTGAGATATGTGGTCAGATGCAGTATGGCAGCCAGGACATCGTAGCTTAGACAATTGGCATCATACCCGACCATTGTTCACGTAATGCTTTGTGCCTTTTGTCCAAGCTCGTTACCGTTGTCTGGCCTTGTGCCGCACTATAGAGCCTGTCTGTTGCCAGAAATAGGCTGCTGCTCGTCCCGTCTTGTTCCAATGCAGAATTGTTCCCAACGCAAGTGTTGAAGACAGCAAGCAATTAATAGACATTCTTAAGATACTTTTGATATCAGCCATAAAATACAAGGGTAAACGTGTCTGTTTATGCTTTCGGTGGTGTGGGCCATGTTTAAATATGCATGCACTAAGAACGCAAGTGTTTCTAAAATTTGTGAAGTTTATTTCAAATATATAAGCATGGATAAAAATTGTAAATATGTGTCATTTCATTTATAAATATGCGGCATCGCCATACCATATTTCATTCATTTTTATTAAAAATAATACATAAAAATGTGTTGAAATAAATCATCCAACTTTGAAGAGATAATAAAATGTTTCATATTTTAGGTGTTGAAATTCGCCTGATGAAAATGGTTGCCTTTCAATAGCACACACACACATGACTTCCATCGTGTGATACATCTTTCTTCCTGTCACGACACAAATATACGAAACCAGTTAACGGCTTTGGGAAGGGTCCAAAACAGTTTCTGTGATGATAGAATTCAATGCAACACTATTCACGCTTCGACACATCCGTTTCGAATTGTGTACTGTATCAATTATTATAAAGCCTCTCATAACCGAACGCCATCTTGGGAATGGGCATATTACTTAACCTGTCATTCGTAGTCGTCATATCTATTATATTTATACGAATGTATCGGAATTCTTCGGAAAATACCAACAATAGGCGACTCTCAATTATTCAGGCGTTTGAATCTTTAATATGCCTTCAAGGTGGTTGAATATTCAATCGCATGCAAGCATCCATGCGTAACTTGTGAAGCGGGGAGAATATTTGTGAGATGCATTATTCAACTTTGGAATCTCTCAGATTTTGATATTTTACTTATTGATTTCGGCTGTTTATGTACAAACCTGCCAAAAAGTCTTATATCTGAGAAACGTTGAATTCTAGGACGTTTATAAAATCTAGACATGAATTGACTGTTTGTCTGAATTGTGATTTTGAAATGGTTATATACAGTAACGCTATATTCACTTTGGGAACACAACAAATCCTCCGGTTGTTACAATACTGGAAATTTTATAAAAGAACAAGGTATTAAGAAAATTTTAACTTGGAACACGCTATGTAATACAGCTAAAAAATGTTATTTGCGGCAATTTTCCTATTCATTGATTATTATTTAACAATTTACGCAAAAACAAGAAGCCTTAATGGCTCGGTTCTGCTGTATAATAAGTATTTTGTAAAATCAAATAAAACAAATATCTCTTTTAACAAAATTTGGTCTCGAAAATAAAAACTTGTTTGGGCCATTATTTGCCGCTAGCAGTTGTCACATGCAATAAAAATTAATTTGATCTGAGAAAAAATATTGTTTCATTCCCTTTCTTAAAAAATCACTGTCTCCTTTGCCTGTTCTTATCCATTTGTAACATGGATACTAGAGCCCTTTTATGTAAAACATCCGTTAGCTACTCACAATTCCATAGCTCAAATCCAACATAGGCCCCTTTCATTTTGGTTAAAGTCAATTTATTCAGAATTTCACCCTTTGAGCGAATGGCCTCTTAACCCTCTAAGACCTGATTGGACAGTCTTAGCTAAGTAGTTTATGTCTACGTCTGTTTAATAAGGTTCTGCACTCTTTAATATGTCGAGTCTGTAGCATATATGTTAGTTGCTTTGGCATGCAGTTTATGAAATAACGAGCATACAAGCAGAGCCTGTATGGTGAACAATCCAACGAAGCGGGTTTGGGGTTAAAACTAGCATGGAACTATGGAGGATTGGGAAGAGAGAGGGGGGAAGGCACAGAGAGTTAGGATCTCTGGAATTCAAGAGATATGAAGAAGTCTGTCATAAGGGATTTGAGAGTCCTTCAGGAAGATAAAACCTTCATTTCTTAATCAATATCACCATTGACATCCGTCGATTCTCCCACTGAAGTGAATCTTTAATTTCTCTTCTTGTGAACGAACGCAACTCGTGGTTGTCTTTGGTATGTATGTTTTGATTCTTTCTTTGTTTGTACAAGTATGTGTACAATAATTCTACAAAAGATCCGCATTGCCTCGTTTATTTTGACTGCATTTAAAACGCACACGGTCCACGACGTTTAATAGTTCAAATTATCAATGCACTTCGCCCTATTCAAATATCTTTTTGATCTCTTGTTTTCCAAAGAAACACAAGTTACTCTACTCTGTAGTTTTTGACTATTCATTGCCTTGTTTGTTTAACATAAGGGTTTCCAGTACCCAATGCTCACAGGCGAATTCTTTGTTCGGATTTTTTTACAAAGACGATTTGTACCACCATATTTTTTATTTAGGCGTGTCTAAAGTCTGTAATGAAAGAAAAGAAAAAAGAAGTCCCCGGCATGCTCGGAATGACAAAAGAAGAGTGGTATAGTTATGAAATAAAACCTCTTTATACCTCTTCTAGGCTGTTAGACAGAGATATTGTTTGTTAAAGTCGTACAACTGAAATAGACCAGGGAGCAAACTATAATTGAAAGAAATTGTTAATCGTACAGACCCTTGACGCAATTGCATAACATATAAGATGGAAATGATCATAATCCGGACCTAAGGAGCTAGAAATTAGTTGAAGATAGCGAGCAGCGTATTTAAGGGTGTATTCTTCTTCTAACTAGTGTAAATACGCAAGCCCTTGTTAACGAAAACAGTTCTTTGTTCGTTGTCATCTAACCCACCACGTTCGCCCGAGGGGGCCGTGGAACGTAACAAAAGCGACCAATGGATAGTTTTCTCCGTCGTTCCTAAGTAACAAGCAGTCGTGATTTAAGGGATATTATGCTATTTAAGGGCGGATTATTGAATATATTTATGCCCGCTCGTGTTTCGTTATGTTTACAAAACAACTGAAATGCGATGATTTAGACGAGATAGTAATAGCCTCTGTGCCAATATGTATTATGTAGGGAATAAATTGTCATTTCGATGTAATAAAAATTATGGATCTAGCGTGTTCTCTGTTAAAATAGGACGGATTGCAAGATTAACATTTGTTGATATGTTCTGTCTATTTAACTTAGTTACTGCATTCTTAGGACTATACGGATTTTAAGTACCCAACACGACACATTACACTATTTTACAGAAGGTTTACCTGTTTGACCAACAATTTCGTTATTGCCTAACTTGTCGTAACCATTTTTGTCACAAAATCTTCTAAGCTTCTTAAAGAAGGCTATTGCACAATCCATAATATTAGATATTTCTTTTTATACAATCAGGAATTTCTTTATTCAAGCTCAGTATACTTTAAACATATCTTACATAACGAACTGTTTTGTCAATCTTGTCACGGTATTATTATACCCATGTATGACCAAATAATGTATAAGAGAACAAAGAGGGCTTGACCCGTGTGAAATCCCCTTGACTCTTAAGACGCCTTTATTCCGAAGTGCACTTGCTTGTAATACTACTCCAATCATAGTTCTATTTAAGGAATCTTTACGACTATCTTTTCTTGTTTGTGGTTGTTTCTTTCGACCATTTTGACAACAGACCTTCGATAAGGGACTGCCTGTTGTCCCCTTCTCTTTTAAGGAGCTTTTATGGACCCTTTCATGATGTTGTTGATTCAGGGACCCCAGCTGGAAGGGTGACACCTTCCTACAGATTGAATTATCGCCTCTGGACAGAGATTTATGGCTTTGACATCTGTCTGTCCCATTGGGTCCCCGTCAAATCTGGAACTGGTCGAATTAAGTAGTAATGATGTTCTGTTTGGTTGTGGGAGACGGATGTTTAAGATGAATATAAACCTAAGAACACTTTGTCGATCTTTTGCTATTGATGGTAGAAAATTTTAATGTCTGGGTAGAGGTTTCATCGTGACGCAAGCTAGCCAAAATAACCTCACACATTTGAAAATATTGTCGGACCATATACTTGAATATAAACATGCAACTTACAACCGAGGATTTTAATGTTATATTAAGTTATTGCAATGTTAAGATCAACAATATCATTATGAACGTTATATATTGTTACATATGCAGATAAAAAAATGTCATAATGTCTACAGTTAATTGCTGGGTAATATTAAACAACATTTGGCTAAATATATGAACAATTTTTCGAGCCCGGTTAGCATAATATTCAAGGTTGACATTCATATATAGCATTAGGATTTACGAATCAGTACACGAGACAAACAATATCTATTTAAAGTCTATAAACTATTATAGAATATCAAATACGAAGAAATAACTAGATGGCACAAAACCCAGATAACATGGCAACTAACGAATTGTCTAAAAATCGCGAATCTTTTAAGGAGTACTCTCAACAAGTCTTATTTGCAATTTCAACGAATTGAGAAGATATATGCCAGAAGATGGACGCTTTTATAGTGCTTTCATCCAAGTGGAATTCTTATTTCCGCTCGATTCTGGGGAAAGTAACTGACCAGGCGCTGTAAAGCCGAGATGCAATTACCGGAGATGGAAAGGCGACTTGTTTCGGCACGGATTTTGGAGTAGATGGCAAAGGAAATCAGCGGAACGAATGTCGGATCACAATTTGTCTGCAATTGCGGTATTGTTTAGCGAGTCGCTTATACGACTGTAAAAGACAACAATAAATGCCCCTACGATACGATAAATGGATCGAGAATTATACACAATAACGCGTGCAAATTGTATCCAATTTTGAGTGCATGGCAGGCGAGCAGTTGTTAGAGGAAAACAAACGCAGGTCAGGCATACTTGCTTGCTGAGCTAATAAAAATCCCGTAGGTATAATTTGTTTGTTTTTGCTAGGATTATGTTATTGAGATTTACTGCTTGATATTTTGACTGTTTTATTATATTCAAGAGGAAACCCCAAACAGAAAGCAGCGAGTGTATTTGTGTCTTTACGACAAGTTAGAATGTGGCGTCAGTAAGACGAGGCTTTTTCTGTTTTCTAGAGGATATGAACTCCTGTGGATATAGAAGCATCTAAATATCTTGCAGCCAGAGGGCCTGTTTCCAGTCTGCATCCCCCGGAGTTCATATGATATGGCTTAGTTAGGGGAGGCACACCCTATGTTGGAAATATGTGCTTGATTTAAATGTAATAAGATACGCTGTTTAGGTTTCTGCGGTTCTCTTTCGGATTTAAAGATGCATCTCATCTGTTTATTTTATGTTGGGTCATGTATATTTGATTTCATGTTTGAATGAGATTAGTTTTAATCAACATATACCGGTGTTTCCATTTGAGTTTTTATGAAAAATTCCAATATTTATTACCGCATAATGGTAAAATAAAGTCGTTATAGGCCTTACTTCCAAACCGATCTTATCAAATCGTTTTTACTTATAGTGTCTAGCTCCATCTTGCAGTAACCGGAAAGTGTACAGCAGCAATATGTACCTGTCACCCTAGAAATCTGATCCTTGTCATTTGAACGATTTATTCTACCACAAAGGCGTATACGGTAATAGGTAACAAAGCGCTTATGTGACAGGCATTTTGTTTCGGCTTACCCCTGCGGTTATCGTTCCGATTACTATGGGAACTGTTCGCTTTCTCCTTGTGGGCGGTCTATAAAGTGATGATGGTGTGCATTAACTAGACTATGAGTTTTAAGAAAAATTTGCACTAACATTGTGCTTCTGTTGTCTTTTAACATTATGGCATGTATTTAAGATGTCAAGAAACACGAACACACATTTATTGAAATTAATGACTTAAGTGGTCGCTTTGTTTAAGCAACGCTCCGCTTTTTTGTTAAATGCAATATTAATACGTGCATCTGAAGACAGAGCCCCAGTTTTACAACTCTTATTGAAACTGCAATTCACTTTATGGGATGCCTCGGTACATACATGCACTCGAGACAGAAAACTTTGTAAGAAGACTTGATTCGCAACTAGCACATACATTTGGAAATTCAATTGGTCTTTGTATCCGTTGTGTATTCCATTTATTCTGCAGGTTCAGTATGTCTACACAAAGTTGAGACATTGCAAGCCCCCATTTCATTCCATTTTAACTTCCAGAGCGCACCTTCTAAGTCGATTAAGTCGAAATCAGCTAGCAAAAATGACGGTTTTTAAGCTTGAAAAGCCGGTTCCAAAATAAATACAAACAAGTTTAAAGTCGCCGCCATCAGTATGGAAACAATGTTAAATTGTATAGCCAAATAAACTTCACAGTGTATTGGCCCGGAAAGTGATAAATATACTCTTATATTTTGGTTGGTACTGATGGCACGTATATTTTAATAGCAACATATCATTATTGCTTAAATATCGTGTAAACATTTAGACCGATGATCATTCCATTAAAATGCAATATTTCAAACTAACGTGACCTAAATATCGTATTTTTTCTTTCTCATTAGATATAAATCCAATTTATTCTCAATAAATTCCAAAATTAATATAAAATCACTAGAGGAAATTTCGGCAAGTAAGTTACAGATTACATTTTAAAACTAAGCAGCTGAGTGAAAAGCATTGATCCTGGTTTGATCCAATCAGTATATCCTATTCGGATTGAACATTTCCTTAGTGCTAGATAGGAGAAACATTAATTGCATCCATTGGCACATTGCAGTTTCCGACTTGTCCATCAATTTTGGTCTGCTTCTTTCTCGTCGATGGCACCGTATCAGTCTTTGTGCCGACAGGTAGTCGAAAGAAAAACTTGGAAGCTGAATTTTCGCAAACGCAAGTCTAAGATAAGAACTACAAATAGACATACTCTAAAAATGTAGATTCATACAAAAATAAAATAGTTCCGTCCAATTTGCTGAAAACTTGCTTCATTACATAAAATGCTCATTTTCACCACTGTACCATTCACAGCCGCATAACTTTCCGCCCTCGCTTATTAATTCTGCCACCACTTAGCTGCTAATTTTGCATCTTTCTGCAGCTTTCAGTCGAATTTCGCTAATTTTCTACCATTTCACTGCAGATTGCCGGATCTTGGCAATTTTATAATTTTAATCATTCGTTGCGGTGTGCTCGATTAAGCTTGCTTATCAGGAAAGAGTTCTCTCACGTTTCAATGCCAGATTCTCTCTCATCGACCATCCACCATTTTCTTCATATCAGTTCTTGGTCTTTGTCGATCGTCCTCCCCTACCCACCACGCCCTTTTCTTTCTTCATAGGTTTTATAATGACGCAGTGTCAGGTCGAACTCGTGGTTTGTTACAGCTTATCTCACGCGCTCATTAAGCAAGGCCCTCGAGCTTTCAGAATAGGTTAAACCGACAGACGAAGCGGTTGAAGAACGCCTTATGGACCTTTCCCTATCTTGAGCTCACTTGGGCGTTAAAAGAGTTCTGTGAACTGTTTAATAAGAAGCATCATTTTACAGACAATTATATGACACAGGTTGCCCGTGTGTGTCTAGTTATTGTTAAAAAGGCATCTGGTCCCTTTAATAGTCTCTAGCCGATAATGAGCCCTGAATGTACACGTCTCATAAGCAAGTGGATAGGTAACAAAGAAAAAAACATGATATGTTGGGACATATACTGGTCAAATGAGGGGGGATGGAACGCTTCCGGAAAAAAATGTGAACAAACGGACCACAAGGTAGTGTTATTACAAAAAGTGCTATAAAATATCAACATTCAACACGTTGTGTCCTATTTAAAGTCATTTCTGATCTTTCTGCTGGTGTGACATCACTTTCAAAGATCGAAATTATTATCCGTAATAAGACCACAGTCTTATAGTTGTAAATTACATCTCACTTTCTTAGTTGTATCTGCCGTTCATAAAATTTCAAACAAAAGCTAGTGCATTTCTCATATATGCGGGAATGCCTGTGTGAACTCATTATTACAAACATTTTCAGGAATAAAACATCTATGACACGATTTTCATTGGCAAGGCTTCACCAATGCGACGACAAGTCTCGGATACATTTTATTATGGCGACAACCATGAACGTTTTAATGGTCTGCTCTTTCAATTAACACTGTAGTGGACTGCTTTGAACTCGGTCTTCTTGCCATAGGTCATTTATTTGACATGAAACATTATCGCAATGCCACTTGATACTGTTAGCTATAGCAGTCTCCCTCACAACCAGGAGCGGTAACCGCCCCATGCACCCTGGCCGCCATCTTTGTTGTATCAATCAGTCGTAGCGCACCTGGCGGTAGCAGAAGTAATTACCAACCCTGCCTCAGCCTCGACTTCTCATTAAAGGTAATAAATTGGACACAAAATTACCAGAACAACAAGACCTTGTATCATCCTCCGGGTATTTCTATTGTTCGATAATCAAGGCAAGTTTTCATCTCCGAACAGGTAAAATTACACGTTGATGATGATCGAAGTTTATTATTATACGACTTTCCTAATTCGCAAAACATGACGGAGAAGAAAGTTATGTCAACACAATAATATTGGCGTCTGTGGTTTTTAGGAACATCAAAAAGAGGAAGTAGCTTGACATGGAGTTATGGCGGGTTTGTGTGGGCTAGCCTAGTCAGCGCGGACTCGTTCTTGTTCGGACGGAGCAGGTGATTAGGTAGGCGGGGTCGAAGAAGTCATGGTCCGAATCGAATAATTGAATGACGATGTTAACGTGAGGTTTGACAGGTGCGTCTTTCTTCTAGACGGTGATTTTAGGCCATCAAATATACGTATTAGTCAATGAGAAGAGTTCACCGTGAAATGAAGCGTGAATTAAAGTGTCGATTTCTAAGGCATCAAGTAATAAAAGTAAATCACTATCTTCTATTTATCTTAAGTAGCTTAAGTATTGATGGGGTTCATCGAAATGTTAAAAGCATTAATGTCAGTTTTAGACACTTGTGGAGTACTATTTTGATATTTTATTACTAGAAAGCTGTCAAATATAATAACGAAAAAATCGCTAAGTTTGAGATGAACACAAATCATTTAAGCATTACAATTTTAAACCAGATGTCTATTGTTACTTTCCTATACTTTGTCTTTAAAAGAATTTAAGCTATTGATAAGAACGGTTTAAATGTTTTGCATTGTATAACATATACACCTTAAATGATGACTGTGTTTTCGTTTTATTTGGTCAATTATTATTTGACCAAAATCAACATGAAGTTGCTTGACTTGAAATGGAAAGGGAAAGTCAATTCCTTGCTTGTGTATAGTCTTCTACAGACTGACTTATTTAAAACCAGCCATAGAATATTAATAGATAGACGTACGAACCTATTTTTAAAATTAAACAATTACACGCTCCTGTTTAAAATTAACAATTAAAAATCTAACAAACGAGAAACTAACTGAGGACAACATCTAGTACACGATGTTTAACTCTCGTGTTTTTTGTTATCTTCCTTAAGGATGTATCTTGCATTGGCTTTTGCTATTGATACTTTGTCATGTAGAGTATTTCTCTTTGACTCTGATCTCAAAGAAATTTGAATGACCACAAGAAGACGGGTCAAATAAGTCATGGAGATCGCCATTAATCAAAGATAACTAGTCATCCAATACTTACTCATTTTCCGCGCGAACGAATGAAGTCTGGGGTTTGACAGGCTAAGTAGAAACAAAACGTATCATAATACCACGATACCAACTACTTTGTTTGGCTTGCTCAACAAACCAGAAACAATTAGTTGGACTCAGGTTATCGTTGGGGTCTAGTATGCACGCCGTAACCACGTTATAAAAAGAAATTCTAAACCCACCTGAGGTAAGCTGCGTGGGGACTTTATTTCAAAACTTAGTTTGACAAAACACATTTATCAAGCTCCACCTGAATCACGTTGATAAAATGTAGACGGCTGGTGCGGTGTAGCATTGGACGTTATCCATAAAAAACTACGCAAAACATACCACCAACCAGGACATGTCGTGTATTAATTTGTCAACTTGATGCATGGCCACTAGGTGTCGTTTCGACCTCAAGTTACGTGTCCTTTTATAAATTAGGTATGAGTTTACTCTGTACTTGCTAAGATGTACACGTCTAGGCAAGGGCTGTAGATCCAGATCCGCCGGTCTCCAGTGGGAAGACTTGACACATCAGTTCTGTACTAGTTGCTGGCAAGTGTCTAGCAAAATATACAGTCATTTTAATTCTTACTTGAGTGCATATGATGAGATACATTATATGTTATTATAATTATCATAGGTGGCAGGTAAAGGTTTCGAAACATAAATTGTGTGGGGTTAAGGGCAGAGTCGCTAAGGGAGACTGGTAAGGCAGGCTGAAGCGGGATAGGGGTGGTAAGCTAGCAAAATATGTGACAAGTAAGGTAATAGAGTAATATGCGGAGTTTCCTTTTTCATACTAACTTCTTTGCTGCGTATATAAAGCATATATTTCTTGTACTCGTATGATGGCCCCAGTGTGAAAGTTTAAATAAATTCATACATTAAGAGGTTTATAGAATGCATTCCTCTCTATGATCAGAGTTAACCCCACCACCTTATGTGGAGCTTGGTAAAAGGTAAAGAAATGTTATATGGCAGCATGTTGCCTGAATAAAAGCTAATAATATAAATTGATTGGCTAAGGTCAAATGGCCCCTTTATAACAGGTGTTTTGGGGCCACCATTTGAACTTACAGGTTGCCGTACGAGATTAGTTAAATGGTGGAATCACTTCTAAAGATTGTTAAGACAACGCAGTGAAGATATTTTGGTAGAAGTTTCTAAAATGTATGCATATAGTGTAAATAAATACAAGCAATTATTTTCACATTAAAATAACATTTGCCCTTAGGTTTGAAGAAATTGATTTTATCAAATGGTAATAGCATGTTGGCCAACTCCCCGTGAATATTATTTTAAACCAAACAAGCATGCATGCATGTTTTCTTAAATTGATGTGTCTTAAATGATTTGAACGTGTGTCTTATTACAATTTAGAATTACATAAATTTCTTCAAGAATCATCTTAGAAGTTTGACAATCAATCTTGAATATTTTCTAATTATAGTTGGAAAATGTCAACAGTTCATTAAGATTGATGTCTCATTATGTTTGTGCTTTTGATAAAAAAACAACAACAACTGAGTTTCATTCTATCCATGAACGAGTCTGTGTGCGAAGTTATAACTGTTCGTTGTTGCTTAATAGCTTTAGCCGTAACACTTATGAAACTATCGCCTTTGATGTTCCATTAGAAAGAACTGTTTTTGCACAATTATAGCTCTTCTCTAGGAAATCCTCTACGAATTCATATTATAGATTTGCAAAAAGGAACGGGGGATAATTTACTATTTCCATTCGAAGTAATTGCGCTGAATTATTAAATCTTTAACGCTTGGCTTCTTGGCGAGGTCTGAGACAAAATTACATGATCTAGCCTAAAGAAAATTTGCAAATAATTTCAGTTAATGTTCAGTGTATCGAGAAGAACTTATCATAAGAAAAACCGATTGAAAGTATTTTTATTCGTGATATTTCGTATCACGCACCATTAACTCGTTATCATCAACACATTATCTCTCGAGCAAAGCAAAGGTTTCTTACTTTCTAAAATTGCTTCTCATATAATACGAAAACCGCATGTAGGATTTAGTCTTTATTAGGTTATGAATGCTAAAAGACACCCAAATACATTATAGGAATACTAATAGCATCTGAACAGGGAGAGAAGCAAGAAGAAATATAGGCAGTTTGTAAGTTTTCTTGTAAATGACCCTATTATTTGTTAATGCAAAGATAGGTGGAGAGATAATGACTTGAGAGAAGTAAATATGAAGTCGTAAGAAAAAAAGACGCAATACACCTTTCTTCATTATCAGCAGCAGCACCATCATCTTTATACCATTATCTTCCCCGTCATCATCATCATCATCATCATCATCATCATCAACAACAACATCAATTTAAACGTTAACTGACGACACAAAAAATACAAGGAGAAAGTAAAATAAACGGAAGATGACATGACTACAAAGAAATGAGAAAAACGGCAGCCTATTAATGATACCATACTGTAAAGTAGGTACAACGGCCTTATGACTCTTGAGGTACGGATCTTGTTTTATTCCCGGTGGATGTCACTCATAAATGAAATGATAACATATACCCCACCCCCTTCTCAGACGGCCGTGGTCAGTTGATGAGATGAAATTAATCTGTAACTACCCGACAGGCATATTGGCAATTAGAAGTCGCCAGCGACAAGCTGGTACAATAATTTCTCTTCTATCATTTATCGCGTTAGTGATCGCGAAGTATAAACGCCATTCCTTTTGCTCTTTTTCTTTTATTTTCTTCCCTTGTATTTTTTCTCATACTAGTTGTCTGCATTTTGCTTTCATGCTTCAAAGACGTCTGTCATGTGTTTATTATTTAAGTCTTTTACGTGTAAAGGTAATGAAATAGGTTCCTAGAGACTCTGAATCCAACAGTGTAAATCCTGGTCGGTCAGAGGCAGCTGGCTGATCTAGATCTACATTATTTGCCTATGCCGGGTCAATTGTCAATTACAAGGATGATAATGTTTGCAGAATGGCCATTACTTCTATCAATATTTATTCTATTTCAGTTTTGTATTTTCACTAACATCCTTTAAACAGTTTTACCTTTAACTCTCATAATAATAAATTTACTAGTTTATGCGTTTAGTGTGATTTTTTTTTCTTTTTTGACATTCAGTAAAGTTCGTAACATCACAGTGTTACAATAAAGCAACATGAAATCTGTAGTTCAAAACAACGTAGTAGATGTAAATTCGACTGAACTTTATATTCAACACTTTTTAACACCACTAAAATAGAGACAATTTAATATATAGATAAGTTTATTTTTGTTTAAACGCACTTTAAGTCATCGTCACATGTAAGCCATGCTTACGTCAAGGTATAAGTTGTCTTGGCATTTTGCGTTCAAATTTATCACGTGCCAGTTTCGAAACTTACTATAATTAAATTATTGAACCTTATTAAATGTCTTTCCTCAAGTTGATGCTCGGTACAATAACCTTTGAATGTTTATCAGATGTTTAACTTTCCGGTCCCCCACCCCCTCCCCCAACACATACACCTCGGGGCTTTTCAGGGGCAGACAGCACAGTGTTTACATTCCCCGTTACATTAATTTGTAAAGTACATAAATGACGCCTGTCACACAATATGTCGCTTACATCAGTGACATAAATGTCCGCACTCCCTGAAAAAGTAGATACATAAAGTATTCTGAGTTTTATTATCATTAAACAATCTATAAAAAAAGCATACTATCTTATATTACCATTAACATTCCTCTGCTTATGTTTGTATAAATCAATGCCTACATTTGACGAAGAAAAATACACTTTCCACGTTGGTCCATTATTCTCCCGCCATTTTTCTGTCTTGAGTCAAGAGAAAAAGATTCGTGAGTTTGTTGTTCTCTCGTTTAATGGAGATCGAGATGTGACACGGTGTATAATTATCTACTTAAAGTTACAGCAGGCCAGTTCTGTATACTGTCAGGAATGGTTTTCGTTGAGAGTGCTCGCAGAGGGATAAATGTCACGGCAAAGACTTTATTCTGTCTCTTGCTGTCTTCTTTTACGGCCGCAACTACTGGTTTTACGCCGAAATATTCCGACAAATTAACATTTCCTTTTTATATCGAAAGACAAGTGTCTCTTTTTTCTACCAATTTCCATAGAACTTTTGCTTATAGTACGATACCACATGGCATTTATGTGAGCTGTGTGTTTGTAATATTATATCAATAATAATAGTATGCTTACCCGAATAATATGGTCTTAGAATAGAATAAAATACAATTCTGCGCAGTAAGTAAAACAACTTAACAAGCTTTACAAACGGCTGTAAGATAAATGTGTGACAGTTATTATACTCGGTCATTCAATTTTTGGTGCTCAAAATGCATGAAGTTTTTCTGGCATTTGTGGCCAGTTATATTTTTATACAATAATCCATACGTCGTCAATTGAAAGCACTTAAACGCTTCTGTTGTTGTTTAAGTTGGTTGGTTAGAGTCTGCAATACAAAGAACAGCGACAGCCTTTTTGCATAATTTTCAGTAATTTTCTGATTCCATTCTGAATTAAGAACCGCTATTCAAATTAACGGAGAAAGAATGGCATTGTTATACACAATCGTTATGCCTTGGAACAATCATTTTCCGATTTAGACACAGCAAGATCTTTCCGATCAAGTATCGATCGCGGAAAGATCAAGGAAAACCACGACATAGCCGGTTAACACAGAGAGTGCAGAATAAGTGGTCAACGAGCGAGTAGAGGACTCTTCAACACGCTTAATGCGACAACACCCTCGGCTATAGTTATTTTCGATGTCGTGTGCTTTCGTGAATGTATTATCGAGTTCTCGGTACTTCACGACTGATCGATAATCGGCACTCATCGGTGGCGCACGTTTTGTGACGTAATTATTATCGCGTTTTTGCAATGTTTCGTAACACTGTTGCCGAAAGTTTCTACTCCGTTATATTAATTAATTACAGAGTGTGGTAATTGTTGATAATGTATTCATGACCAGATGTGGGCTTGTTGGCACATGTGATTTACAACAAGTGGATGTGAAACTTGTGTTGTAACTCCTTGAAATGTGAAGGTTTCGGTAAATTATCACGTATTTAATTAACGCCACAAAGACAAGATCTAGATCGTTCATGACACCTGCATGAGATGTAGTTTAATGTGCCATCGACATAGGCTTGCCTAAAATCAAGGTGGTCACATAAATCGACTTTGCATGTTTGCAATTTGTAACTTTTCGCAATTTCAACATATCTTCTTAGTCAGGCCATCGGAAATATACTCACCACTCTGTTTCAGCAAATAACACATTTTTATTCCAGAGTCACATCCTGTAAATAGTCAAGTAACCGCCATTTTACTATAAGTTTGGTTGCTGCTGCTATCCTTGAGTTCCTTCCGACTGTATCCTTAAATGACCGGAACATTGTTGAATATGATTGATACAACACGATTTTAAGCGCTGATAGACTAATGGCGAACCGAAAAGTTAATCGATTGTTCAAAATCATCCTTGATAGATAATGACACTGCCGATCCCTTGTTAATGTTGTTTTGACAGCGTTGGATAAATGGGCTTTTAGAAAGCTGTCGCGCCCTCTATAATAAATTGAATTAAATAATTAGCTTAAAATCCCCGTAAACTGCTACTGTGTATCAACTAGAGTGAAATATTCTGTTAAAACTCGAGCGATGAAAGTATTTGAAATTATTCAATAGAGATACATGTCGCATTTCATAGTGGGTTTTAAACTCATTGGAGAGGGACTTTTTCATAATATACCATGACAATAACCGCTGTCTATGATATTATTACAAGTATAAAAATGTTTGCAGTCACAACACTTTATTTCCGGGTTGCAGTAAGAATCAAAAGGTAACAGATCGCTGATAAAGCCAGTCGTGTCTTTATTTGTTAAAACATAATTGTTTTTTTATCAGCTTTTGCAATGGCTTATTGCCAGTCACTTTGCTTCAAATCTTTCAAAGTATGCTGAACAATAATAAGCAACTTTGGTTTAAGTATAACTTTATTAGAGACAAAGCAAAAAACAACACTAACAAATCTTAACACATTTTACAAGTTTCCACTTGGGTTTAAGCGCCAAGCTAAATATATTGATGAAGACGTGACGTCATTTATCACCGGGTCTTGATCTTTCGCCACCTCATTTATCTTGATTTTACCGGACGTGCGTAATGACAATACGGTTTGAAGCATTCGTTGTCCTCTAATGCCGTAAATTACTCTCAGTGATCGTATAAAGGTCTTTACACATCCTCTCATAATTGAAACAATCAATCAAAAAAAATCCATGCATATCTTGTGCGGTTTGTGTCCGTTTGTCTCACAACAGAAGTTATTATATTCGATTTTCCCTGGTAAATTCATTGACCATCTGTTTATAATTGTGAAACAGCTTCTAGTCAGCTCAATGCCTCGAAACACCTGTAGAAACGCGTTTGGGAGATTTCCCTCGGTTCTCTGAATTGTCGTCTGGTTTAGAGATTAAGTTTAAAATGATACTCTCTAAGCCGGAGTTAGTGTTGCTTTCATATCAATTATGAAGATCAGTAGAACGTAAAATACCTCACGCGTTGGCAAAGAAGCTTTGATCCGATTAGAATATCAAAATTCGGAATGACAACCATAAAGGATTAGTTTCTATGGTTACGGATTGGAACATATTTCACGCATTTGATTCCCACATATCTGATTCTGGGCAATTAGCTCCTGTCGTTCTTCCCTGTATGTCTTGTTGAGATCTTCTTTTGTATTGATTGTTAAACCACGTTTTCCGGTTTGTCACTTTCATTAAGCTTGCGTATTTCCGTTGAAAAGTCGAGAGATATACCAATTACGTCGTATGTGTTACTTTCATTGAAACGTGTGACGTGAATCGGCGGGTTGGACATGTGATTGATAGATATGTATGCGAAGAAGACACAGTGTCTTTTGACTCTGTATCTGCTGTTATGCGCCATGTGGGCAAATCACTGGCCGCACAGAATGCATGTTGCTGATTGAGAAGCATCAGCCATCGACAAGTTTCCCTGTTATTGGATTTCTCGGATTGTCTTGCAACACACCCAGCGATTCTCTTAGTCCTGAGGCAAAGTTGTTTTTAGAAAAAGGAGAAAGCCAGTCAGCTTAGGAAGAGCAATTTCTTTCTAATTATATCGGTTTAAAGGCTCTCCATTTCGAGTTTATTGTGTCTGTGGACGCTTTGAATAATTCAGCAGCCGTATGCCCGGAAGAGATCCGCGATTCTATGCAAGGCTGGACTATTCTGCGGTTTGGTGCCGTCGAAAGAGCCGACCTAAAGGACCCGGAACGTCAACACTGCCAGATTTACCATTCCCTCATCTGATATTTAAATGAACTATTATATAATCACGATTGTGCTTAGCTCTATATACCACATAATTTTCCCTTCGATGTTCCTTCTATATGACAGACTCATAAACATAGGTAACAATTACTTGTATGTACTCGTTTGGTCTTGAAATAATAAAGGAGAATTATTAACTGCCCTGGAAACATGTGACTTTGTATTACAACAAATTTCAGATCTTCTTGTAGATTGAAACATACAGTATCAAATCCTCTTAACCGTTAAAAGCATATTCTTTTTCTATTTTGTAATCGTAAGAAATTTGCGGACTTTGGATAGCGTGCTGTTGCTTCGTGGCCACCCTCTTCGTTTGTGAGATTTGCTTTGATCTGTTTTTAACTCTCCTTCATCTGACCCTATCGTATACCATTAAACATTTGCAAATAAGGAACAGACCACAAAATGCTTTCAATCTTTGCTTGAAATAACACTGTTGCTGTTAGTTCTTTAGTCGCATGTGTACGTATGACTACATGGTTACTTCGTTAATGTATCGAGTAACCGATACAGATCCGAACGAAGTTGTGCTATTTAGTTCTAAATAGTTAACTAAAAAAATATGTTTATTAGTATTAACGGATATAGGCGTATATGATCCGTATTGTTATACTAATTGACCTTAAAGACAGTGAAAAAGACACCTCAAGGTTCAGTAAATGAAATACTCTGCTACCAATGTTACAACACTTGCTTATTGATTCATTAGGGCCTTATCTGATGATAAATATGGACTGTAAATTTGGCTATTATGCGACGTAAGACTTGTTTAAGGGCTTCCTTTTGTCTTGGATAAGCCATGTTTGAGAAGCGTGACAAGAGGCATCCAAGAAAACAAAAAGGCCTGAAGCTAACCGTATGGAAAAAAGCGAACGGAAGCGCAGGATCGGTCGTATTTGAACACATGCGCGAATCTTTTTAATGAAGACAAATTGAAATTAGGTAACAAGAAACTGGAAAATCTATTCCAGCCTACTGGTAATTAAACAAACGGGCGTCTTTGTCGTTCAACAATACGTTTTATGATAATGAACCTCACACGTTCGTCTTTGCTTCTTGTTCTCCGAGTTTCCGCTAAAAAAGGAACTTCACCCTCTGGCGATGTTGACGTTACCATAGTTACGCCGCATGTAACGCCATCAAGTTACAGAATTTCAAGTTTATTTAAAACGTTGACTGATTCCTTTAGTAATGGTTTATGTTTCAGTTGTTTCACTTTTGTTTACACGTCCGCTATCCTTAGACTGTATACTTTATCATCACATCGAACTTCTATCCTTTATCTTGCTACGGTTATCAACACCAAAGCTTATTTATTGCTAATAATTACAAGCAAAGGTTAGTTATTGCTAACAATCACATTCAAATCTCAGTAATTTGCTAACAATCACATCCAAATCTTAGTAATTTGCTAACAATTATATGCAAATCTTAGTAATTTGCTAACAATTATATGCAAATCTTAGTAATTTGCTAACAGTTCTATGCAAAGGTTACAAGATATATTGTTCAAGGATCTGAAAACAGAAATTTCAGACAATTATATTTAAGGCATGATTTACAACCGCTGCAAGTCGACATATTTATTCAATCATATAATATAATGCACAAACACAATCAATTCTAATTCAAGAAACGTGTCACATTCTCAAGGTTTACACCTCCGACATTTTAGGGAAAAGAATACATTCCAAATGAATATTCTCATGACAGTGCATTATATAACATGTTTTGCCTCAATTCCATAATAACAATATTCCTGACATTTAATGTGATATATAAAAAGTACATACAAAATAAATGATAATGCCAACAAACATCCATTGATTGCTCATATTTGTAATACATTTTAACTAAAATAAATGCTAAATTGGTTAAAAGTGAAAAGTTTGATTGATAGCCAGTTCTAAATTAACGTTTCCTTTCTCGATTGCATAAATTGATAAGACTAACGTCCTGTCATCTCAACTTAAAATTTGGAAAATGATTAATTGTGTAAGTAATTGAGAAGAGCTAAGAAAGATACAAGTAACTGTAATTAAACCGCAATTGGATTACTATTCAACCCAAGAGAGCTTTGTTGTTTAATGCATACTGATTATATTTGTAAGATGAAACATTGTTGACGACATGCAATAAGTGTGTGCAATCAAAATATGTCTTTTCTGTTTAGATTGGACGTTGATTATTTTAAATGGTTGTTTGTGCGTACGTGCTTGCGTGCGTATCAACGTCCAATCTCTCTCTCTCTCTCTCTCTCTCTCTCTCTCTCTCTCTCTCTCTCTCTCTCTCTCTCTATATATATATATATATATATATATATATATATATATATATATATATATATATATATATATATATATATATATATATATATATATATATATATATATATATATATATATATATATATAATTATATATTTCTTGAATATTAATAAGCAATAATAATTATTGATTATGAAGTGGGATCAATTCGTATGTTACAAATGACTTCAATTAAAGGATATATACAGCTTTAATGTTTAAATACCTATTAATTGGTAAATAAGGTGTATATACATATATCCATGTAGCAGTCTGCCGATGTATAAAATAGGGAACAGTGACAATACATTGCAATGATGCTACTCGATGTAAAAAGGACAATTATCAGCTATATTCTAGGTAAGTATACAAGTATGAATGTGCTATGTTTCACAATTGTGCGACCAATAATATCAGCAGTCACAGCTTTCAAACAAGCCCGTTGACGCCATCAACAAAAACACTGTCTGTCACCTACTTTGTCAACAACTATAGGGTCTGTACCTGTCGCTACAAAACTGACGATGCACCGGTAGGGGACGTACTATGACATTTTGTTTACAGCAGGCGGTGTTGAAAAAATTTGATCTTTTCCCCTTTTTAGTCACAACATGTTCACATGTTTGTGGCAAAAGGTTGTGTCATTCAGTATATTATGACGCGACTGATGTTACCTTTTATGAAACGTTTAAATGGGGAAATCATATTGGTCTTACTTAAAAACTCCCTCACCATACATTTCGTTACAAACATTCGCATGGTACAAGTATACGGGTATTGGGCGTCATTTTAATTTATTTGGCACGCAAACAACAAATCTTTCTGAATGCATTTTCGCTTGTGAAATTAATGCATTTTTAATATAGAACAGAACAGAACATATTTTTTATTCAGATTTATACTCATGTACATCATTGTATTATAAATACAATATACAAATGTAGTATCCGGTTTAGATATTGGTATGGAAGCGAAGAAATAATAATGACAATATATTAAGCTTTTTATGTGATAGTTGCATTATAAAAGAATAAAAGAAACAATATTAGAGAATGAACTTTAAGTATTATTAACGCTTATGTTCCTTCTTACTAAGGTTGCTTTCTTGGTAAAAAGGGCGAGATTAATAAGTATGTTATTGTCTTTTGAATCAAACAGCAAACACATTTTATATACAGACGGTCTATTATACAAAGTTGAGTTGAGGTATTTTCTTCTTAAATCAGTGTATACTGGGCATATACAAATAAAATGACTGACATCTTCAATGTCTCTGTTATTACATAGCAAACAGTATCTGCTTTCTCTAGATGATTTTACTTTTTACCAAAAGATGAGACAATTTTATTTTGCCAATTTTATTTTGCCAAATCCATTAATACCCAGGCATATGGTCAAAGAGCTCAGCTAACAATGCAAATGATGATTTCAATAGGAAATAAAATATATCACTGGCTTTTAATAGAATCTGCATTCAATGAGACAAACTAATTATCCAGCTGCATTCTAAACATATTCTCGTAATAATCAGGTACTTCCAGTGACCAGAGTCGGATTTCTTTGTTCTCCGAAAACAGATCTGTTTTGGCTTAAATTTACCGAAAAGCTCAATGCCGCCATTTTCTTTTATCCCCAATCATTCTAGCTTCATTGTATCTCGCAACAATTATCGTTTCGTAACAGTTTTTAGCGAATGCCAATTTGACAGTTGTTGAAACAGTGCGAGATTGAGGCATCATCAGTTTCCAATCGGTTCAGACGCTAAATCCTTGAAAGTGACAGTTTCACGAAACTCATTGTGCGGACGTCGAATTCCTTTTGCCAAGCAGTCAGTATTTTTCTTTCATTAATTTATGATCAAATACAGAAGCTCTGACAGATAGCTATAAAGATTGCGCATTTGCAATTGTCAGAAGCCATAAACCGTCCCCAAAAGACCAGCAACTAGCCTGAGCTGTGCAGTTTTGTTTAATTTCCTCGCCTCATCTACATTTTTTGGTGATTTAAATATTAGGGCAGAAAAACACAAGTAAATTTGTTTAATTTAATCGCCAATCAATACCGACATGAAATGAAGATTTATATTTAAACAAAAGATAATGTACATTAAAACTGCATTTGGCAATATACTTAAAGGTGGTATCTGACAATTTGCCTTTGTCAAATTCTTGTAACAATACTCTACCACAGCTTTGGGAAATTAGAGCATAATTATTGCATAAACTCACAAATTTTGTATAAGTCAAGGTGGTTTTGAACACCGCTTTATTGTTAGAGAATACAAATCGTTATAAAAACACTCTTAAAGTTCATATCTATTAATAATTACGATAGTGATCTCGGCTGAAAATTGATATCGACGTTAGAGCGAATTATCCAATTGATGATATAACGCAGTCTTAAAAGTTAGTTGTCACGTGGTTTTCTTAGTTAAAAATAGTTATCTCTGCATTGTGGCTCAGTTAGGAAATACCTGATTGCAATGAGAAATGGAGATTTATGTTAAACTGTTCACACTAATATAGGACTTCAATGAACAGCATTTTGCGGGATCTTTTCAGGTAACAATGACCTTTTTGGTTATTTGGAAAAGAAATGATCCAAACTGTCGGATACCACCTTTAAAAAGAGAAGATATGCATATAAATAATTGTCAGATTATAAAGATACAGTCAAGATAATTGTATACCGATTTTAACACTAAATGATTTTGAATCTCTCCTTTCTGTTAATGGTAAATACGATATTAACACTTCTAAAGTCGTATTTGTTTATAAAAGGACAAACAGAAAATTATAAGAGAACGGTAGTGACAAACTTAGCGTTTGTCTTCACTTGTTTTATATATTACTTGATATTCCAGTCTGGTTTATTGTACGATAGAAAACATGGTCTATTTGCATGCGTGTTTATATCAACAAATTGTTTTCATGTCATAATTGCTTATTTTATCAATCATATGTTCTTATCCTTTTGACCGTGGATAAAAGCAAACACTTCGCAAACGTTCGATAAGCCCGATCGCTTTTTCTTTCATATTTCACGCATCTATAGGAGACAGGTATTGACTTTATATCAAAATCGCTTGCCAAAGAAAACAGAGCATTTGACATACGCGGTAACAGTTGCAAAAGCCGCTTAAATCAATGACAAATAATATAAACATCCCAATTAATATCTTAGCAGAGGCTCCAAAACAACATCAGCACACCAGAACGGCGTGTTTTGCAATGTGCCGAGAAACGAATGTAATTTAAGGCTGATACACAACTTTAACAGATGTTTGCTTGTGTGATATAAGTTTGCATAAATAATAAACTTTACTTTGATGTCATGCCGATTTATGATAAGCATGGCTAAAGATGATTTATGTCTTCTGATGTCTCGGGGCCTCGGAATCCGACGCCTTGTTGCCATAGCAACGCAAATAATTTACAGAATTTCCAAGCAACGCCCGTTAATATCGGAGGTGATTTAAAACATGACTGTTATTTTTGTAAGGGTTGTTTGTTTTGTGTTCAACAGCGGTCAGTTGCTCAGATGTTAAGATATGGATGTAGATTTGTCGAGGAATTATGTACACATTGTTTTCGCATGTCACTTAGGATCTGTAATTTTCGTTCATCAGAACAAATATGAAAGCTAACGTTAGTAAAATTTAATGTTAATAATGTGCATGCCGAGAAATTACGCAGCTTTATTTTATAGATATTTTAGAAAAATATATTAGGGCTGCAACTGTTTCTGTATGTAAATTAGCACATTCTTACATTTAATATTTATTTGTTTCACTTTATATATTAAAATTATTTTCGTATAAATCATATCTTTTACTCAAATCTTTTCCCTACGATGTCACCATGTGATATTTTCTCCAAAACGTCAATATTTCAATGCCTTGTTGTAAAGTCACGACGAACAATTTGCGGGTTAGCATAACTGTCTGTCATAAGTTAGTGTTAATTGCCGTTAATTTGTGGTAATTGATGATTAACTTATAACATTTTCTAACCCTATCTAGACGCTGTCCTGGTAGGTTTGAATACAATCTGACAGTGCAAGTGAAAAGAATGGCGGTGCATTTTTAACAATGTTGCAAATAAGTATGACGAAAAATTTATTGTATTAACTTTAATTTCATTTACTATTCAAATAAACATATACTGACCAAAGTAAATTTTACAAAAGTTTTATCATATAAATTGAAGAACAATAGTTAAAACGGTATTTTATTATATTATTATCAATTAGTAGTGTATAGAAAAAAATGACGATATATATACATAACGAAATAAAAAGAACAAGAAGTAACAAATGTCACATAATGGGTTTTAAAGAAACCAATGTTTAGAAAACATCTACTTGATAAACCTAGTGAAAGCATACATAATGAAACTTTCATCTTTTTTAACATTCCGTATTCCCTTTCCATTCGCCTTCTCTGATATTATCATTAAACGTAATACCTAAAACGAATCACAATCTAGACATTCATTTCTATCGGTTATAAAACATTTTATGCTAAAACATAAACAAGACGTAAGTAAGGAAATGGACAGTTCCAGCTGTCGAATTTGGGAATGCCATAAATCATTTGAAAAGATAAATCATTGACTAATCAGGTCATTAGCTTTCGTCTTAGTCAGATCTGAAAACATCACAAACGTCTTAAGAGTCGTAAAACATTTCCCCTATCAAACCTTTTGTCAGCATCCGTAGTGAGGTCCTTACGTGACTTAGCTAGCGTTGATACACTGGTTTAACGGTATCCATTACAAGTGTATAGGATTCTATGATAATTCAAAACAGGATAACAATATAAAAACATTTAATAAAATAGAAAAAAATGATCTGATGATAATTTAAAAACCTTGAAGTGTATTGCTGTTTTACCAGTTTCTCTTTTGTATGAACTTACAGCATGTTCTGTCCTTATGCATGATTGTGTGTTGATAGGGATGGTAACAATTAGTCTGTTTAACTGCTTAGGTTATTTGTGTAATTCATCCACAATTTCAAGACATTGTACGCACCTCAAACAAACTTCAGTTACACGTGTTATCCACTACACTCTACTAACACAAATGCTACACTCTACTAACACAAATGCCTTTTTAAGTAAAAAATATATACATATATGTATACCAACATGTCAGTCATGTTTATTAAACTGTTAATTTATTTAACCTCTATAGGGTCTTGCAAGAACTTTATGAGTTATTTCAATTTATTTTCGAATTCAGCTTTCAGCGTAACGTAGAAACGAAGATTATTAATATTTTCCATGAACACATTACTTGAAAACATTAAACAGTTTTCACAATAACATTGATGGATTTGAGAATTCGTGGTTGCATTTTGTCAAATATAATTCGATATTTATAAACGTGGCAACGCTGACAATAGAACATATTAGGGGTAAAATGAGGTCGGATCACTGCGGATCAATACAATTCCTTTGGCTGATGACAGTAACATTGTATCCCGCATGGAAACACAGAGTGACTTATGTTCGGAATGATTCGGCCATTACCCTTTCATTATAGACATTGTAATTACGTCATTATCGCGACATGGTCCGTCAAACGCATGGCTGACATGTCAAACTGATGAGGTAGACGCTTGTTTTATTGCTATGATTCTAAAACGACCAACAATGTGTTGTAAGACATGAATGAAACCATACTCTGTTACAAAGTTAATATCTAAATCATCAAATATTGTACATAGCTTGTGTCTGAAAGCTTTCTCTTTGAAACAATGATCGTTTTGGGATAATTTAGCTTGATATTTTGACATTAAATACATTCTACTTCTTTGAGATTTCATTTGTTTCTAAGAACTTTCATTAAATACTTTTTATAACGCTGGATTATATAATGAACCGAAATACTACAAGCACTTTTTTTCTTCATTATCGCTACAGCAAGAGACATTATTTATTCGAATTCTAGTGATATAATTAAATATGAAGTCATACATGGAAAATATTTTCGCAATTTTCAGACCAGAATGAATTTAATAATTATAATGCATAACTACGCATAACTACGCAATTAATATAATTTCATACAATTAACGATATAATTATTTATATAATCATGTAATTCTGTTTGTAATATAGCATGCTGTTCAAACAACATTAACCGCACGTGACACATTATCACTTCATTTACTTGTGACGTCAGTATTTATTAGTAAATGCATTAAAGTCGTTGTTGTCTGGACTTTGTATGATGTGAGGGCAAAATAGAACAATACAAAACGTAATTTTCCAACTCGAACATGTTACAGTTCATCGTTGAACAAAGTTAATAATATCAAAACAAAAACATAATGGGAACTATCTCATCAACAGCTACAAACTGATGATAAAAAGGGCAAACTAAAAATAAATAAAAAGGACATAATGTGGTGCAATTAAAAGCCGAGTTATATTTAATGTCAATAAAGTAGATAAGAAACAAATAACATTCCAGCTGATAAACTTATTAAATGTAAATCTAACTAAATCAACCCTTCTTCAAATGCATTTTTTATTTAAATACATGCTTTTACGTTCCTTGCCTGTTAGAACGTGAATACACGGGATTGGTCCATTTTTGCTTGGCATTAAACACCTCAGTTGGAGTGACGAAATATAACCGAATTACTTTCACAAGACAGCCCCGCCTCTTCTGCTTTTGTCAAACTCGCGCTGCTCACTTCAGCTTTAATAAGGATAATTAAAGTTAAATTTAACACAATTCAATTACGACTTTAGTCATTCGTTTCCAGTTCTAGCTTGGAGAGGAATGACTCTTTTTAAAAAGGAGAACCGTTCGTTAGGCTAAATGCATCCTGCTGCCTAATTCCCTTGCATATTGTCCAGCGATATGTCGGGAACACTCATCAGAGCCCGTGGGATGAAAATGGAGGTATATTGTAACAACTAAAATAAGAATTGAGACAACCCTGCTGCAGCATAGCCTTCATTTGTTCATTTTTCTTATTTGTCCTATATTTCTTCACGTCTTTCTCTCTTCCTCTCATGTATTATTATGATCGCCATCATCGTTGTCGTCGTCTGCATCTCTCTCGTCAGCGTAATAACCGCAATCATTAAAAGCAGAACCACAGGAGCATAATCATCCTCATCGTTTTAGTCTCGTCTTCCTTCAATTTTAGCATCAATATTTGTATATGCGTAACAACATTTACATTAAAGACAAACGATCCATTCAACCTGTAGTTAAATGCAAGCGCCTGAATTGTTCTACTTAAGAATCCAATCAAAAATATAAGAAATCTTGAACAATTTAGAGTAATAAACGCTGTGTAAATCGCCATGTTTAAATTCCATGTCTAGATTTTTCCATGCCTAATACCTTCCTGATTTAAATGTGAGGCCAGTTTAGCCATTTGGACGTATATAACGACCTTGCGACTTTTCCTTACATTAATTTTCCTTGCAGAGCGAAGAAAGCTGATATATTCCAGATTTTCTAGGCTTTGCATAACAATAGAAAATGAATATTTAAGCATTTTGTTTACACTCACTTATTTGTATTTTAGTGTTGGTGTGATATGCAGGCGGATCTTATATGTATGAAACGAATTTCAAATTGATATACAATTGTCTTTTTGTACTGATGTAAACATATGTTAAATACATGTACTTTCTACTAGTATAATTCAAAAACCCATTTTGAGGTCTTACTAGTTTAGTTTTTATGTAACAAATTTGATATGAGCTCAAATATAAAATTGTGGCGTACATATATCTTGTTTCTTGTAGGAAAAAGTAAACAGCATGCTTTATTGTTAATGATTATTGGTTACGATAAACACGATAATACCGCTTGTAAACTACAAATGGAACACAAGTACTTTTGGCATTACCCCACCGACGCTTCGGTGTTGTTGGTAATAACAACCCCATAAGACAGAAACGATATGGACAATAATGATGCTATGTTAAATTGAGCATAGGTGGCGCTTCTTATCAATATAACACTTTCCAGATGGCGGTTTTGGGCTGAAACATTAAATAACTCTGCCAAAAGACTTGGTTATAATGAAGTAGTAGCCTTGTTTTAACTAAGCTCATTAGTGAATTTTCCCTGTCGAATTATGTAAGTTCTGTGACTTAAAAGCATGGTATGTTTGAATAAATTCTAAAAAAGAAACACTAATTCCAGTTAAAACAAGACATGTGTGTTTAAAAGGCCGCATGAAAAATGCCACATATATCGAAGACAACGATTCTTAACACGAGAAAAATGTTGTATATGTATATTTTGTACTAGTGTAAGTCATACAAAGTTGAGTTTCAATTTGGTGACTTACAACAGTCATTAGTCGATAATTTAGCAGTGGTGTTTAATTCGAACCACCAACGCACCACTACCTTTCTAGATAAATATTCTTCGGTTTTAAACTCAGCAGGGAAAGATGCTGAGTGGTTTTAAGTCAATGACTCAAATGATTATTTAGACCACACACGGTATTGTTTCTGTTTCGAGTTCACTCTGGCAATATCACGAAGAGTCATCTGTATATGTGTACTTCAGCTCTTTGATTAAATCGACCTTCGCTTGATAGTAGACCTCAGATGTAGCCGTCAGCATCATCTAGCATCGATTCTATGCAAGTAGTAGTTACATCTTTCATTCTCTGCGTAATTGAAAGGCCTGGGCAATTCTATCTAGAATAGAGCCTGTTGATTCCCATAAAATACCAGCCAAGTACACCCCCTCGTTACGAATTAAAATCTTAATTGTTGTCCATGTTGCGTAACGGGTGATATAAAGATAGATCAATATTATTTATTATCATCAAAGACTTCTGTAGTCGATAAATTACTCATCATTAATGTCAGGCGTGATCTTCGTTTAGCTTTGTTCTTGACATTTTTAGTGGAAACGCTCACCTGGCCTTGTTAATACTCCGTATTTGTTATTGCGCATTAATGTGTATTTCATTTCTTTATGACCACTTCCTGCTAAGGACAAATGGACCAGGCTTAAGCAAATAGTGTAGATCGAGAAACACAAAAACTAGCTAGGACCTTGCTTACCCAGGACCTATACTGTTTGCTTCTAAATATAAGTGATTTACATATTACATATTTTGCTACCTGTGCATATACTTGGTTGCAGATAACTACAAATTAAGTATTTATTATTAAAATGTTGCATGATAAGACTAAATGTGTAATTGTACTTTAGTGTATATAACTGGGTATGTCATTCTGTGTGACAGCTTAATCAACAAGACGTCAGTTCTATGTGAGGAAGACCAGAGTCCAAACTCGCACCGCGACTTATTAAACAAACAAACAAACATATGAACGAACGGACGAACGAACGAACGAACGAACGAACGACAAAACACACAAAAGGGCATATTATTCCCTCGTCTTAACGGCTGTTGATCCACATTATGAAGGGCGCCAGTACAGGGTGCGGATGTCCTGGTTTCAACCCTGATATACCAACATCATTATGGTACTGATAACTGCTATAGTCTTATTGTAGGCGATTTGATCAGGAACTGTTGATCCATTTTAAAGTTAAATAGCTGAGAATGACATATTGTCCAAGTGCTAACGACACACCGATACCGTGACTATATAGCAGCATATATAATTTATGTTTATCTGCTTGAAAAGTAAATCTTCCCCATATGACACTCCAGGAAGAGTTTTTGAGATGTTGACCATTCAATTTAGTGTTTGTTATTTTCAAACAGCAGCAAGTTCGATGCATAGAGCATAGGCACAAAAAGATGGCAAAGTTCCAAATCAGAATTTACAAATAATAGCGATATTGCTTATGAATATGGCCATTTCAACATCATTGAGACGTCTTCATGATCTGAAGTCTCCAGTACATGACTCGAGATGGACTGGAATAACAATAAAACAAACAGTTATTCAAATACAATGGACAATTGTTTGAATAGATGCGTTAAAATATAAACAATATTTAATTTACATTGCTTGTTTGTTTATTTGGTTCATAGTTTCACCAACAGTCTTTCAGTTATCTGGAGACGGTGTCGACTTGAAGATATAGTGCTGCCTTCACTGTGTACAGCATGCCGTGAACACCTGGCATCTTACCGCACCCAGTCACATTATCTTGACACCGAGCAAACCAGTCGTGGAACTAACCGTATATTTGCTTGAGCGTTAGCAAGGAAGCTATGCCATTACCATTTTTAAGACTTCGGTATGTCGCGACCCGGGATCGAACTCGGGGCCTCTAGTACCGAAGTTCTACCGATTGCGCTATCAGGTCCAGTAATTTACATTGTATTGGTATGCCACTGGAACTCTTTTCGTTATATGTGCGAATTAGTTAAAATAACAATTGCATTATTTACAATTAAATGTAAAGTTCATAAAAGTCATTTCATTGCTTCATAAGTTTGCACAGACTGCTAAATACTATATATAGTAAAATATTCGAACCAAGGAAATCGGTTATAAGGGCTTATTTACCACCATTTGTACTAACGTAGTCTAGATTTTAACATAAACATTCAATTATTTTGAACATTTTAAGAGTGGGATATATTTTCAATGGGTGGCATTTGTTGAAATCGCAAGTGCATTATCTGAGATCTTACTGTTCATGTTCCGTAAAGAATGCAAGTGTTTTCATAATTTGCATATAATATCTGTTATAGGTGCATTTTTGTTGTTTCGCGCTAATATCAATCCTTCGTTTCCTGGAATATTCACGTTGAACATTCACGCAAGCAACATGCAAAGTAGCCCAATATTGGATTGAATTGCATTTTATCTTTTACAGATGCAAATTATTTGTTTTGCGATGGTTGCATTTCTTCGTATCTTAATAAATCACCGATTCAACATGAAAATAACATCGGATAGTATTCATTTATATTTAGTAAGCCAGACTTCTTGTCGCCATATTATTCATTTATTTAAACATAAATGTTAGCACATACGTTGCAAATTTAGTACACGATTTTACCGAAACTGTTTTATCTTACAATTCTGTGCTCGCACAATTCTAAAATCAAAACACACACCAAGGTACACAGCAGGCGATCTATTTGAATATTCTTCTTTGAACCTGTATTAACCAACTCTTATTCTTCTTCGATGCATCGTTATGTCATGTCATGTATATTTAATTGATTTTCATTTAACAACAGGCTGTGTTTTCTGCAAAAATGCCTGTTCACACGCCGATGTGTGTGGCGCACGTTGCATGACCGTGGCTCATAATACGTAATCTCATATAGAAGACTGATCGATCGGCCGGGTAACAGACATGGATTCTACAGTGTCCGCGCCGGCACAGCTTCTTGTGAGAAATACACGCCGTTTGTTTATCAAACTCATCGTGCTGACCCACTTTCCATTAACGTTTGCTGTTCCAAGTGCAGTCACGTGATCACATGGGTTGCATACAAACTGCCTGTTGATGATTCAGGTTCAGATATTTATCGTTTTTTCATACTTCTTATCATTATGCTTATCCATATATATTTGATTTCATACTGGATTCAGCATAATTCATTTGCATGGTTATTTGAAATATATGAAATGCATCCGTCAGAAAAGCAAACTGTCATTAGGTTTTACCAATCAATAGTTTAAGAAAAAAAATATTGTTTAAATTGCGCGTATGTGCTTTTTACTTATTTTTGTTTAAGATGTGAAGTATGCCATTTTACAACATTTGGGAAAAACATAAGCTACGCACTTAATCAACTATTTAACCGATTTATATTCTGTCGTCATTGTTTTACAAAATGCTGTAGATATGTCATACTTCATCGTACGATCATACATCTTTTGTTAAAATCCTCGTGCATGAAAGCAGTCTTAGAAATGCACTGATAAGGGGAGGTAATCTGTGAACGAACTGTCTTTGATGGATAAACAGTAGTGCGTGTTTGTGTCCCGAACTGAATGCATAATGGATGACAAGAAGGATGTATCACACCATGATAAGCGATCTCGCGATGAAACTCTCTGACAACTACGAATATTGGGTGTCTGGACTGCCGTTCTCTAAATGTGTGACGTAACACACAGTTTCAACCTGGCACTAGTTGTTTGGTTCAATGTGAAGCTATTTGACTAAAATATCAGTCAATGTTACAATTTTATACAGTCAACAGCTAATAATTTGCAAAGCTCAATTTAGTTATATTCTTATAGTTTAACTGCGTATTCGACCAACGTAAAACGTAAACAAACACTGTTAAAGAACGTCTACGTGTAAGTCATTTGCATTTAAAAGGTCGTTAGGCGGCGTTTTATACCAAAATGAATGAGTTCTTATTTTTATTTATCTTATTTATTTATTCTAATAGTTAAAATGTTTGACATTTTTTCAAAGTTTATGGTATGAAAGATGTTTTGTTAAAATTATTTTTCAGCACAATTTCCTGAATCAGTGTCTCATTAAGCGGATGTCTACTTAAACACAACTTATTTTCATCTGAAAATTATGTTTCTTACATTGCCACACAGGTCAATGCATCACTTTCTTCCTGAGAAGAAATAATGGCTCTTATCACATTTGCCCTATCATGATATAAGAGAGCTTGCCCAGTCTCCATTTGTTTGACAAATAATTAGTTTATTCCATCGTCTGCAAACACGACGTCCTCGTAGAGAAATCACAGACGGTGTCCTGTAACAACAGCACGAGCATAATTCACGCTGTCCGGACACTGTGCAAATGTCTCTTTATTAGAATGAGACGTGATCTCATTTGTCCGTACACATGTTATTGACAATAGTACATCTCTTTAAACAGGCCGTGGTCATTGTCAATATTTGGATTATTTGTCAATGTGATATGTATCTAAGCGCGATGAAAGACGAATGCTTACAGCCGTTGACATGGCTATCCTTTATCACTTCTGACAGGAAAATAATAACCACTGGAATCATCCCTATCTTCGTGTTTCTCTCTTCTAGGAGATTTAACAATCAATAGGACATTACATTCTAGATAAGGAAGATGTAAACAAATATTGTCAATTTTATTAGCTGAGTAAATTCAGTGGCAGTTACAACCGCTTTGCCATCCCAATAACAAATACGGTCAGAAAAAAAACGTAAATAAATCGTCGATGTCTGTTGTGAAATATGAGACGTAAGTAAAACAAACTAATTCGCTTTATTTTTGTCGTCTTTATTTTTAAAGCAACACATAGAGAAACAAAAATGGCATTCAAGATGTTCTGTTTTGCACCAATATTGCATACTGCAATAGTGTTATAGTACTTATGCGTAAAATTTATTTACGAGTTTATTTATTTATATCTGTTTTTGTAAGACCCACATTGTCACCTATACAAGTTCATTATTGCATTTTCTTTACCTAAATCAGAGCTTAAGGCTACCAAAGTCATTCAAGTTTCAAACGTAAGAAAGTGTCGTTGTAATAACTGACTATGATGTTCGAGAATGTGTTGTATTATTTTTTTCATCGAATAGTCCATACGTTCTAAGATGCAGCATATACAGCTGTAAAAACCTAACTAACATGACAATATGTTTATTTAAGTGAAAAAAGAGGTTCCACATGCATTCCATATTAAAAGGAAACGCATTATGCTAGCTACATTTCACACAAGTGTAGTCGAGCATGAATCGGAATGTGCACATGTTTAGAATTTGATGAAAAACACCACAACTAATAGCATCATTAGAGGACGATTGGCTGATAACGAAATGCCAAAAATGTTGCTACACGCTAGTCATCAAAGTGCCGCCTTAATTGCATATGAAACTAAAACAAAACATCTAAACCCAATTTAACCTTTACACTGAGAAAATACCTACAACCATTGTACATATGTTCGATTTGGTCTAAAATAAACTACTTTGATACATACAAATGTTGCTAAGATGCAAAGTGGAACACTTGTTGGCCTGGCGTTTCTATTGGGTAACACATCCATGCGATAAGCGAGCTTACAATTTACATAGGAAATCTCGTAAAGTCTCGCGCGGAATGAGAAATGGTCTTCCGTAATAGCCTGGTAGTGGGAAAGAGCTAGAAATACATCTATCAGACCTCGTTTTGACTGTCATGTTTAAGCAACGCGATTCTATTAGGCTTCTAGATATGCCAGGGAAAGAGAAATTGAATCCTTCTTTGTGAAACAGCGACTCAAACATGTCAATCCACATAAATGTATTCGGGGATTTATTGTATAATTAAATGCACGTTTGCTATGTCATTCATAACACCATTATAAAACGTTATTTTATGAAGGTTTCTTGGCAGCGATGAAAAGGCGTGACGGTTTGCTTTGATGGCCGGTCGTCACCGTCTTGCATTTTGACAAAATTGAAGACAAACTGCTGTCAAAAATCTGAAATTTGTTCAAAAGAAATAGAAATTAATCTCGTCGCGCATTTTCTGATACACGTCCTGCATCTGCAATTCAGATGAATTCACATACAATATATCACGAAGCCTTTTTCAGAGAACAGGATATTAGTTTCAGTTTGACAGTTTGCTTTGCTTTTAGCAACGCCACACACTGCTGCAATGCAAACGAAGTTTTGAAGGTGAACTATATATTTGTCATTTTGAGAACTGTTACATCCAGTATGAGTTTCAACATTCTTTTAAACAACGGGTGTTGCAGTACTTTTAATTGCTTTTAACCTATTGAATTAGTACGCCCGAAACATGTACATGTAGACTTCTACATTAGTACTTCTGCATGCTCTGTTCATAAAACCGATATTGTCCTGACGTTGGTACAAGGACTTGATGTATACCGGCAGCTGCTAACCCACCACAGATACAAAAAGCTGCATAAAACACACATACGTACATACATACATACATACACGGTCATACCGTGTAACACACGCACATACAAGCATAGACGCATTTTGACACTATGTAATCTGACTTTGTTACCAAAGGCATCGAAAGCCAAATTTTACCAGAGACACTCTTCATTAACGTCAAAAATCTGTCTGCAGCTCTTTTATACTATATAGATGAAATGTGCTTCTTGCCTGAAATGATGTGGTAGTGAAGGTTGTAGGCATCCAACATTGTTTTCTGTATTTAAATCCTCTGACAATCGATAGAAGATGAACAAGAACTAAAATATTGATCTATTCAATCAGCTTAATCCCATCAGTCGCCCAAATGCACTCTCTGCACAAACCTAATCCAATGCACTGAGGCAGGTAATTCGTCCTCCTAGAGTCGGAACTGTCCCTTGATATTCGTTTACTGAACCTGCAAAAATATTCATAATCTGTACGCCTTTTGCTCAAATGGTCTTAAATATAACCACTGAAGGGTAAAGCACCATGCATACAGCGCCAAGAGAGCATCTATTGATCCCAGAGCACGATATGAGTACAACAATGCGGAGTTTATTTCACCTTGCCAAGCAGGAAGTTCGCACATTCTTATTGATATGTCAGCTTCCGGTTTGAATGGCGCGATAAAATTCATTAATTTCATTCATTAATTTTCATCAATTTTTGACAAATGCTTCAGGCTTGCCTTGGTGTTCAAACACATGTAGTGCGCATGTAGACATTTTGTTGTTTCTAAACTTCAAAGACCTTCTTCTTCGGTTTCCTTGAGCTTTTTATTTACTTTAGTACCAAGCACCTCAGTGAATCATATTTCTCATTTCCGCCCCTTTCATTTTTGTACTCAGCGTGCTCCATGTCTTGCGGTTCACTTGTAATCGTCTTAAAGTTCTGCCGATGGTCCACATCAATATTATCGAAGACATTTATTATTTTTCGCTGTGTCGGGAAACCGTAATAGCCAAGAATTGTTGGACAGCGTCAATGTCAATACATATATCATTTTAGATAAAAAGACAATCGCAATCTCAGGCATTTACTTGTAATAACAGGAGTTAAGTAATTGCGTTGAAGTGAACAAATGGGACAGTGTAAAAGCCAAAAGCGATTGAGGGTCTGCGTCGTTGGCTATTAACGATGTTACGCTAGCAGCAATCCAATAAATACAGATTGAACAACTTATGCGGGCATGAGTGTTTGTACATAACACGATGTTAAACATAGCCTAACATATAACCGCCAGGATGCTTTTAAATTTTTCACGAAATACTTCGGGGATTTAATTTTGTCACTTCTACGACGGTCTGGTGCGCTAGTTTTCGGAAGAATGCATTAGACACTAATTAGATAAACCAGTTTTGAAACACTGGCGGCAAAAGTAGGGACTGAAAAACTTGATTTTGTGTATTTTTTTCGATTGGTGTCAAACATTAGCCTAATGACTTATTCTTTCATACATATAAATTTAAAAAAAAGATCCTAAAAGGCTTTAAAATACATTATACATACATGAAAAGATGGCTTCACTTAAACCTTAATTATTGTTAAGGTTTGAAGATGAAATTCAACAGTTATTCAAAACTCTTACGTTCGTGCAACCCACACGACGTTTTAGAAAATCTAGATGGAGGTGTAAAAGTAAATCTTAATAATACTACATTGAAAGTAAGCGCTTACACATTGAAACTAAGCAATGACACATTGAAGTAAACAACAACACATTGAAAGTAAACAAAAACACATTGAAAATAAACAAAAACACATTGAAAATAAACAATAACACAACATGATCTTCACTCGCTTAGCAACTGGTTGTATCCTTAAACCAGGAAGAATTTCTACTTGCGTTAAAATAATGAAACATTCCAGCGTCGAACATATAACATAGACAATTCATTGTTTTCTTTGAATAGCCGTTATTTCAGGTCATGTAACATGATGTTTTAACAAAAATTACCGCAAGCGTCAAACAGATTGGTGCCCATTTACGATTAAAATACTGTTACTCAAGGAAAGGGGTACCAGAACTTTAGGGTCAATGATAAATCAAATTTCTTAATCTGTATCAAGCTGCAAACATTGATCATATGCTACCATTGTTTACATAAGTCACTTATCACCTTCAAGGATAATCCATTGTTTATTTAATTACTCCTTCCTAAAGGTAGTACATCTTATACCTTTAGGTCAACGTTGAATCAAACCATAACAGCTTTTCAAGCTTTCAGCAGCTAGGGTTGGCCATCCAGTGTTTATGACATGACATGACCAGGTCGAAGAAAATTCAATCAAACTGTCATCAACAGCGATGGCTACTCCAGGCTTGGTCATTCAGGAATTCAATTAACTGCTGCACACCGTGGTAATTGCCCGGGTTTTTGTCGCGTTCAATATCTATAGCGACTCCTTGATTGCTTTATGAGGGACTTTTTCTTCTCGTTGATTACTCGCGGGTTCTGACCACCAGAAGCATAGTGAAGAGTAATGGACACGTGTGCAGCACAAAAGAAGCACATTTAAGGTCAATTCTGTCTATAACTATAGGACCTAAAAGCAGTATTAATTCGAGTCAGAGATCCTTTTCATAGACTGTTGCCATGCAGCTAGAATTGAATATAGCAATTCGAGTGGTTTTAAAACGGTAGTGAACGTATGCCTTTGATAGGTTTCTCTGTCACAGATTTGATTTACTGTTTTGGGAATACAACATGAGGGACTTTGGAAGATATGAATGGGATGAAAAGGTTTCATAGAAAAAGTTAAACACGTTTAAATGACTTTTTGTTTTAAATAGCTTTCGAAACGTATCCATACCTAATTATATAATGTTTAAGTTTTGCATATGTTTGCCAACAACATTTTGACGCCTAATAAATTAGACAAAATGATTCCTTAGACCTGTTTTTACGTTAAAACCCACAAGAAACAAACTTCGTAGTCTATAAGACTCTTTAGTACCGAAACAAAACGCAAATATTGTCCCTTTCGTCTTTAAAAGTTAAAGAAAATGATATTATTATATTCCCGCGGGTTCTCTGTGTATATGCCATCGCTAGGAAATTGCCAGGGCACTTAAAATATTTAAACAGTTACTACGACTGTCAAAACTGGTCAATAGAGAAATGTATGTCCTAGTCAAGTCTGATGTATCTCATCCAACCTTATATATATCTGGTCGGTTTCGATCCTACAGAGCCTCGCCAAAATTGCTTCTTACCCTGACGAGAGCCAAACAACTGTCATGGTAAGATTTAGCCAGAATAACAGTTGTGGACCTCTTGTATAATGAGGCTGTGTTTTCTCTGTTTCGTTGCAATACGGACGTAGTTTTGCTTTTATTTATCTCTCCGTTGTTTGTTTTTGACCTGGTAACATGAAAGCTGGTATGCCATGTGCAAGTGATTCTACGCAGATGAGTGTATATACGCTTCATTATAATAGAGGCTAGAATAAGCCATATTGAAAAAAGCAAAAGCAATAAGCTTGATTTTAGAAAAGGGAAAGAACAGAAAAACAGAAAATGTGTTAAGTTCCTGTCAGTTTTCACTTTTAAAATGTTAGAGTTTGTTCTTTTTAGTTGGGGCTTATTATTAGAACTGTCTTGATAAAAGCCTCATACGAGTTCCACAGACGAAAATAATTAGAAATATGGGATAAATTAGAAGAAACAAATCATTGTGTTGACTACCGCGTAAAGGTTTATGGATTCTTCTTTCTATTAAATAATGTATTCTCCAAGATAATCTTGTTTGGTAATCCTATTGTATTATGTCTAGCATTATTGGAGATGAAGCACCAGCCAGATGTAGCACGTCTATGTGATAATGTGCTATTTTGTAAGCTTTCCCTTCACAGATTCCTGGCGACGATTATGCTATAAAAAATCGTATCTCTCTAAATGCTTTAAAGAAACGTCTTTTTTGGTAAAGAATGACTATGATAGAAGTAAAAACATTGATTATTATCAATCAGCAGCAACGTACTTTCATGTAGTGTCTCGATAGTGTCAAACAGTGTTGACCAAACGTTTTATATAATAAGATCATGGATACTTCTTTTGTATAAGGTGTAATAGGTTTCAGAAACGTAAGAAACTATGTGGCTTGTGTTTTTTTCTTGCCATATTATTGTTTATTACTTTATACATAATAGAAACAATGGAAGTTTTTCAACGATGAAGTTTCGAATGTATCCGCAGTTCTATGATAATAGAGGATAATAAAACATACTGTGACGATAATATAAAACCTGATAATGGATGTACTTTCCAGAAAATAAACATTCAAGTTAAAAGTGTTATGTGGCACTGGCTCTGTTTAAAATGCGTCTACTAGCGGTGTCATAATTATTCATTCACTCATTTATCGTACATAAATAGCACGACAGAGCAAAAAACAACACATCTTTAAGAAGCTTAAACAACCTTTGGGTTTTCCTCTTTTGTATGTCGAGAAGGGGCCAGATCCTTTTTTCATTTATACATTCCGTCTTTAATGTTTGCATTAACATCAAAAACAAATCGTTTTAAAGTTGTTTTATGGGACAAACATCTCAATCATCTCTACAAAATATGATCTGTATCAAAGAATCAAGTACTTTACCAACTTTTATAGAACCTTTTTCTAATCAACTCCTGCAACCGTGTTCAAAGATGGTCATCACACTTCTTAAAACATAATTTGGAAAAACAGCTGCGCATTTACCATTAATACATGTATTCGTTATAATAAATACACGACAAAAGAATTGGCTTTTTAGTATTTAAGAGTAGTTGAAGATTTTATCGGAATACAACCGAAGCAAAGAAATTGAAGGGCCCCTGAAATTAAATCGATATGGTCTTGTGGAGTTTCTGAATTAAGCTGATTTGAAAACTCTTGATAATATAGGAAAAACGCCGTTTGCATTAAGAGAAAATTCAACTTCAAAGCAGTTTTAGACAATAAGAAAATGAGACTTGAAAGATTGTTTCTACTTCTATACGCTCTAGAAGGCTAGTCGAACAAAGAGCTCGGTCGGGTATTAGCGTGATTGTTTTTTAAGCTTGTCTTAGTTTCATGCATATGAATGATAAAGTATTTCCCTGATGTCAGGGTGATTTATCAAAACTTCGAATCGATAATTCCGACATTTCAGTTTTTTTCGAATTTTGAAGCACAAAAGCGATCGTCTAAATTGGAAGCAATTTGACAGTCATTTTTGGTTGATATTCAAAGGAAAGACAACATATATCATCTATGTATAATGCATTCATTAATGATGATTACATTGATACGAATTGATTTTCACAGACAGTTTGCAAATTAAACGCCTATTTGTCTCTTGAAAAGCGATTACTATTTAATATTTTCATTGCTTCGAATTAATGTTATTTTATAATATTAGTAATTGATTGATAGCACGCCTACGAACAATAGTTGAAAAAGGAAATAAAAAATCAATATCTTTATTAATCTTTAGGGTTAAAATTTCCTTTAATCTGTTCAAATACATTTAAAAGCGGAGCAAAACTTTCGTTGACAAACCATTTCTCAACGGTCTTATCTCAGCTGTATTCCCCTGTCTATAATAACAACAAAAATAACAATTAATAAATAGCAACAACAAAGAAGAACTATCGATTAAGATACACTTCTTTCATACAAGTTTTAGGTCTGACTAATGATATCTCGTATATAAATACACACCAACCGTACCTGGCTCATGTCATCAAGCTGATGACTGGAATAAAACGTACTAAGCAACTAGTATTAAAACTGACTAAGATCACATCTTTGTTTTTTGATGTTTGCAAGTTTATTCAACAACCAGGAAGGTCATTGACCCATGTGGAACATATTTACAATATATATAGATTATACATAAATATACACAGTATAAATGTTTTTACAATACATATATATGTAGTTAATGAAATAGTTACACTGTTACAGTTATGAATGATATTTTATAAGTAGAGTACAACATTGTATATAAACAATGTATATAAACACACAAATTATGCATCATAATGTTGCCTTAAATTGTATTTGTTGAAAACTGAGCATATCCTCGATTTCTGTCTTTGTACTAAGCGTTATTTGTCAAAAATATATTCATATAAAAGAAAGTCACTAAGAATAATGTAAGGAGCCTTCGGAAAGAGATCGTGGTATGATGGCACAACGAATTCTGTGAGAGCTCTGTCCCCAGGAGAGGGACCTCAGATGCCGTGATATAATACTGATTTATGAAATGTTGCTTCCAGGAGAGAAACGTTGACACAGAACCAGTCTTGTTTTCTGTGGTCTGTAGCCATGACCTTAGTTGAGCCGATAAACTGAATGGAAGTATCGTGTTGCTGTTATTGTTTTGCTGTTATTGTTGTTATTTTTGTGTGAGTTGATGTTGCTATTGCTCTGACTGTCTTTACTTCTCTCTGTGGTAATCTTGAAAAGAAATATTTAGCCAGTTTATTTTGAAATGTGTCAAGTACTACACCCGATTTTAATATATGATTATATTATTATAAATAATATGTATGTTCTTACTAGAAATGCATATTTACCATAAACAGAAACGCATCGGATTCTATTCTATAATTTATTTGAATTTTATTCTCCATTAAAACCCTACCTTACTGAAAACTGCACAGAGGTATTTTAATAATAACATAATTAACATAGAATTTATTTGCATTGACTGAAGATAACTTAGATTGTAAGAAAGTACTTGCTACAATTATCTTATTTTACAGCGGCTTCTCTGCGTTATGACCTTATAATCTACTATAATCAGTTCCCTATTGAGTAGTATCAAGAACTAGCAGAGCTAGGACCTGTGGTTTTTGTAAGACTTCACTACTCTCTCCATTAGCCCCCCTTGCAAATCATGGTATTTGCCAGAGATTTATGTTTACCAACACGTGTAGCGATGCCAAAATATGCTTTCAGTCACACTTTTCTCAGGATGTTGGAGACTCTCCTGTCAGTTCCATAAGCCTCGGTAAATCCATATAGAATTTACTGGTTTACAAAATGGTGCTCAATGAGGTGGGATGTACACATATCCAACAGCGTTTATAACTAAAGCAAAATATTTGTTAAGGGTTTGGTATTTTATGCACATTTGAAACATGTTTTATGCTTTTATCTAGTTGTTCCCATTCGAACAGTTTTACACTGAAGTAGATAGCTCCGAGATAAAGTTATAAATTGGTTGTGAGCGAATTGTTAACGATGTTTTGTATGGCTACAAAGTGTTGCTCTAATGTTAAGTGTTATAGTTATTGTATTAATATGATTTATTTGATTTATAGCATGGTTTACGCTGCAAATGAATATTGCTCACAGATCTGTGATCGCATACATTTTACTGCACTGTTTGAAGTTGTTTCTTTCATGCACAATAGAGAATTCGGTTTAACTGTGTTGCTTAAAGTTGTTTTCTTAATGCACTCGTGCAACATAGTGCAAGATTTTTATGTGTTTCGTTTTAAGTTGTTTCTTTTATATATTTCAACATAAGAGTGCAAGCGGTCTTACTGTATTGCTTGACGTTATTGCTTTTATACATTTCAACATAAGAGTGGAAAAGGTTTTACTGTATTATTTGACGTTATTTCTTTTATACATTTCAACATAAGAGTGGAAGCGGTTTTACTGTATTGTTTGACGTTAGTTTTTTATACATTTCAACATAAGAGTGGAAGCGGTTTTACTGTATTGTTTGACCTTATTTCTTTTATACATTTCAACATAAGAGTGGAAGCGGTTTTACTGTATTGTTTGACGTTATTTCTTTTATATATTTCAACATAAGAGTGGAAGCGGTTTTACTGTATTGTTTGACGTTATTTCTTTTATATATTTCAACATAAGAGTGGAAGCGGTTTTACTGTATTGTTTGACGTTATTTCTTTTATGCATTTCAACATAAGAGTGGAAGTGGTTTTACTGTATTGTTTGACGTTATTTCTTTTATGCATTTCAACATAATAGGGCAAGTTGTTTTACTTTATTGTTGGACGTTATTTCTTTTATACAGGTTAACGTAAGAGTGCAAGGGGTTTTACTGTATTGTTTGACGTTGCCTGCTTCGTGCATTCAACAATTATGGTGTTAGTAGTTAAACTGCATTGGATGTTTTGCATCTAAACATTTTAATATTATCAACTTTGATAATATTAAAAGTGTTCCTTATTGTCCATCAATGGCAGTCTTAAATGAGTTAATATGCAGTTCTTTTGATAAATGATCGGAACAGGACTTTCAAATATCTGATTTGTTTTCAAAGACCATTAATCACCCCAGACTTGGCATCGCCCTTAAAATACACAGCAAATTTTGAGCAAGACAAAATTGTCCATCCGCTAAACATGCAATTCAACGTTTGGAACTAAGAGAAAATGGGATAATGGGGCAAGTTATATTAATTGAAAAAGATGATGTGCGTAAACTGTTATTAATGACAGGTAGCCTTTCTTTGGTTAATGAAAATACCCCAAAGAATAATGATATGTATTTTCCCTTAACGTTAGAGATTCAAGGAATGTCAAGAAGCGTACAGTGAACATAATTTAGAGCAGCAATACTGTAAAACAACCAAACTCTAACGAATGGTATGACTAAGTATGACACAGATTTGTATGAAATCTTAAACGTCGGAGAACACAAAACTTATATATCACGTGTCTGATACAGATTCTAAGTGAGCAGAACCATCCGAATCGAATCTAAGACTGTGGTTATGCATTTAACCCCATCTAATAACTCGATCTAATAGCACGATCTAATAACACGATCTAATAGCACGATCTAATAACACGATCTAATAACACGATCTAATAACACGATCTAATAGCACGATCTAATAACACGATCTAATAACACGATCTTATAACACGGATAACTGAAAATTTGTTATGCATTGAATTGGACATTGGTAACAACATATTTTTTTCAATCCTAAGAACTAAACAGCATTCCATTGAGTTTGTTAATTGTCGAATAATTTTCAAATCTTATAGCAAAAGTTATTCATGTATTTTCAAACCAAAGAAAAGTTGACAACTCCAGGGTTTCTCAAAAGTATGAATAACTCTTCATAACACTAGAACTTAATGTGACACCAGGTTAGCTTCGAATCTAAAATACACGAATATATGATTATCTCCCGGCAATTAAAACGTCGTGTGTGTTTTGCTAAAATATTATAATGTTGTAGGATAACAGACACTAATCTAGTGTTACCCATTAGGAAATGATGTACAACGTACGCGCTCTGCATTTAAATCATCTTGCGACAATGAAAACGTCATGTGTGCTTCAACACAATAATAATTATGTATACGAGTCACCATACCACATAAGATATCTCACGACTGATTACGAATAGATTCCTCGATGACGGGCCACAAATAACATTCATAACAGTCATAATAGAGTACTCAGAGTAAAGACTGATGGCCCCGGTGCCGACCTCTCAACGGGACAGACATGTTGACTAATCCATGTAATGAGGAGATAATTAACACATCGTTATGCTTTGCCTGGAAGATGTACACAGGGCGAGAGAGGAATGCATTCTGAAGTGATGCCCTCCCTTGAATGATTTACAAAGGAAAACTGGGGAATATACGTAAAGGATTCCTTGAAGAATATCAGCGACAATTATTGACGTAATTGAACAAAGATGGCACTGTAATTGCCCGCCTTGATTGCGTGTTTTGGAGCAAAAGCTGCTGACTGAATCCTATAAGATTACCTGCATTCCTCTTCCCTCCGGTTAATTGCATAAATATGCATAAATCTTATAATGTCAGGCGAACAAAAGCGCTTATCGTGTTCCTGTTTTGACAGGCACTGAGTTTAAGTTTTCTCATTGTTGCAATGAAAACGGTATTAGAGAAGTGGTATAACACATTCCTAGTAAAGTGTTTTGTTGTATAATGTGCAAACAGCCTTCGATGATGTCTAACATTGGGTACCGCTGTAGTTTGTATGCGAATAATATAAGCCTTACTGCTAATTGCACTTAGTTGCAATTTCTGTGAGGCATTACAACACTGTTTCAACATTGACGTGCTGTCGAGAAATGCATGGAACATAATCTTTTTGAAAGGTGATACCGTTCTTTTTTACTTCTTCAAAGCAAGTGCCTAAACAATTTACAATGCAAATGAAGCATGCAGTAACACGAAACATGTATAAATAAATACATCCAACGGCCACAAATTGATGTTTGTAAACATGTATTTTCACAATATTAGTGTTATGACCAAAAAACTAATCTCGCAGCATACCCTCCCTTCGTTCAGATTTCCTTACGCTGCGTTAGATAGGACTAGGAACAAGGTAAAGAGTTTGTGTTTTTTATCAGAAACGCTGATGGAAGAAAAATGTTCCCCACGTTGAAACTCATTATTTAAGATAATGAAATTATTGCGCGCATTTCTTTGAACGCGATAACAGACAAGTGCCTGCGTGACTGCTGCCTCTTTCATCGCTGGCCTGTAACATGATGGGATTGCGAGAGTTTGCCTAAATCTGGAGTTGGTTTTTTAATCGCTGTGTCTGTGAATTTCATACTAGAGATTTGTTTAAACGTCAGCCTGCTATATTTGTTAATTACCTTCAATTATTTCTGTGTATTTTGTTCAAAAACTACACGCATTCTTAACAATACAGGCTTCTTAACGCACAATAGCAGATTGTCCAATTCCAGCTCAGCCTGTCAACCGCTGGCAAATTAAAATTAGAATTTTCACTATATGCACCAGGGAGACCAATTCATGCTGACTTGCTATAAAGCCATGCGAGCCTGTTGAAGTAATTTACTAGTAAAATGTTTAAATGAGTTTTAATGTATTACATAATAGAAAAAAAGTATATGTCATGTTGAAAGACGAAGATTGAATTCTCCAAGATACGTTATGGCATTGCGAAATGTGAGAAGCAACAACCTAATGGCATTGCGATATGTGAGAAGCAACAACCTAATGGCATTGCGATATGTGAGAAGCAACAACACTATGGCCTTGCGATATGTGAGAAGCAACAACATTATGGCATTGCGATATGTGAGAAGCAACAACACTATAGCCTTGCGATATGTGAAAAGCAACAACACTATGGCCTTGCGATATGTGAAAAGCAACAACACTATGGCCTTGCGATATGTGAGAAGCAACAACACTATGGCATTGCGATATGTGAAACGCAATAACGTGATGGCATTTCGATATATGAGAAGTAACAGACCGCTATCTTCGTTTGTAATATGAGCATTTGGTCAACTATCCATAAAAAGAGGGTTTAACAAAACAAGCTTTTTTACTAGTATCTTAATATAAATGGAATAATAATTCAAAGCATATTTTAAAGAACTGCATTACTGATTGTAATTCAAAAATAAAAACTAATACCAGTTCACTCGGATACATTCTTTATCAGTCTTTTCCTATGCTCAATTTGTTATATATCTGCCCGTATCATTTCATATCGCCTTAATATATGGGAAAAGGCATAAAAGACAGATATGGTAACGTATCGGTATTGTCTAGCGACTTGTTGTTTACTAATGAATTAGCTAGAAATTCAACCCTTCCTCATCTATTGGAATCGCGTCCCTACGGTATTCCTAGAATTCTCCGCATTGAATGAACACTTCTAAACGATCATGTATTGGAATCATTCATTTTCTCTCTTCCTTTCTCTTATTTCGGACGTCTTCCTGCATATTCTGTGTGTGGTGATATTTTATGTCTTTCTTCTGTAATTAAAGACCGGATTCTCTTACATTGCAATCATGTTCGTCTCTCTTCTCCAGTTTAAGATAAGCCTGTTTTATTCCCCCATATCATTATATCATATAATTGTACTTACATTGGTAAATGAGTTTAAAAGACACATGTTTAGCCATTGTAAACTATTGCTGCGAGCATGTTAAATTAGGAAGTACTTTCTAAAAGGACGTAGGTCATGCTTGTAGGAAAATGAAACTCGTTGCCAAATGTTTTATTGTATAGCTCCTGTACTTATGAATATAGAAGAAAGGGAAATCATTCAACCTTGGGATTTAAAAAAATAAAAAAAATATGTAAATGACGTGTCATTTATCCTACAGACTTCCCTATTTTTCTGACAGAAAGAGATACACTCAAATTTCACTCGATCATTTTTCTTATTGATCACCCGATTTGATAGTAATCCTTCGTGCGACTGGTTTCTCTTAAAATGACATGCATCAAAACGGATTATTTTCGAATGTGTTTTTAACGGAATTCCAAGCATCCTAAGCCATTCTGCATATTCATGAGTAGAGATTAGCCGATTACGAATCCAACTCACTTCTTTCATATGCGAATTCAACAAGTTAAGTCTCCTCCGGAAAATGCGGGGTCGCAATCCCAGCAATCCAGATAGGCTTTCAGGAATGGGAAATGGATACACTAGAATGAATCAACTCCATGATAAAAGTATCACTTTTTAATGAGATTCACCTTCCCAAAGGAAATTAGGGAAGCCTTGCATCTACATAAGTAATGGAATAGGTCTATACGATCGCAGAATATACTAAATGTTTTCAAAAAAGGATTTTCCTCCCTTTTTGTACAAGTGCTCTTCTTGGGCTGACGTCCATCATAAGGGATCCACTTATCATGCAGAATAATTAACATATCCGGCCAACTCTACAATGCTGGGGCTCCCATGGGAACAGTAAAATGTCGAAAAAGTAACAATAAAAGAGGGGTCCAACTTTTTCGTACATGGTTTGAGTTGATATTATCGAACATGCCTTATTCAGACTCTGAGTAAAGGTTTTATTTTGAAATTTCAGTCGTGTTTGAGTTCTCATTAGTTGTCATTAGAACACCGTTTATTTACATTTCAAAGAAGAACAATACTAGTCTTTGGAATAAGCGATCAGGTTTTGGATTTAACTCGTCTACATACCCTTGATTCCGTTTGTTCTCACGATAAATATCTATTCGGTTTTTATATAAATATTTCCAGTACTGACGTTTAAGTTTATAACACATAATTGCATTACCAGTAACTTCATAGGCTGTAACTGTTCGCATCATTTTTTGACATGTTGTTAACGTGGTATTACCCAGATATTTGCTTTCCTATTTGTTTGATCATTTCTTCTGCTTATAACAACCATTCAATGCTCATTAGACCAATCATATGAATGAAGCCTAAGTCCTTTTTAAAATTATGTAATCACTAAACAACTCACTTATGTTTTATTTTAATGCTACCTGCAGGTTCTGAATGTACATTCCCAGAAGAGTGGCGAGGACGATGGCACGAGGGTAGAAGGACAGAAATCTTCATAAATAGTATGTCCAGAAAAGGGACTTGCACTAAAAAAGATGGAAACAAGTACTTTATGCTAAACACGTAAGTTTGAAACCTTTCTCGGATCATTTTATTTAAAACTAGGGTTTATAGTCGTTTTAATAGCTTTTACAAAGAGTCGCCTTTCATAAGTATAAAATCGATAACAACGTCCAACTAAAAAGTAAAATCACGTGATCGTGTATTGAACGTTATTTAAATGTTAAAGTAAGTTGCATGCTTAAGCTCTTCTTTTCCTTTTCAATTTGGTGTATGAACTTATATTTCATTTTTATCAGTAGCAATTATTGAAACCCATAACTTACTTTGTGTAATTCGTTTATCTGTTTCCCTTGGTAGTTTCAGGTAGTTTCAAAAGATTTAAGAGAAAGCATGTTAACTTCAAAAACGCCGAAACAATAAGTCAATGCTAGTTATGTGAACTAGCTCATTTGCAACAAGTGAAATATGAAATGCTTCGTTAGGTACGCAACTTTGGCAGCAGTGGGCTTCGTTTAGGGTCGAAAATTAATTGTTTAGAAAGATAAGCAAGTGTGGGTTTCGTAAAAGTATTTATCAACAATGATTTATCGATTTCCTTCTGTTTAGATAAATGACCCTTAACTAAAGCTGGCATGTACGGCCCAGACGCTGTGTAATTTGATACTGTCTGAAATTGCATAATCTTAAAAATACAGATATGGGTACGTGTAAATACAACCGCTAAGAGTTTCTGTCTCACAAATTATCTTTAGACTCACAACTTATTATTTTTTTAGATAAGAGCCTTCGTATGTACGTCCCTTATCCAGAAAATGAACCGGCCGCAATAGCTCAGGTGGTAGAGCGTCGGCTTGCGGATCGGGAGGTCGTGGGTTCGAACCCCGGCCGGGTCTAACCAAAGACTTTAAAGTTGGTAGTAGTGGCTTCCCTCCTAACGCTCGGGGCTACGGGGACAGCATTACGCCTGACTCGTCGGTGTCAGTATAATGGACCGGCCAGGTTCAGTCCTTGGGCACCTCATAAGTGCCCCTGTGCTATAATGATATAAATGTCGCTGCGCAGTATCGGCAAAGATGCCGGCTAATCCCACAATCCCAGAAAATGATTCAACGTATAATTTATTTTTGACTCGTCCTAACACTTGTATGAAAAGAAGGAAAACATAAAGCATATCTACGTGAGACGCCTTTCAATGTCCTGATTGTTAACGTTTCGTTTTATTAAATTTTACTTTCTGTGACTGGTCAACGTAAACTACATGGCATTTGTATAATATTGTGTCTTCTTTTTTCCTTTGTATTTGTTTCGAAGTGTTTTAATGTTTTCTAAATTTGACATCTCACATTTGCACTCTATCTTACTTTTACGATAGACTGTGAACTTTTAATTGATTTTTTAGGCGATTGATCTAGTCTTTTAAAAATGTCCGAGACCTAAGACGCTGTACAAACGGTCTTTAATGATGTCATTTAGATTTAAGTTCACCATAATATTTTTGTCCAAAGAAATACTATTTTTGGTTTTGTTTTAATTTCAGGGATTCAAACAACAAGAAGTGTTTCATTTGTCTCGTGTTTACACAATGGCATCCGAACCTGCTGCAGTATAAAGCAAGTAAGTATTCTACTTATCATTTACTACCTTTATTAAAATTCTGCTTAAATGCAAGGTGGTGTAACTATAATTAGCTACCACATACGTGTATAATTTATAGGGAGACAATTTGAGACAAACTCTGGCACCGTCATTATACAATCCATGACATATCTTACCTTTTGGAACTATCTGAGTGTGACATCATTACCACGTCATGTGGGTCACGCACATTTTCTTCTTCTTCTTCTTCTTCTTCTTCTTCTTCTTCTTCTTCTTCTTCTTCTTCTTCTTCTTCTTCTTCTTCTTCTTCTTCTTCTTCTTCTTGTATTTATACGAACATTTAAAATCGTGATTACAATTTTGAGTATCACTATTTAAGTGTTTCCGTAAATAAACAGGGTTCCGAAACAGACATATAATTTCCGGCAAGCATGGCATCGTTTGATCAATGACATTTATTGTAATTTTGGTCCATTACAAAAATCCTCTTAACAATGTATGATTGAGGACAACACTCATATACCATAAACTACATACGAAATTTAAAAGCATGAATACAACAGTTGCTGCATGAATGTTTAGTTTTGCAAACAACCCTATCGATATTATTTGCATTAGCTTAAATGTTTTCGTTTCCTAAATGCAATGAGCGTCTATTCGGGGTGCATGTTCAGATTTTAAATTGAGATAGAGTATAATGAACACTAACTATCTAGAAGTCTGCTATTTATACATTATGAGTGAACGAAAATGGCTCTCAGTTATCTGATCGTGGCAGCATGGAACAGTTATGTCAAGAATCTTCAATGTATTTTCCAAAACTTGGCGCATCTACCTGCGCGGTAATGTCCCAAAATTCTATCCCAACCCGTGCATCTGAGTATCATCATTCAAACTCATATAATTCCAACACTTGCGCATCCCTCGTTCTGTATGTCCATCGCATATCGTTCGCGCCTATCAAAAGATTTGCATAGCCATTTAATGAAACCTAATGGATTCAACCCATAAACATATATTTTTTGGCACAAGCAATAAATGGTCGCTTGTAAATTAAATTCGAAATAAAATGGCACTTGTTCTAGATAATTACATGATGTTGTTAATGAAAATGCATGAACGAAGCTTTCGTACCTGGTTACCGTAGAATAATTGGCATGCAGGTGTTAACATTTATGAAAAAAACTAATGGTGGATAGTATTAAATATTCACATGTCCATCGGACATGTGCTGAATTCCCAAATGAAGCCGTACCATAGCTCATAATCTAAACGGTTTCCCGACAATTAATTAGCGACCTTGTAATTGCCTGAGTACATCCGCCTAAAATATTTGACAAACATGATACCAGTTGGCTGTGTTTTAGATGCAATGCTGGCAGTGTTAATTCGTGATGGGTTGTCAACAGGGAGTCAAACAAATATGGCGGCCTCTAGTGTTAGTTCTTGCAGGAAAGGTTTCCGATGCAATATTAGACGAGACAAAAGATAATATGTATGAAATAGACCACCATGAAACAAATGCATGCTGCTATGAATCACTACTATTGCTTGTATCTTTAGTCACGGCCCTGGAAGTAAGCGTCTATTACATTAGCATATATTCATTAAATTTTTCCAATATTTTTTCATACAAATTGTAATTCCATTACTTTTTATAAGCTGGTTAATGTTAATAGCGAATGACATTCGGAAAGTGTACAAATTTACACCAATAAAAATATCATGTTATATAATATTTATATCCATTCTGTTATATAAATAGTGGGTGGCGGTGATGGTGGCAGGGTGGTAGAGTTGCAGAAGTGTAACTCCTCTGACTGCTCACTTCTCATTGCGTGGGTTCGAGTCCTGGTCAGGGCTAAGGACTTAATGTAGAAAGGTCTTCCGGCTAATCAGCGGTGCGCCGTTCTATCCGAAATAGATGGACAAAGATATAATGACAATAACTGTAAATACGTTGCGATATATATCTTATAAAAAATAAAACATACTGAAAAACTGTTTTGTAAAAAAATGTATTTATTGTATATATAGTGTATATATATATATATATATATATATATATATATATATATATATGCCTTACTTAACCCGCATCTTTTAGTCATCTGCATAAATAAATGTCCATTTGAACATTTCTTGTCGCGATTCCAATAATCACTTGGATTGGCTGAAACTATAACTGCAACACCACATGTATTCTGAACTTTAAAACTAATATCCCATGCATCTTACCAGTGTGATCAACTGCTCATGTCAGCACGCATTTAATTGCACATTTCAAACTGGCAGGAAATCTAACTGACAGACATGCACTAGCTGGTGATCATTTAGTGAACAAACGATAAGCACCGAAACAGGTGGCGACCGTAACTACTACGCCGAATAAATCGTTAAAATTAAATTTGATAAAGACAAGAAAATGCAAAGTCTTACATCAATGTTTGTATTCACTGGTCATCCATAAATAGCATATTTGCTCATTTTTATTTTGAATCCAAGAAATGTTCAAAATACAACATTTGAAGACAAATGGAGTTATCTTAGTAAAACGTTGCTTCAAAAACCTAAACGATCTTATTGTGGGACTAAATTGACCATATAACTCATATTTGACTTTAAATGCCGTGATTTACCGATAAATGTCATTGTATTTTCGAGGCTAAATAAATAAATTCGATGTATTTGGCTGCACTTTCAAGGACAGTCGAAAGAAATATGACGTTTCGTAAGTAATTTTAAGATAAGTTTTATCATACATGTACGATTGTAATAGATGCAGCCTCTGTTACAGAATGTATATAACCTAGTTCTAATATAATATTACATTCAATGGGCACGAAAGGATTATTGATATGCTGTGAAATGTTGATAAAACCGTTATTGGGTAACAACTGTTAATAAACAATGCCAAAATGTTGGTTCTCTGATAACAAGTTCATGCAAAGCTGGACTGCAGACATATCAATTGACAAGAACTTGATAGTAAATATTATAGTCGCTGATCCGAAAGAGGCCAGCATGTGCTAGTTAATCTGAAACTTGCTATTTCCCAAAGCGGGGTCAATCGTTCTATTCAAAATATGAATTGATAGGAATATGAAAGAACCTTCTAATAACTTTATTATTTCGACCTTTTGATCAAGATGTCTTTCTCAAACAACTAGATAGAAACAATTGATGCCTGTAAAACATCCAGGGAAATGTTTATTGGTGTCCTTTATCTAAGTGAGTAGACGGGCATAACAGCCCACTATTCGTCCGAAACATGTAATTCCTATCTGAGCCACGCTACACAATTGGCTATTTTAAAAAAAGAACACCCAAGACCACTCATGTTTCTCATCACGTTATATTATCATCAGGTCAATATTAGCAATTAACGTCGGTATCTATTTTGAGCAGTTATTGAGCTTTATAGATTTGGAAAGAATGATCCGTCAGAGCAATTTTTCACGATTTGTACTATCGTACAACCAAAGTAATGTTCAAGATAGTCATTATTTAGACTAAAGCATGGGTTTATACATGCACAATTATGTCCTAATTCCCCCAAACAGGCGAGACATTTTGTCATATAACATTGATGTAGGCAAACTTTCGGATACCACTATTAAAGTTATGTAACAAATACTAACTTTATTTGTCTCGGAGTAGAAAAAAGTCAATCTGCGAAGTACTCAGTTAATTTACGACAGCTGTGAATGAATGTGCGGATAATAAAGACGGACAAGCGCCTAGCTGGGATAACGCTGTAAAAAACTGCGGGCTGACAGTGTTGTTTTGTCGGGATAAGCAGGAACCTCAACAGGTTGTCTTTCAACCTTAATCGTAACGGACATGCTGGTGTTTGCAGACTACGGGGTTAGCACTGCTGCTTTGGTGGGAGCACCAACTCAACAGAGACACAAAATCATATACAGTTGTTTTGGTGATCCAGACTCGTCCATCGACTCTTCCTCTTTCTCCGTAGTCGATCCTTTAGCAAGATCAATACCTTGAAAGGTAGTCACGCAAGCATGAGTCTGTCATCCGCTGGTGTCTACATCGCAAGCGCACGTAATTGCATCATACAGCGAGTGACAAACGTAATCAAATCAACGGACTGCGAAGAATCGATTGGATAAGATGTTTGAGTCGGGTTTGTGTTCCTATCAACGAATGAAGTGGTATATTTTTATTAGTGAAGTTAATTAAATGGCGAAGACAAAAGAACTGATATAAGTAGCACTGGCGTTATTTATAGGAAAAGTTAGTCAAGGTATTCTTCAATTGCTCAAATGTTTAATGGTATGGTTAGGGTTTAAGACAATGGCACAAAAAACAAAGTACGTAGATTTACTTTTCTAATAAATGTCTTCATGGTTTTAAAGGATTCAACGTACCATCAGTTTTCACTCATAAAAAGAGAATGTCTAACTATAAAATCTCTTTTTACCGGATCTGGTAGCGCAATCGGTAGAGCGTCGGCTCCAGGTACGGGAGGCACGGGTTTGATCCCGGGCCGCGACATACCAAAGTCGTTAAAAATGGTAGTCGTATAGCTCCCTTGCTAACGCTCAAGCAAATATAAGGGTAGTTCCACGACTGGTTGGCCCGGTGTCAGGATAATGTGACTGGGTGTGGTATCCTGCTAGGTGTTCACGGCATGCTATACACAGTAAAGGCAGCACTATATCTGCTTCTGGTGGACATCGTCTTCAGATAACTGAAATACTGTTGGTGGGACGATAAACCCAATAAACAAACAAACAAATAATCTTTCTTTTAAATTACAAAAAATATCCGAATCTATAAAAGTTGCTATAGTGATAAATGATTTATTGAAGAACTATGCCAGTGACTTATTGGTTTGATTGTATTTTATAAACATATTTTTTTGAAGAAGTATCATCACCGCATAATTATGTTATTCTATACATGTACTATTGTGCAATTACTGCATTAACTGGTCTACGTAGCGTTAAAATGATCTCAAAATATGAAATGAACAAATACTCAAAAAGGTTGATGACAGAGACAAAACAATCTAGAAAATATAGCTATTTAGAAGTTATTGAATGCTACTTAGACACGCGTGATACTCCTCCGCCAATTTATTACTTGGTATTTTTTACGAACATATGACACTTGCCTGTTTAGGAATCATAACTAACCGTCTGTTTTGGGCCAATAAATAAATCACATTGTATCCATACGGGGTTCTGCGTAGCCATAAGTCAGAATATTGTGCCGACGAATCTGGCATTGGCAGTCTTAGATAGTGACCGTAAATTTGCCTAAAACCTCAGTCAACACGCTCAGGAAGTGTAAGACAATATCCACACTCCCTAAAACAAAACAAAAAATCTTCGTCTCTTGGAAGAAAGAGAACGCTTTCAAGCAGCGACGGCAGATAAATCTACATTCCTTTGATGTCTAAACAAGAGGACAGGGGTGGACTGCCGTTTTATATGTACACTTTGGTAATTGATTTACCATACTGTAATTGCTTCAATTTGCTGTGCACACGCTGCATAGGGAGCAAATCCATCAGAGAAGGCCATACAAGTCCTTGTTCTTAATTGTATCTTGTCGACTGGAACCGGAAGTATTATCACGGCTATAAAATCAAAGCCTGACACAGATTCCTAACCCTGTTTTAACGCTTTCAATCGCTTCTTGGCCAGTGTGGAAGAGAATACGATATTCCCTGAAACAACATTCAAGCACTGCAGAGATGTTCCATGTTTCCAGTCGAAATAGCTCTTGCCCCATCCCCAGCATGCTCGAGCCATCAATCAAGAGGGATTTTTGGATTTGACCTCCTGGTCACTTTAACATGTATCTTAAGTTACATCGTTAGAAGTTTTTCACTTGCTGGCAAATGCTTCTGATCATGTAGAGTGTACTGGCCTATTTTCCACTCAGAAATATGTGGAACGTATCGACATATCGCGAGAATGAATCACACAAATTACAAAAAAGTCATGGATATCGTTTTTTTCCCTCTTCAAATATTAAGCCGTCTTCTTGTGGGATTCGTGGGAATATGAAATGCTTAAAAGTTTGTTTAAGTTTCTTGGAATCTTTTAATCACGATTAAATATATCGCGAGTGCTTCTTTTTGAAGGTTTTTCTTTTGAATTATTCGAAAATAACTGAATACAGAATCTTCATATTTTAAATTTAATACCTATTTAAGTAACTTACTTTTTAGATATCGACGTAACCTTATTATATGCAATGCATCCTACGCCTCGCTCCCCTCTCTTTCCCTCCCTCCTCTCTCTCTCTCTCTCTCTCTCTCTCTCTCTCTCTCTCTCTCTCTCTCTCTCTCTCTCTCTCTCTCTCTCTCTCTGCCTGTCTACCTGACTGCTTGCCTGTCTATCTGTCTGTCTGTCTGTCTGTCTTTCTGTCTGTCTGTCTGTTTGTCTGTCTGTCTGTCTGTAGGATTGTCTGTAATTCTGTCTGTAGATACTTATTTCTGTCTGAAGGTCTGTCTGTAGGTCTGTCTGTAGGTCTTTCTGCAATTCTGTCTCTAGGTCTTCTGAAGGTCTGTCTGCATGTCTGTCTGTAGGTATGTCTGTCTGTATTTCTGTCTATAGGTCTGTCTGTATGCATTTCTGTTTGTAGATCCGTATGTAGGTATGTATATTGGTATGTAACTCTGTCAGTAGGTATGCAGGTCTGTCTGTCCGTCTGTCCTTCTGACTGTGTCTGTCTGTCTGTCGGTATGTCTGTCGGTATGTCTGTCGGTATGTCTGTCGGTATGTCGGTATGTTGGTCTGTCTGTATTTCTCTCTGTAGGTCTCTCTGTATTTCTATCTATAATTTTGTCTGTAGGTCTGTCTGTAGGTTTGTCTGTGATTCTGTCTGTAATTCTGTCTGTAGGAACTGTATTTCTGTCTGTAGGTCTGTCTGTATGTCTGTCTGTAATTCTGTCTCTAGCTCTGTCTGTATTTCTGTCTGTAATTCTGTCTGTATGTCGTTCTGTACGTCTGTTTATTTCTTCATCTCTGTCTCCCTGTAAATATGAGGGAATTCCTTGCAAAGAAAAGTCAATGAAATTTTTCAATACTCTGGTCCAAGAGAGTCATAGTAAAACAAAATCAACAAGACTTAATGACGCTAAATGACTTAAAAGATAATAAAAGTCAACTGACATGAAGTGAAGTTCAATTCAAGATAACTTATTGGAATGTTCATGACATTTAAATATTCAATTAGGCGCCTCTGCATCTGGGTCAAGTATGCGATGTTTCAGAAAAAGACAGTTTGTGACGTACATGCGCGACTTCATTCGAATTTCGTGGTCTGTAATTTCACACGAATTAGAATTGGACTGGAGAAGGGGAAACCTTTAGTAGCAATAGATTTAGAACTATGAAACTAACTAAGCCATATGCCAGCAAGTTATAATCCGTAGATTTGTTTCCCTTGTTATTGTGTTGGTTAGTGCAAACGTTAAATCATGAAATTGATGTCAAATCGAACAGGGCAATAATTGTTATTGTAATCGAGTAGTAACTTTATTGTTTAGGGCAATTAGTTCTACACCAACACGAATCAAGAGTTTCTGGAGGCTTGCGATCGGATGACCAAATACCAAGCAACGTTTCACATATTCTCTCCAAATGCGACAGCACAAAACACTTTAAAGACAAAAGTATTGCTGTGATTGACAACAACACAAATACCTTTTTACCTACACAATGTTACAGTGGGCATCCAAAATGTCGTGACATGAGCTTCGATGAGCTTCGACTTAAAACCACAAATAGTAATACAAACTTCGCCTATTCTTTTCTTATAGTGTGCGTTTTTATCTACAGATGGGCGTTCATATCGATATGTTTTGTTCACTCTTCTTGCTGATTTATTTTCTATGTGTGCCGTTATACCAAATGTCAAGACAAAGATGCATTGTGGCCATGAAAGCCATTTAATGGCCGTGAGTCCACGAGGCAATGTCATTCGTCCAGCACGCCATATTTATTCAAGGCATACCATATCATTCTTCTGTGGAATAAAACGAAACGGCAATTACATCCCGTAGAAACAATCGGCACTTTTTACGACAAACGATGCAGTTTTACGACACCATGCCGCAAATGAATCTGTGTTGAGAGCGGCCTTTGTTGAGATCCAATTAAACATTTTAATCTAATTTATGAACACGGAATGGATATCGGATTGTGTTTAATTCTGTAACGAGATGCATATAATATGAATTCTACTTCGAAAGAAAAAAATAAAAAAAAATAAACCTGTCTTGTGACATAAGATAATTTGCATTATGAGAACGGTTTGAATATAAAAGAACTGTTGCAAAAAAATCTTATATTTAATTGATGTGCATGAAGGCTCCACTGGAAAGGTATCAAGTGCTCTCAAAGCCTCCTTGCTTTCATTATATCCATAGTCTCCCTTTGAGTCTGTAACCCAATATAGAGGCATTGTTCTCATCCTGGCGATATTATACTGTTCATCATACAGATTTATCACTGCGATCGTCCAGGTGCATTAGATGATATGACGGATGTCATATTAAAGAAAGACTTTGAATAAAAGTAGTTCCATCAATAATGACCTCGTATGAACCATCTCACGAGAATATCTAATTCAACTATCGCGTTGCCATGGTAACGAAACTTTACCCTTTGCCCCTACGGCTTTTAACGATCCGTTCATGTCATAACACAAGACTCTATCGTATGAGTTGGACTCTCTAGGCTTGATAGTAATTAAAGTATCAACTTGGAAAGGTTGAAGTATAGAATTGTAAATGTTAAAAGTTATATGTATATCATGTCACGGCTATCATGTTATATTATATTTTACATCTTTGATATGCACTGTAATGTACTGTCGCTAACAATTAGAGTTTAATAAAGCAAGTTCAATTTAAACTATCCTCGGCATGTATGTATACCAAGAAAGCATTGGTTATTTTGATGAATTTGCATTATTGCAACAGACATAAAACTTTACGATAAATTAGCTATCTAGCACCGTTAAAAATAACCGATTAAAGCGTTAAGCAGAAACGCGAAACCGTTCAAGTGTAAAGTTAATGCACTGGCTGCTTTTGCTCATTACCTGTTGTTTTATCTAAAAAAACTTAATAAGTTTTAAATAGGTGTATATATAACTTTTGAAATGTATCCAGCATTATTTTTCTAAAACCCTCACTTAAACACCAAGACGTCTGTAGCAAAATATAATATTTTATACAAAAGGTACTTAAATATGAGTTAACAAATACTCAACAAACCTTACTATATTATAAGAAAATAGAATGTCAGTAAAAATCCATTGTCGGTCAGCTTCATTGAGTGTCGGACTCAATTAGATCCATGCACGTTTTTCTGAAGGCCATGATTAGCTATGTCCATTGTCTGGGCATATTGAGATAGGTCGCATCTGGGACCATTTGTTGCCTGTTCGGGATGTTTTATTTATTCAAAATGACGGCAGATATAAGCAAAGATTAGCGCCATCATGCTAGCTAAGATCGTGGGCTTTGAGAAGACTCAGCAGACAACGATCCTCATTCACGATTAGAAACAGCGCCATGGAGAGTGTGGACACAATTTATTGTGTATTATCGATACATTTTCAAGACTCAATCAGTTTATTGATTGTAGAGTTGTTGCACTGACCCATGTTAAGAGAGGCGGAAAAGCAAAAAATATACGAAAACTAATATGCGTGATCAGCCGTTGGGTGTTTGGATTTTGAGAGGGGACGACGAATACGGGATGCATCCATTGTTGTAGGGTATGCTTACCGTCATTCCTTACATAAGACGATAATGATGAAAAATGATTTCGCTTTTTGTTGCTGGCTTTAAATAATTTTACTTCATTGTGATTTTGTCCTAAACCTAAACTGTCACACGAATATGAAAGAAACATAGTAACTAGTTTCTTTGCTCAAAAGCCCCAGCCTGACTTGATGTCGATGCTGCTTTTCTTCACATTGATTGCCGGATAATACAAATAATAACGATTATGAAAAAAAAATAGGATATCAGTTTCAAGCACCGATGATAATATTGATCCATTTTTGTTGAACGCCTTTCTGTCTCGCGGATGTAGATTACTATCGCAGGGTGAGAGTCCATGAGTCCAACAGCGGCGGATTAATACACAAAAAGTGCGTGGGGACGCAGGTGTATATCTTCCTACATAAGTGACAAGCTATTCAGCGTCAACGGTGAGGTATTAGTTGTAAGCGGATTTATATCCTTATGCTTTCATGTCCTTGACCTCAAGTTCAAAGGGTTAGCCAGGAAAAAGGGATGGGAAGCCTGAGAATTGACAAAGCTACAAACTTACGATGACATGACAGAAGACAAAGAGCCTCTAAGAAACTTCTCGATAATGGCTGCTTCAATATGTTCTATGACGAATATCGCAAGGATTTCCAATATGTGAGAAATTCTCAGGTACAAAAAAATACAAAAGGATAGTTTAAAGAGAAAATTAATTAAAAAATTGAGTTAAAAATAATTCAGATAAATTATCTCAGCTGTGCTTATAGCCAAACGTTGATTTCGGCGTATATATCCCACGTTAACGCATTTTAGACAAACCAAATGTACTGAAACACCACTTTTTTACTAAATACTTAACGACACTGGAACACCACTTTTTGACTGACACTTATCGACACAGAAACACCATATTTTGACTGACACTTAACGACAATGAAACACCAGTTTTTGACTGAAAGCATAACTGAAACACTGAAACACCACTTTTTGACTGAGTATTAAACGACATTGAAGCACAATTTTTTGACTGAATACATAGCCACACTGAAATACCACGTTTTTGACTTAATACCTAACGATACTGAAACAACAATCTTTGACTGACACTTAACGACACTGGAACACCTCTTTTCGACTGAATACATAACGATAATGAAACACCACTTTTTGAGTGAATACTTAACGACACTGGAACACCACTTTTTGACTGAATACTTAACGACACTGAAACCACTTTTTGACTGAATCCTTAACGACACTGAAGCACCTCTTTTTGACTGAATACATAACGATAATGAAACACCACTTTTTGAGTGAATACTTAACGACACTGGAACACCACTTTTTGACTGAATACTTAACGACACTGAAACCACTTTTTGACTGAATCCTTAACGACACTGAAGCACCTCTTTTTGACTGAATACATAACGATAATGAAACACCACTTTTTGACTGAATACATAACGATAATGAAACACCACTTTTTGACTGAATATTTAAACGTTAAAAATTTTAATTGTTAATTGTTAAAATCGTTTTTGTTTTGTTTTTCGTTTTTTTTTTTTTTTTTATTGTTTTTTTTTTTTTGTTGTTGTTTTTGTTTTTTGTTTGTTTGTTGTTGTGTTTTTTTTGGCGGGGGTAGGGGGGTGATGTGTTGTTGTTTTTTGTTATTTACAATAAGAGTTCACTTTAACAAAACAGTTAGACTGTCCCATGTGTCTCTCTAGTTTTATGGACAATTGTTCTGGCTTGTTGATATTCCTTCACGATAAATGGTTATCCAAACCAAGAAATTCGTTGCTTACATTTGGGCATGCTTGATATTTTAGGGAAACCATTGCTGAACATTACGTTTTTCAATGAGTATGGCGCGGAGTCATCGAGTTTAAAAATTGACTGGTTTGTAATGAAAGAGCAATTATTCGTTGTCAAATGTAGTTTGTGGAAGGTTGTTTGAAATCTTTTGAAATGTCAATTATGGACAGTTAGTTTCAAGCTCTTGAAATATTAAATACGTGTATTGATTTCAAGAATTGCGCGAGGAGGCTTAAGCCAGAAGAAATCAGTGAGTTTGTATGCATTGTACCTTTCAGTGACTCATATATATTCTACTTTAAAAAAGAACATATTATGATAAATATGATACGTAAAGAAAATAAATATAAGAACAAGAAATAGGGAAGTTGTATTAAATCTTTAAAGTTTCGACAAACTTTTTCACTGAATGGTAAGAAGGGACCTAAACAATATGTATTCGGTAAATAACTTAATGAAAAACTCGTAAATATTTCGACATTGGATACGTTGTTTTCTATTTTTTGCGTAAGATTTCCTTTGATCAATAGCTTTGCAACAAACCATCTGTTAAAATAATTGTTTGTTTGTTGACGTAAATTCATTGCAAAATACAAAGCTTAATAATCAAACTAAATTTTGCTTCATCCATGGCTGGAGACTAAGACTGGCAGCTGCACAACGTCTGATGAATTATCGCAATTGTTTAACATCATTTGTTTAACAATCATCGCCACACCCTTATCGCCAGTCGCATCTTTGTCGTTGTTTTTTTCAATATAATCTGAAACATCAACAAAATCAGCATCACGACAATCACCAATATGAGCCCAATTACCTGCAACAATATCATCATCAGTCCGAGTACCAGCACACCAGCACTTCCCTCACCACAACCATAAGCCGCACCACCACCACCCTTACCACCACCACCACCACCACCACCATCATCATCATCATCATCATCATCATTATCATCACCACTACCACCACCTCTTCTGTTACCATCACTCCTAACAGACGCCACATCAAACAATAGGCTGACAACAGACACAATCCGACCGCCTGTCTCTCTATCCATTTGACGGAGTCCCTAATCACAGGAACGGATCTGTACAATTAAATAATACCGTTCCACATTGTTGCCCCAGGGCCGGTAATTCATCATATCTCTACGCGTGTGGTCCAGCCTCGCTGAACAGTTAAAATATAGTTTATCTATAAAAACAAAAGCGGCGTAACTAGGAATCCAAATGTCTAATTCTTCTTTCATTCTTGCAGGAGTTGCGGATTGTTTTTGATTCAAATGATAATAGCTATATTGACAAAAGTCATGAAAGTTTTATGAAAATTAGTCATTTCTTTTTTCTTTTTTTTTTTTTTTTTTTTTTGGTAACAGGTGTTGTTTATGGCCTTAGTACTTCGTCTCCATAGACATGTTAGAAAATGTGTTGTTAGTTGCAAAAGTTTGTTTTTGATTAAGATATTTCCTCACAGAAAGGATGAACAATGTCTTATCCCCAGAAAATATTTGCAATACAAGGTATTGTCAAAAACGAATATAAGATTGTATTATTTTTTAAAAAGTCAATAATTAACATTAAAGCAATTCATTATCGTGCAAACTTAATTTCACATCAATATATAGAAATGTATCATTTTCTATGTATTTTAGGGTGAGATAAAGTATTGTAAAAACTAAACTGTTTAAAAACTCAGGACATGTGCAAAGTTCTGAAATACACATTGTACAGTCATTCCGAGCCTTTTTTTATTATTCCTGGAAATGGATTTACTATTAGACATGTATACAGGATATCTTATTTACAAATTGTATGCAGCTTTTTCAAGTTGAAAGCTCTTTCAGGTCAAATGTTGCAATATGTATGTAGCTTGAAATACTTTTTCAGACATTTTCTGGCTTAAAATGTCGTCTAAAGTAAATTAGTTCACACAGTATTTATATCTCAGACATTATATTATAAGCATTGTGTCTGGGATTAAAGGACTTGCAATATTTGCAGCCAAAAGCTGGGATATCGTAAGCATACACTTCATCATTATTATTCTTTCATTTTCTATCAACAACATTTTTCTGGTGCAATTCCTTTGCTTTAATACTCCGTATTTGACTACAATATAGTCTTCTTTTTAAACAGCTTACATAACAATTAAGCTCACGCAAGGAAACCTTTTAATGGAATATAACATACCTATCCTTACTGAACGCAAAAGGGATATTAGGTTTATGAAGATGAATTGAAATAGATAATCGGATGTGTCTTGAAGTATTATGAAAATCATTAATGTTTGACATCGTTATTATACTCGTATAGTTAACATTGACATTGTTTACACATGTTTAGGTCTTATTCAACAGAACAAAAATATATTTTCAAAAATACTTCTGCTATTCACCGCATTTTTGGCATGTACTCAGACCAAATATAGTTCTTAATTAGGTACAATATGAATAAAGAAACTGCCTATGGATATTTGTTTTATTCTTTTGTTGCTTTAGATTCCTACTCGTTTATTTTTATGAAAATAATTAGAGCGTTAAAAAAACGTAATTGTCTGCGTATACGGCGCTCCCAAGACACCTATTTAAAGAACCGAAGTCCTCTAAGTCTGCGAAGTTAAGAACTTAACAAGGCCTTCTTGTTTAACCATTCAACATGTTCTTTCATCCCTAATTCTGGGAAATGACCTATGATGGAATCTATATCATAATGATCTTGTCAAGATAGGGGGCTTCGAGTGCCTCTCTTGGTTCCCGCGTAAAAGGTAAATCCAGATCGTTTAGAAGTTATTTCATCTCTTTTCTTTGGAGCTTCCATTATCGGACAAGGAACGGGAATGATCATTAATCTTAATTATGTAGAGATACATATCTCCAATAGAAATTCACAGGAACCGAAGAGCTTGAAAATTGGTTATTGCACTATCTGAAACTTAGAATACACGTTGATTTTATTTCTTGGTTGTTGTCTTTTTAAATAGGAAGATAATGTCATGTATTATGTTGCTTTTTGGAAGAAAATTGGACAAGAAATTTTGTATTTAGCATGTACTTTAACGTTTTTTTTATAAGATAATTTGTTCGCTGTCTTTGTGAAAAGAATGCTAATGTCATTCTAATGCTCTTTGTAAATAGTCCGGTATAAAAAGAATCCTGTTTGACATTGCAGTTTTTATTCTTATTTCACATCTTAGACTAATCTTAAGTTATTTTGGTTTAAAAGCTGTGCTCTGTTTAAGCCCTCCAAACCTTTTTTTATTATTATTTCAAAACGGGTTTGCAGGTTTTAACGTTTCATTTTACAGAAGCCAAACCAGTAGAAATACGCATTTGACATATTGTAAAAGCCATAGTTATGCTTGACATTTATGACAGACTAGCGGAAATAACATGTTAAGTATATTGGAACACATGTAATACCCTGTTTTAGCAAGAAGGCCAGAAATGCAGTTGTTGATAAGTTTCTAAAAAGAGATAAACCGAGTATGGAAAAGTACTTGTTACAATATAATTTAAAAATTATATGATTAGATCTAAGTTTCGTTAATGCAGTTTACCATATTAATATAATTATTTATACCAGTTTTAATACCGTTTTCTTTTAAATTTACACTGTGTCGATTTAATTTGAAAATTTATGTACAGTCTTACATTGCGCTTCATTGTTGATGTTTTTGTTACTTTCAACAGCTATATAAAGCTTTAAGAATAAGATAATGGTATATACTTTAAGTTTCGTTTTAGAGGAACTGCATAAACGACTTAGACTTGTAGGACAACGGTTAACTTGTGTGTCTGGCCATGATATGATATATGATTTCGTGTGAGTATTCATATTGGAAATAAACAACGAGTTTTTGTTAATTGACATAATTTGTGCATAAAAGAAAATAATACAAAAATGGTATACTAGTTAATGGTGCGGATAGTTTTATGACATACATTTCCATCGCGTAATAAGGAAGTATGTAACGTTTCTTACATAAATAATTAATTATTATTGTGAGTAAAGTAAATACCATTGCAGATCATAGATCAATATTATTTTGCTTTCATTAGGCAAAATGCACAAAGGCAACAAGAGGGCATATTAGTTGCTTATCATTGAGTTATCATTTAAACAAAGACCGTCACTGTGTCTTGTAAATTGCAATGGGATATGAAAACACATTAGCTTCACAATACGTTTTTAGAATACAACCATAATTGAAGCATTCTTTCAGAATGCAATCGATTCAAGATTCATAACTATATGGTTTGCGCTCGTGCTTCTTATACAATTTGAAGTTAAACACATGGCTTAAAACAAATTTGATGACAATAAAAACATTTCCATAGTTTATTTCTTTTGTACAATGATTCTTCTATACAACATGAAATAGCACTCCCATTTTATTCATCAACCCATGTAATGTATACAGGTTGCAATATCCAAACCATCGTTTAATGTGCGGCGGTATGCGCCGGTTTATTGCACACCACTTTTCATTGCCATAAAGCCGCCATTTTCGATGGGCCCTACATCCTTTTGCAATCAGTTTATTTTCGAGGTTTGACATCAAACTGGTATTCTGTCTGCCTACATTGCTCGATCAAACTTCTTGGCAAAGGTTTATGGCTAGCCTGTTTTGTATCATGTATAACGCTAATGACATATTTGTTTCCTTCATTAATGTTTAGGGCAACCCATTCACAATCCAGAGCTTATGAAATGCTGATCTTTTTGATGCAAATCATCATACACTCGGAAGTAATATTGGCCAAATTTGACTTTTATATCAAACCGACAGACCGCATGCAATCGAAATAAAATGTTATGACAATTTAAGTGTCCAAATCAAAATGCGGAGGAATACTGCGGCATTTTTTCTAACGGGTTTACATAAACGGTAGAAAACTTTTTTCGAGGAAACACACTGTACTGTTTTATTTGCATATGTATATATATATATATATATTATTGTATTCGGCCTCATGATGAAAAGCATTTAGAACATCGATAGAAGACGTAAATTATTACCACTTGATATAACAATATAGTAATATGAATAATTGAACGGGAAGTGCAAAGTCTTTGTTTTAAACCTGGGTGTTTTATTCTTTTAAACATTTAATATACAAAGTATTCTACGTAAGAAACGTCAAAATAACAGCTTAATGAAAAGATAAAGATGCAAATTCACACAAAGTTTTCACTTCTCCACCCTTATTGTCATACATTTATCTGATTTAGCATTATGGGTGTCAGAAAACAATTCTAATGATTGTTTAACTGCGTTGATTTGGTAAAGAAGCAATGTTTGCTCCTTAAGTCAACTTTGGTTCTCTAAATCCAGACTTTATTCCTTAACTTTCGTATAAGATGCACCTGCAATGCAATTTGTTCGATAAAAACGTTAATCTTACAATCAGACAAGCATCATGGTGTTATTGTTCCGATAATTGAGAGGAAATTACAATACAAGAACTTTCTCGTGTTTTTTTTTCTTTTTGGAAAGTGGTCAATTTTCCGCCGGTCTCTTTCGCGTCGCGATTTAATATGGAGTGGCACTTCAGAGTGAAAGTAGTCCCAGATGTCGGCAAATTTCATGATTAAGAAGTTGTTTGCTCTGCTGAATCATTATATTCTAAAATTTCATGTGCTTTTATATGTTCGTTCATATAAAAACAGCAGACTGTCAACAGTCATGAAAGATAAATGTGTAACTTATTTTGATAAATGACAAAAGGAAAAATATGAAAGAATTCTGACACTATGACGTGAATTTATCTTAAGTTTAATCTTATATATCAATGATATTTCTGCATTCAAATAAATTCTAACATTATTCAGAACAAGTATTAGACGTTATTGCGTCTAACGTGATTGTAACTTTAGCTTTAATATTTTAAATGTCACTTCCTTCAAGATTCGATAAGATGATATTTTCCCCTCAACAAAATGCAATGACTCTACTGCTTACGACCGGCATTCGTCTATTGAAGGGTTTGGCATTTAAGAAATGTATATGAAGCCAGAAATCTTTTTAGAAGGTTTGATAAGTGTTTTGCCAATTTCAACATTAGAAGAATACTTATAACATGCAAATCCGCTTGCTCCTTAGCGGTGCTTGGTTGACGCTCTCGATGAATATTTTAATTATCTCAATTCCCATTTAATCCTTAAAATCAGTGAAGTCTGGTTATTTCTCAGCGGCTGGTCAGTGGTTCAATCCAGACTTCGGACTAAGGTCCTATTTCAACAATAATAGCTGCATGTCGCAATTATGACCACGAATACGTCGCCTTAGTGTCTATATGGAACACAATACAAACAAATGCTTAATGAATTGTTAATTTTTACGAGAATCATTGCAAACATTGATGATTCGAACTATTAGGAAAATTAGCAACTGGACAGAATAAACGATTTCTCTGATCTCTACATTATCGTAATGCCATGATTTAACATTTTGCAAATGGTAATATTTTGTTTGTTTTATATGTGTTCTTCAACAAGTTGTCATCTTTTGTCCACAGGTCCATGTTGGTATCAAAATTCGTTCAAGGAGGTGTGCGGTCTTATAAATGGAGACGATATTCTGCATACCTTAGTGAGAGGTGAGTTATTATCACCTATATAGTCTAGATAATAATTGTCTTAAATTGGTGTTTGTTGAGGCTGTTGTTTAACTGTTTTAAATTTACCATTTAGTGGCTCTTAGTTGTTTTACATGTAAAATGAGTTTTTTTTTTTCATGATATCAAATTTTAACGGTAGGTAGCCCTTAGACCATAGCCTTGAAGAATTGAGCCAGTTATTGAAGACGTTATAGAACCAGTTATTGAATATGTTGCTACCGTGCGTTTCGTCGCTTTCTGGAAGAGGCATGCACTTGTCTTCCATTTTGCTTTTAATGACGTTATAGTATTCAAGCGATTTTCTGAAAAGCAGTTTATTTGGCAAAAGCTAGAAAAATATATATGAATGTAAAAATGGTGTCCAAGACTTAATTAATTAATTAACAAATTAAATAAGGGTAGATGAGAATCTGTATGTTGGCTGAATAAAGCATTGTCAGCATGATAAGAAATATTTGCGCAGCGCTATCCTATACACCATGCTAATGGTGCAGCAAATGTCCGTCTTTCTGATGGTTGAGAATAATGCAGGTATTAATTAATCGAAATTCTCTAAAGACAGACGTTATAAATACAACCAATATGACCTAGCAACTTGTAATTTCAACACGAGTCCTGCTACATATTAAAATAATTCATGCTAAATTCTTACTTATTTGTTAATATCTCCATGAATTGGTTTGAAAACGTACTGATTGATTTTTTCTTTTCAAAATTAGTATAAATCCTGTTCAGACAGCTTTTAGCGGGGAGATTGCTGATCTTTTTATCCACTGTTTGTCTGGGCCTTAGTGTGACAGTGTCAGACATAGTAGAACAAGAAGTAAACGAATGCATAACTTACTATGGAAGTACGAATATCAAGAACCTAATAATAATAATAATAATAATAATAATAATAATAATAATGATAATAATGATGATGATGATGATGATGATGATGATGATGATGATGATGATGATGACGACGATGATTTTAAATACATGCTTAGGTTGGTTGAGAAATAAAAGGCTTATTTAAGATTGTATACATTTATATATTACAACTAGTTATGAATGTATACATTATATATGCAATATGTAAATTAGGTAACATGCGCTTTATGTGATAAGACCTTTCGTTTATGTTCCCTTTGTTCAAGGTTTTTCTACAGTTATAAGATCGTAAAGTAGGTGCAAGAAACCTTTTCAGAACAAGTATAAAGTAGTTTTAAAATATATAAAATATCACGAATTAGAGTTGTTTACATTCACTACAAAGCACGCGAGCATATTTAACCATCCATGGAAGATCAATTTAGAAAGAAAAACATACTCCATGTTTCAACATTAACAATTTTCGTGGACAAAGACATCCACAAAATAAATTTCGAACCATTGCTTCATTTTCCGTCATTAAAAAGCTTTACATTCACGTTGTCAAGTTCACTCGGAATTGTCTCGGATGTCTTCCTTGGAGTCAAATAGCCGCCATTTGGAGGCTAATCGCAGCTTGCCGCTAAATTTAAGGCTGTTGACAATGGTAATTTTGCTAATATAGTACATTCAACACGAGTATTTCTCATTTCTAGGGTAATGCAAAACTGTTAATCGATTTCAAATTTTACAAAAACTGAATTAATTAGAAATGATATTGGAAATGGGGGATGCCACTTACCACGCAATCCTTTGAATGCTAACTCGTGCATTTAAATGGCTTCTTCGAATCTGAAGTGTCCCTACTGATACAGAATCCGCTCATTGAACGAAACTGCGATAGGTGCGATAGCTTCTCTCATATAAGATAAATTACTCGACTTTGCCAAAACATTATTGCATTTTAACGCAGTTGTTAATTGCATGAAAGTAGTGAAAGTGTAGAGGACATTGGATAGTAATAAACTAATGGTATAATTATTTCCATCAGATCTTATCCTTAAACGTGCTATGAAGATATATATTCTTAAGTTGTAATCAATGTTGATATTAATCAATACCGAATCCTGTTTTAATAATTGATGCAGCCACAACTTAAAATTAATTGTAATATTTCATCAGCAGCAGCAGCCGCAGCAGCAGCAGCATAACTTACAAAGATAAACCTATGTAATTTCTACTAGCTACGGGAAAAATCAAGTTCTAACAACCAAGCGAATTAACTAACCTTGTAAAAAGCATTAGATGTTCGTTAGCGTATTAAAAATTAGTGAAATGAGTAGTCTTGTTTTCAAATTGTTGCCTTTGCTGGGATTAGATATTCATCCCTTTCAATAATTACCCGACTCAGGTGCTTGAGGGCTCGTAGATAATTAACTCTGCCATCGTAATGACACCCTTACAAGGCCGATTATAACCGTGGGTCGAGGCAACGAGGGGCGAAATGAGTTGCGCTGTTTCCCCGACCCCGACCCCACCCCCGCTACACACACACGCTACAACACTTTTTCTCTCTTCTTTCTCTCCCCATCTGACTCATTCCATCTTTTTCATCACCCAGGATCAGATTTTCATCCAATAACTTGGGGAAGTATAAGACATGTATCTCGACGCGGTATTAGCAGTCTATTCCGAAGCTATTTATCTGCCTTCGTACAGCAGTTCAATCAAGGACCAGCAATTGATGGATTTGATTCGTCCTCTGATTTTTCGTAACTTCGGCTTATAGAAGGACCGAAATTAAAATGCAATTTATTTCTCAGAATCAATAATACTCTGGTCCTACGGCACGTCATAAATAGTATATAAGTTGAGCTTTTTTAACTTTAACCGTTTGAATTCCAAGTATTTTCAGAAATATTTCTATGTCTGTTTAAAGATGCGTCTTATATATAAGTAGTTACATAAAATGTTTAGCATACAGACCTTTTAGCATAGAAACTGAACATAAAATATCTGATTGTTAATTGGTACAAGCAGGTGGAGTTATTCTTCGTGATGGGCCATGTTTTTCCTAACAACCTCTGTCGTAGGTACGCCTGAAACATGATTGAAATATTAATTGATTAAAGAAGAAACAAAATATTAAATTTCTTAAATATAAGATATATTGTTAAAAAACTATTTCAAGGTCATAGATTATTTGTCTTCCAGAGCATATAATCCTCTGTCTTCTCCTACAATTTTGAAACAAAGTGAAATTTAACTACGATAATACTTTGGTGTATTTAAAACCTGTCGTTATGATTTTATTTTAACAATAAAGACTGCTTGTATTAATGCGTTTAAATATCCTGTTTTCATTTCATCCAGTTAAAAAAGTTAAGAACTTTTTTACATCGACACTTATGTTTTCGAGACGGTAGTGGTTTTGGCAAACCCAAACGTAGTAAGATATCTTCTCTTTTCCAAATCAATGCTGGGAGTCGAATGAGATCCTCCTGTGTGCTAACTGGACATGCATTTATCCGCAAGGCAATATAGGTACTGATGTTTCCAACAATATAAGTCTGACGCCCGAACACTTAGTCCTTTGCATCGGCCTGTACTCGAGCCGACTCTGAGAGACTGAGCAGTCAGAGGAGTTACAAGTCAGCGACACTACTAGGTGGCCACGACCTAAATGGATCATTTTAGAGATTTTAAAAGCTTCTCTCTGGTAAAATTTTCTGAAAATTAGAAAAGACTCCATTATATACAAAATACCTTTCGATAAATAGCGAAGAAACTTTACAAATTAAGAGGAACTTAAGACTGTATCTTGTTCAATTATATGGAAATATAGAAAGTACTGACATTTAAAATGGGTTTATTGCTGGAAAGTACTTTCAGGGGATTGGCGATGTCCTCGAGTTACTTGTTCTATGGTATTTGTAAGGAGTAGATTGTCTTTTCAGAGTATGCAGAGTATGAAATGTTAGACTTCACTTCGGTTGTGCAAATCATATTATTTTTGTTTGTTGATGCTTTTATTACGAAAATTGCTTGAAAATAGCTTTGAAAACAGTTTCAATATTGTCATTTTATTCTATTTGCTAAAGTCGATACGAAAAATGGTATCGTTGATACCCATATATGTAAGAACTTTGGAGTCACCAACAATCCTATGCATATTCAAGACTGGGACAAGGGAAGTAAATATCGGGAGTAACCAACTGAACAAAGTATACTGTTACAAAAGAAATGTAACATCAACTACCTTTTTAGCTCACCTGAGCACAATGTGCTCAAGGGGAGCTTTTGTGATACCGCTTCGTCCGTCGTCCGGCGTCCGTCGTTCGTCGTCCGTCGTCCGTCGTTCGTCGTTCGTCGTTCGTCGTCAACATTTACCTTGTGAACACACTAGAGGCCACAATTTTTATCCAATCTTCATCAAACTTGGTCAGAATGTTTGTCTGCATGAAATCTTGGATGAGTTCATTATTGGGTCACCTGGGGTCAAAAAGTAGGTCACGAGGTCAAATTTTAGGAAAAACTTGTGAACACACTAGAGACCACATTTATTGCCCAATCTTCACCAAACTTGGTCAGAATGTTTGTCTGCATGAAATCTTGGATGAGTTCGTAACTGGGTCACGTGGGGTCAAAAAGTAGGTCACTAGGTCAAATCTTAGAAAAAGCTTGTGAACACACTAGAGGTCACATTTATAGCCCAATCTTCACCAAACTTGGTCAGAATGTTTGTCTGCATGAAATCTTGGATGAGTTCGTAACTGGGTCACGTGGGGTCAAAAAGTAGGTCACTAGGTCAAATCTTAGAAAAAGCTTGTGAACACACTAGAGGCCACATTTATAGCCCAATCTTCACCAAACTTGGTCAAAATGTTTGTCTGCATGAAATCTTGGATGAGTTCGTAACTGGGTCACGTGGGGTCAAAAAGTAGGTCACTAGGTCAAATCTTAGAAAAAGCTTGTGAACACACTAGAGGCCACATTTATAGCCCAATCTTCACCAATCTTGGTCAGAATGTTTGTCTGCATGAAATCTTGGATGAGTTCATAACTGGGTCACGTGGGGTCAAAAAGTAGGTCACTAGGTCAAATCTTAGAAAAAGCTTGTGAACACACTAGAGGCCCCATTTATAGCCCAATCTTCACCAAACTTGGTCAGAATGTTTGTCTGCATGAAATCTTGGATGAGTTCGTAACTGGGTCACGTGGGGTCAAAAAGTAGGTCACAAGGTCAAATCTTAAAAAAAGCTTGTGAACACACTAGAGGCCCTATTTATAGGCCAATCTTCATCAAACTTGGTCAGAATGTTTGTCTGCATGAAATCTTGGATGAGTTCGTAACTGGGTCACGTGGGGTCAAAAGTAGGTCACTAGGTCAAATCTTAGAAAAAGCTTGTGAACACACTAGAGGCCACATTTATAGCCCAATCTTCACTAAACTTGGTCAGAATGTTTGTCTGCATGAAATCTTGGATGAGTTCGTAACTGGGTCACGTGGGGTCAAAAAGTAGGTCACTAGGTCAAATCTTAGAAAAAGCTTGTGAACACACTAGAGGCCACATTTATAGCCCAATCTTCACCAAACTTGGTCAGAATGTTTGTCTGCATGAAATTTCGGATGAGTTCGTAACTGGGTCACGTTGGGTCAAAAAGTAGGTCACAAGGTCAAATCTTAGAAAAAGCTTGTGAACACACAAGAGGCCCTATTTATAGGCCAATCTTCATCAAACTTGGTCAGAATGTTTGTCTACATAATATCTTGGATGAGTTCGTTATTGGGTCTCGTGGGGTCATAAAGTAGGTCACTAGGTCAAATTTTAGAAAAAGCTTGTGAAAACACTTAAGAGGCTACATTGATGGCCCAGTCTTTACCAAACTTGACCATCATGTTTGCCAGTATGAAATTTTACATATGTTTTGAAGTGAGTCATGTGGATTCAGTAGGTTACTTGGTAAAATTCTAGAAAATGTTATCAACCCAGTGGCCACACTAATGGTCCAATCTTCACCAAAGATTTCTAAAGTAAATGACTCTCAATTACTTAATGCCAGATTTGAGCCTACGTAAAGCCTGTGTCATCAGGTGAGCGATTAAGGGCCATCATGGCCCTCTTGTTTATTATTGTTATATCTAAAGTTTGTAGATATACGCTGTCCTTGCGTTGTTGAAGCATATTCATAGTAGATGCGTGGCAATGTTATCGTTGAAACAAAAGAAATAACCGGAAAAAGACTTGTTTATTAGTCCTTGTTCAGCAATAAATGGAAATCTGATTACATAGTAGTTTTGTCTGGTTCATTATTTCATGAGAAAATAATAAATAACAAAACAATTTCTTGTTAAATGACGTGGTTGTAAATATCAGATTTTTATGCAACATCTATTCATTTAGTAGATCATCAAATCCTACACTTAACTCTCAACTGATAAAAGGGATCAGCCTACCTAAATAAAACTCTTGTAAAATCTGAACCTGGTATAAAATGGAAATAAAACCAGATAGTGTTGCACGAATATAAAATATTCACGGAGTAATATAAAGCTGTTTGATCTATTACGTCCATTATAACAATCGGAACCTTTTCGACATCTATTAGAAAGGGTATTTATTCCACCATATTATTCCTACCAAAATTGGCATCCTATGCAACTACGGTTAATTGAACGCTTGATAAATGGATTCATAATCCGCTGCAGTGAAAGATCATATCAAAGTAACGGTTTAAAAGAACGACTCGTTGATCATGAAGAGCATTTGGTTATTCCGGAAGTTCGGGTCACATCGCAAACAATGCGTATGGACATTCGTCCATTGCAATGTCAGGCTTCGTTTTAAAGCGCACACTATTAAGTTCCCATTATTCTGTATGCATTGTGGTTTCGAATCAAATCAGCATGAACTTGTTAAAACTGCATCAGTCAACGTTAATTACCAGTGGTGGTCTGTGATTATTTTATAACCAGTTCATTTATTCAGTTAAATGATTCATTCGCGAGTGATGCCACTGGGAAAACAAACGGTTGCAGATTTCTTTTACTCCCCGTCGCCAAATTCGAATTTGACAGACATTTCCAATTTGTTACTATCGTCACCCGAGTAGCTATTGTTATTTCTTTAAATGTATTTTAGATATTGTTTTGTTTTTCAAACCTTTCAACCCCGGATTTCAACGTGATGTTTTGCCTAGTTAGCACTGTGATTGATGGATTTTTGTGGTAATTTAAAACGTATTGCGTACGGATTGAGTTTATTTAAATATGCCCAACCTAAGTGGAGCTTGTTAATTTGTAAAGAGATGTAATGTCAATAAACTGGCAAATGATTATATTCGTATAATCGTGATGTTCCTGGTCACCAGATCTGACAATAGAGTTGGAACGGGATACTGAACATTTTAGTGTTATTTAACAAATTCTAATGATTTAAATAAAATATATCCTGTTTAAGCAGTAATTTCATTTTCCTTATGTACATCATGATGACAAATGTATTTTTGCAACAGGAAAAGATCACATTGGGTTTTCGATAAAAGATGCCTTAAAAGTGGCGTTTTTATGTGTATTTTATTAAAAGTGGTGTTTTATGTGTATTTTAACAGTGGAGAAACTTTCCCAGTCTGTTTGACTGATGATCTTATAGTATTTTTGTCGTATCCTGAATAATGCATGCGAACAATTTATGAGCATATAAGACTCGGAATTGAACTTATTTTTGTGTCATGAATCATCATTATAAACAGAAACACAGAAAGACGTTGCTTTTATTTTCTTGCAGACACATTGTCTACAAATACGCTGACAGTTACTCATTCAAACATGCATAGTTTCTGTACATCTTTTGGTATGAATTATAAATATCAAAAACAGTACGTATATGTCTGACACCTTTGTGAACAAGTAACACTTTATAACTTTATATTGAATATGACTTCTGAAAATAAAAGTGTAATATTGAAATAAAAAATGTTGAATCTATATACATTTTCTGAATTAATAATTAATTTTAAAATATAAATGTTTATAAAACTTATGAACTATATATTTTCATAAAAGAGGATTTGATGGATTATCTTTTTCTATAACTGGATGCTCACGATGGTATGTTGGCGGTTTATGGTCAACATACAAGGACATTTTTTAAGATTAAGACTGTTTCAAGTTGTGTACTGTTTAACTGTGTGTAGCATTTCACGAGTATTTTTTTTTATATTTTAACATGTGTCTGTTATATATAATCGTTTAGTTTTTGTTTGAATATTTAAACATGTTTATACCATATGTAAATGTTTGCCGATGGCCATACACAATATCCTGTTGGTCAGTGAATATCAAATAATGCGGCAAATGTGTATGCTTACACCTTTTGTTTTCATTTCTTTAAAACTTTAGCTTATGTTTTAGCCACCAATTCTTGTCACAGTACCGATGTATTAAAATGATTTTTATTTCTTTTTAAATTTCTTTATATATAGGAACCAGTGAGTAGCTAATTACAACTCGTGTGTGGCCAAAATAATCAATTCCTGATGTATTGATATAGGCAGTTTGACGTTATAAAGATGTGTTTGAGACTTCAAATCATTTATATATTTCTACAGCCCCCAGTTCGCCCCAGCCATGCCCGTTCCAAGGTTCCTACATATTTTCCTACACAAATGGAACTACTAGTCACCTACAGTGTCACACACCCATGTCCGAGGTTCGAGCATGTGCTGATGACTCTAAATTCAAATTCATCTTCAAGAAATGCAACGGCATTCCTGGGACCTATGAAACAAGTAAGTGTTGTACAAATGAAAGTGAAGTTTTGTTTATAAAAGCTTTGTTTCACTGAGCATGCGCTATGAATCCAATATAACGGATGTATTATTATCAAGAATGGAAAGTTAATGGAAGAGAAATGTAAATATTATTAAATGCAATATGTATATAAATATTTGTCATAACTGTCTACTTTCCATTAATTTAGAACCATTATATTAATAGAAAACAGTTCTATTTGTGGCATGCAATAACTTATTAATTTCAATCGCTTAGGAACAAATAAAACATTGTCGGCTTCCAAGTAGAATTAACAGGAAATATGGCAAAATAAAAGCCTCTCTTTATAAATTTGTTTTTGTTTATTTCAGATACACTTTCTATACCATTTGTTATAGCACTGTCATTTGCACTTTCACCATTCTATGTCATTTATTGTTTTACATTGAAGCGACTGTATTTCATGCATTAAAGTTTTGGTTTACAAATCCTTTGTTAGATTTGACATGCGCATATCCTAGCCTATTGACATAAAGGTCCAACTGTAGTAATATACGTTTGTACCTATATAAAGTATCAAAGCGTATACGTCGTCTAGCAGTATCTATGTCGGAGAAAGTGTTCCTTTGAGAAGCATAAAAACGCATAAAAACACAATTTTCGATCAAAGGTTTCTCATTATTTGTCTTGTGTTGCAATCGTTTGACGCTTTAGATTCTAATAAACGAATTCTGTACGGCGTAATACAAGTATTTTTCTTAGTTATTTTCTTCAGGTGAAATGGCATGTTAAAGGCTACAACTAACAGACATTTGTCATTTCAGTCAAGAATTCTCCTTAAAATGCTGAAATTAAGAGTTTTTCTATCCGTTCAATAATGTGTGATATTATCTTACCGTTTTGACTGTTTCATTGTAGTCAATTATGTTAAAAAAATGCCATTTTATGCATTTGTAATTATACTTTTAATGATACTCTTGTGTATTATTTAGTTTGCAAGCAATTAGTGTTAAATGCATCGTGGTCTGTTGGAAATGATTGTTTTGACAATAGTTATGATATAACTGATTGTACTGAACTTAGATTTAAGGATGTTTCTTTTTAAGGATTAATTAGCATTATACAATTGAAATTAGTCGAAGAGAGGAAGATGTGAGACAATATATGTATCTGCATACATGGTAGGTGCGTTGCTGACTCATTTATATCGTTCCGAATTGATCTAAATCAATATATTGTAACCTCCTTTTAATCTTTTATTTCAGCACGTGACTTTCAGTGTCTGGCCACATGGGAGAGTGGAGAGAAGTATCTATATGGCAGCTTCTCCCAGCCATCAATGACGTCAGTTGATGAATACCAATACCGTTGCTTTGTGAGTACTGACGTCATAGACCTGAACCGAACATTAAAAATTGTATTTTACAATATTGCCAAACTATTACAATCCATGTACTGATTTAAAAAAAATAGTGTGTCTCATACAAAGTATTGACCAGTAGTGACGCGGTAGCCTCATAATTATCCACCAATCTTGTCTTACTTGGAAAACTTCTCATTATTAATTGAACTATACTATTTTAACTGAGAAGTAATTTATTCGCATTTCTATCGGGGTGTTTTAATTTTTTTAATTTGAGCAATTTAGATTGCATGCACACACATCCGTCCGTTACCTTTGGCATGTTCTTCTACTCCGCCCTAACAGCGCTACGATCGCCTCGATATCAATAAAACATATAACTACAACAAAACACCTAAATGAAGTCACCTTACAGAATATGATAAAAACATTAATGGTTCAACTTAAGTAAACATTAAATGCAATAAACAAATATATCTGTCTTAGCAACAAAAACGGTTCGTAACGAGCGGATCAATATGAATAAAAACTAAAGCGATGGCTTAATATACGCCCAACAATTATGACGTCATTAGAAACAAACTTTTAAACTTTTAAAACAGGAATAAAAGTAATACAATTGGGTAAAAGATAAAGAAAATTCCCAAAACTTCTCTACATGTAACATTTCTTTCAATTTAGTATTATGATCGTTCATTTGGTTTGATTAACGTACATATGTATCATTTCAAGTTTATGTTTCAGCTATAGATTTCACCTTACTTCCTTTTAATGCCGCGAACAAGTACAATTTACAAGATCCTCTAATTAAGTCTAGAAGAACAAAGTTGCGGATTTCTCGAATATTGGATATTTATGGAAATAATGTCTAACCTAACCAAACGCGTCTGGAATTTGGGGGTTTGGTTTCCAACAAAGAACTGATAATCGGGAACATAATATGACAGAATTCTTTTTTTATTTAAATTTTCCTGGCAAGAAAACGTTGAAGGCAGCTATTGTATCTTCTGAGAAGATTAGACAAGACCTTTGATGGGTCTAATCGCATCATATGCTTTCAAAATTTGAATTGCCTTCCAGATTGCCCAATTTTTTGTCAGAAGACAAACAGTAATTCCCTTGCTTGCCTGTGCTGATTTTGAAACATTTTATGTCACAATGTTGATAGAATATTTACGCCATCACGCTACATAGACAAGTTTTCTGAATGATGTTTCCATGGCAATAAAAGAATCAGTTCACTTGCACAAAATGTGAATTTGACAACTGTTTCTATATTTACTTTTACTGGCTTAAAGAAGTGATCACGCGTGTTTATGTTTTCTGTTGATATAAAAACATGACTTTGACATAGTTTACGTGATTGTTGAGCATATTGCAGAAATTTTAGGAGGTCTTAGACAAGGTCGACATAAAACTTTGTCATTTTAAATAATCAAGTTCGAATTTATTGAGCTCATATGATTGTCAAAGGAGTGGCGAATTTGGTAGTGTTTTTGATTTTGTGTGGTTTTGACACTTATTTCGTTATTTAGATTGAAATAAAGACGTACAAAGCGAGCATTTGTTAACACAAAAGTATTGCAGACACATTGGTTGCTACATCAGTATACAGAAAAAAAATGGTGTAAAACATGTTACTTTTTTGATATCGCTGAGAACTCGTTTTAAAAAAATCAAAGCATAGCATTTCAACAAAATTTACAAGTGTACACATTTTTTAAACTTTGTTGTTTTGCCTTGTTGAATTAAGATCTTAGATAATTTACAGGGTCCCTCATAATTCACAAAAAAACTAAAAGCCCAAAATACTGGCTTGAGGTTAAATCATATGCAAATGTATATTTTATCTTTTTCATTAAGAAACACTAGGCATGGCAATAGATTTTAGGCCAATTATTTGAAGATTTGTTTTTCTTTAATGGTCATATTAGACCCGTACACATAGAATTTGTTTAAACAACATCAACAACAAATATAGATAATATCTAAATATTTTGCTGCGTTTTCATTAAAACCGTAATCCAGCTGAACAAAATCAAACGTAATGTATTAAAACCAAGTCTGAAAATGTTGATTTATTTGAGAAATCTTTTTGTGCATTTTGCCTAAAACACACTTTACACAGATGAGTGCTCGTATGTGTCCGTGCGTGCGTGCGCGCGCGCGTAGCTGTATGTGTGAGCTGTTTTCTGTCTTGATTTTATATTCACGGAGACTTATTAAATCCACTAGAATTCCTTAGAAGTGTATAATTACATATGCCTATTGAAACAAGTACCAGTAATTTTAAATACGATAAAAATACCATTTAAAGGTTTGTTTCAAGTAACAACATGTAAATGACTGAGTTATTGTATAATATGGTTTTCCCTTAATACCAGACAATAAAGGTCAAATTTGCTAAAATTTAAAATCGATTTACCCTAAGGGGAATCGTCCAAATCAAACTGGCACTTTTCTAGCTTTGAAATGCTACTGGGAATAGCGTTTAAATATCTTGTTGTTTGTGATAAGAAACTAGGTTCACAACGCGTAGTAACGTTTTACATACATACATCCGCGTTTTCATTAAAATTCTCCAATCTCGCTGAAATTTATGATACACAGCGGTTTGTTTGGTAAATAAACAACCCCAGTAAAGTACAAGAGCAGCACCCACCCACGTTACGAGCACGTGCATGAAAATGGGAACCATTGTAAACATGATAAGGTTGCACTTATTGAGAAAGTTATACAATAATGAAAACGTGTAAACGTGTTTATAGCACAACGCAATAGGAAACGTTTTCGATTAAAAGCTGCTCACGCTGGAAATCCGTTGTTGTTGTTGTTGTTGTTGTTGTTGTTGTTGTGTTGTTGTTGTTGTTGCTTCACTATGTATTGCTATAAGCAAAACCAAATTTTAACAAGTAAAAATGTGTCCTGATGTTCTATATAAAAGATGTTTTCGAATTTGTTGGTTAAAGTATCCCTGAATCATTCTCGGTACAAACTTAAATAGTTTTGTCAAAGATTGTTAAATTTCATAAAAAATGCCAAATGATTAGGGTTGAGGTCATACTAATCTTCGGTGGACAAATTTCACCTGAAAGTCCTTCTATCTTGTCGCATTGTCCTAAAGATATTTAATTATTATTCAAGAAACATGACTGTTAAAGGTCCAGCGGTACCTCCAAACAACGAAACCTACGCCCATAAATATGCAAAATACATAAAGTAACTTATTATCATTTGTTGCATAGAAGCATGATGGGAAGTGTTTTATTATTATATTTTATTTACAGTTTATGATGCAGTATATCAAAAACCAGCTGTCAGCGGTTTTATGTGTTGTAGATATGTTGATAGTTCAGTCTTGGTTGGCAAAGGTTTCAGCATTTTGATGGTGAGAAAGTCATAAATAAAACCATGTCGATAATAAGACGATGCGTGATGCCATTTATGTAATAATCGGTTTATTGCATCGGAGACGACCAAATTGCGTATTTATAGTTATACAGTAGTAAATCAAGTGCTGAATTTATTGAATACAAAAGTTTCGTCTCCCAGCAAAGTATTTGCTGTTCTTCACGAGTGTAATAAAAACGTGTTGATTATGCGGCTTTTAATTGATAGTATGTTTAAGACACTTTTCTCGAATAGCAACTTGAATTTATTTGGCGCCACTAGAACCGCTGTTGTAAGTCGTAACATACTAGCTGTGAAGACTTGGAACAGCCGTCGTGTTTGCTTTTAGAGCGGTTTGGCAAGTAATATCGCCTTTCTTTTAATTTTAAATTATTACGGGAATTCGTAAGTGTGCCGCTTATGGGTTATTTAGAAATTGATTGAAACAAGGAGTTTTTGATATATCGTTGTAACAATAATTAATAATACAAAATATTGCACCTGTTTATGACATAGAACATTATTAAAAAGGACAGTTTTGTATTTCGTTGATTATCTTTTAAACCTTTTTTCTTAGATGATTGCGGGGTTTTTAATAGCGTTTTCGTTGTTGGTCTATCTCATTTGAGTCATTCTTACATTACACCAGCCTAAATTAGAACAGTATAACATTAGTTGACTATCTTGCTGCCGCGTAAGGTATGCCGATGAATTAAGTTCCAAAATGCCATAACCTGCTTCATTATTAAACAAATACTTATAAAGATTGCAGGTACAGATCTGCAGTTGAGAGGGCTAAATCAAGCATACTTATAATTACAAGTGATAAATAAATTGTGACGGCTTGTTGAATTGGGTGTGGATATAATTTACAGACCTAGTTTCTACCTTGAAAAGCACATACTAAGTCCGTTTACATATTGGGCTTGAAACTGCATGTCCTTTCGGTGGTCCGTGTTAAAGTATATATCTTTTTGTATTCAAAACTCTGAATGTGTTTTATAAATAAGACTGCTAGTTTTTACACAGATTTATTCAAATGATATTAATAAGATCTATATTATACAACAATATGTTTTTCTGGTTATGCATTTAAATTGTTAGACAAATTTGTTGTATTAAAATAATCGTTTGTTTTAAAAAGTGGTTTGAAGATAGATAAATGTTACGTTAATATTGTATAGTTTTCATGGTATATGTTACATAACACAAATAGTAAAAATATAAAACAGGGTAGTGACTTTTGAGATGTGGTTATAGTATAATAGTTTTAGCATAACAACTAAAAAGAACATTAACAGTTCCGACTTTATTTTCTCTATCAAATAATGCATGCTAGAATAATCAATTTTAACATTCTACTTTTAATGTATGCTCAAATCATTTAATGAGTTACTTTCTGAATCTATCATCACGAACATAAATATATCAATGTGTGCTAACACGATTTATTTAATGACTCTACGTGAGTATACCATAGCTCTGTTAAACGACAGGTCTATTATTATCCGTGGTATTTAGCATGCTGCAACAATTGGTCTAATATTCTTACACTCCTATCATCCTTGTTTTACGAGAAACTTTTTCAGAATGTGACACATAAGTATTCTCTGCAGGTTTAGCAATCTGCTATGCAAAACACTCTTAACGAAGAACATATGTTTTCAATCCTGATATATTACCAAATTTTAGCCGCGGGATTATCTGAAGTCTCAGCAAGCTAGACTTCATAAAATAATTTATGTCTATGTCGTAACATACACGATAAGATAATGTGACTTTGATATATGTTATTTTCAGCGCTTTTATGTTCACGTCACAAATACAATATCTCGCTTACAAATATTTCTATTTTACATTTTTATGCATTTGCAACTGCAAGTTATGATAAGACAAAGCAGACATTTTATAGTCATAATAAACAGCGTAAAAACGATATCATAAAGAACCATTATCATTATTTATCATCGCAATTTATTGTGGATCCAACGTAAGCACATATGTAAAAACGTGGTTCTTGAAACGATAGAGAAGAATGCGATTGAATTGAGCCTTTAGTTAAACGAGTATCATCCAGATAAGTTACCATATGTATGTATTTTAATTTGCCCTAAAACTCAAATGTTCTTAGTTTTCGTATACAAACCACAGAACCAATATTATTTATCTCTAATCTTGTTTTTATCCCACAGTCAAAATGGTATGGTCAACATTTTAATTTTGAAAATAATAATGTTAAGTCGATACTTACTTCTTCTGCAAATCGAAATCATTCATCTACTTATTGTATATGATTTGTTTTATATAGTAAAATTATATTAAGTACCTTACAAATTGATTTTTGTTTATTCCAGATGCACAGTTTCTACGGCAGTAACGGAGACATGTCAATGTCAGCTGATTCTACGTGTCAGGGGCTACAGAGTCCAACGCTTGGTGTGATCTCAATGAAGTTTTCTAAAGGTACGCCATGTGGCTATTGTTATGTTTCATATAACATACAAACTCACACATTAAAATTTCCAATCAAAGATGATTGTACTTTATTATTTTGCTAAAGGGTTGGAAGCAATCCTGAAACTTGATGTTATTTTAGCTTTCTTTTAAAAAATGCAAATAAAGTAGGATCAGATTATGTAAAAATACTACTAAAATTGTTTTGTTAAAATTACAAGGAGACAGCTACGTATGGTTTGAACATGTGATATGAAGCATTTTTCATAATTTTGTTACCGGCTGTAGCACAGATCAATGGGATTAATATTGGTACTGACAAAAATAATATCAGAATTTATTTTCAAATATTTTGCTGATGGGTTTATGGAAACCTGTCTTACTTGCGAAATTTCAGACTAGATAGTTGAAAGTAAGTAAGATATAACCCGGGCCTCCATTTATTCACACCAGTATGTGTTTATTAATGTTGATTAGACAGCGAATTTATACACACGAAACGGTTATTATTCTATTTGCTTTGTTTAATAAAATACCAAAATCTAACTTGGTTTCACTCTAACTTAAAGGGAGACCAATTTTCATACAACACTATCTATATTAGAAAGACTGTTTGTCGTGTCTGCTTTTTGTTGATTTATTTCCATGCATACATGCCAAAATTTTATATCTTTATAATATGATATGGAACACTTTTTTCAGTTTTAGTAAGAGTCAGTATCTGATACCAGATTTGTATGCGTATAAAGGAATGTTGAACACAAATTTTCCCTCTTTACAGCTTTCATATCTCAGACCTCTATCTTGGTTCTTTTCTACTTCAATGCGTTTTTCCATTTCCAACTCATTAGGGCTAATAGATTCAATTTACTATATATTACCTCCCCCATTGAAAACTATTCCTGACATTAAGAACTTGCGTATGGAAGTTATCATTTCCATTTTATTTTAAACTTCAAGCATCCCTCCCAGACATAAATAATGAAGAAGATCACTGCATCCGGAGGAACAAAGTTGGGAAGTCTCCTGATACTCATCATGCATCCATGTTTTCTATCAAAAATATCATTTGCTGGAACTTAATCTATTTTCATGAAGCGTGGATCAGACTACATAGTAGGTTTAGTTATCAGCAATCTGCTAAACTAAAAAAATGCACTTAACATACGAATTTGGACTATTTATTATAATAATGGTGAACCAAAATAATAAGTGATAAAAGTGTTAAGAATAAAAGTTGCTTCTTTTGTGAACGTGGCTGTATCAGAACGCTGTTGCAACATTTCTCGCTTGATCAAGCGGAACATTTGACACTTTCATTATGATTTCGCCCCTTGACGTTGTTTACTTGAAAACCAAAACACACTTTACGTGTAGTTTTGTTTGTGAAACATCCTTTCTGCTAATGGTAGTTTAGCTTGTTGTCAAGCATTGTTGGCATATTCGTCAAAAATGTTCGCTCATTACACGCCAATTTATTGTTGAAAGCCGCAATTTTCTGCACGTAAATACATCAACGAGAACTGTTCTTCGTTGCGTTGCTGAAGACATCACAAAGACTTTTACTTGCTTTTGCAATCGCTTTACTTCATGCGGAACAGGAATCCGCGTAAATTAGTCAACGTTACGTCTATATTAATTTAGACCTGTTTACTGTGGAATTTGTCGAGTATTGCTATGATTTAGATTATGTGTATTCCCATCTCATTAGTGAGTCGTTTATTTTTTTTACTTAACCGCAGTAAGACATGCGTATCGTACCAGTCGTTTATGCATGTGTACTTTTTTCTTTTGGTTATAGGAAAAGATGCACTATTTTACCGTTTACCTATATTTCTAAGAACCTAATTTACCATTTAAATAAGATGAGATTCTATGAGAGCTAGCCCTAAACATTAAAATGTGTACAAGCACAAGACAAATATTCAAATTTATTGTTAAATTGACAAATCCTTGTAGCTTTTACACAGCTTTTCACAAAGACAACGAAAGTAAAGCAACTGATCAGTTTTAAATAATAAAAAGGGTAAAGTCAAGTAGGTTTGTCATGACGTCATTTAAAACAGGGATTGCCATCTATGTTTAAAAGAAACACCCAAAGAAGGGTGGCATTGGCAAGAACCAACATACAACAAAGGAGAGATGACAATATAGATTCAACCCTGATAGAAGGAATTAGATAACAACAATGTTTGGATGTTTGTCACATATTACTGTTTATAAACAAGTATATGAAAAGGACATTTAAGCGTAACAACATATAATAAATTAACATTTAAATTAGCTTGCAGCAAAGGTAAAATCAGGCACGTAAATGTATACTTTACTAAAGCACTACGATATATTATTCTAAGAGACAAAATCCAAGTTGCCGCATTTCAAAGATACATCTTTTTGTTGTTGATTTTTATGCAAGAGACTGAATAATCTTCTTAATTAGGAAGAAAGTGCATCAAGGCTTGCATAACGTCCGACATATTTGTATTTGAGTTACCGTTAATAATTGTCGTTGATAACTTATATCTTTCCATTGTTGACATTTTTGTCCATTTCTTTGTTTTCTTTGCATTCTTTATTGGTCGTCTCATTGTATTATTTTCCGAAACTTCGTCACTGGTCAACTGTTCTTCTAGATGTTCTTTACCCGACGTTATTTTAATCACTTACGGTAAATAAAACCATGCAAATATTCGTGTGCGAGTATTATTTTACGTTTTTAAAATGAAGGCAAAACACCGCTTATCAACAAAACATATTTTTAAATACAGATTACAATGAGCCTAGAAGTTCGTGTACTTTTCTGGAGGCACTGACCAATCGAAACAAGTGGAGGAATTTGGCAGGAAACTTTGAACTAGAAGTTGAGGCGGGTATGCAAGTTATGCGTCTTAAGGACCGTAATAAGAACCAGGTCATACATTACACGGAATTCCCAGGTGCCGGAGAATCGTCTGCAAACAGATTGGTTATTCGTTGCATACAGCAGAAATACGAAGCAGAAGGTGTGAATTCGAACGTTAGGCAGACTCATTATCTGACCTATGTCACGGACGATGAATGGTAAGTGAAAATATTTTTTGTTTTTTAATTTTTAAGATTCACGGTAGTGACCAATTATGATCATTATAGCGACGTACAGCTACTGTTGGACGGAGACCCCAGACAGTCGTCTGGGTAGAACCAGCGACGCACCGCAAGTCAGCTTGAAAACCTTCCCACATTAAGTCCTTCGCCCCGAACGGGACACGAACCCACGCGGTGAGAGGCTAAGCAGTCAAGACAGTTATAATCCGCGACTCTACCACTTCGCCACGGGCGTCCCCTCTCAGTGAAAATAATGCAGTTTTTAGTGATACCATATAAACTCGTTTTATATTTTTAAAAGATTTTAAAAGACTTTGCTTACTCGAAACAGAAAAGTGCCTTGTATGTGGTACCATGACGTTCACAATTATTTTGAGATAACGGCCTGTCAATTTCTTCTGAGACCAGATAAGCAAAGCCATTTATTCCAGGTTTAATTTAGAATCCGGGTTTCTGTTTCGATCATTTAGGCTTGTAACCGATTGAGTAAACTATTTATATAAAATTAGAAATACAATGTAACTAAACTGTTATTAATTATGAAAGATGTGGAATTTTCTTGATGAAGAAATATCGTTCAGATTGACATTGCAAAAATGCTTCAGTAGTTCCTCTAAGAAGGTTATGATTATATGTACAGAAACGTTTGTTGTTTATTCGCACTAAAATAGGCAGATAAACGTCGACATTTCAACGTTTTATTAAGCATTAAAGAAACTCAAAGAATAAAACAAGATCATAACAAAATATTCTGTCACTTTATCACGGAAACAACACATACGTGTAGATTCTGCATGGGCGTAAACGTTTCTTTCGAATTAAATGGTCATTAAAACTGACACCGGTCTGCTGCTAACACTTTTGAATAAAATGTTGATAAGATGTTGATAAGCTGTAGATACTTATACTTTAGCGTGGCGGCAAAGTCTTATAAATGATTGTTGTTTTGAATACGTTAGGGACTCTCGTGTCGGAAGAAATGAAATTTAACGTCTTTCAAACGTCTGATTTCGTAGTTACTGTGTTTGACGCGGACCAGATGCAGACAAACTTAAGGTCATTGTGACTAGTTATTTATGTTATCACGCAGCTGAAACAGACGAGAGAACTTCTTTTTATTTACACAATAGAGATGTTTTTAAATGTTTAAGAAATCATTTATGATTTTAAAAGAAGACCAAAGAAAATCTTACGAATTTTAAATTTCGTTAGAAACTTGTACTTATTTATATCGCCTAGGTAGGCAGGGTTTGGGGAAGTAAATGATGGCATATCCAGTTAATCAAGAAAGCTACATTGTTTACTGGTAACCTGTCTTATGTGAGATGCCTGATGCATTGTATGTTTATTTTTATACATTGTATTCAAATATATATATAATTATGTAATGTCATGTAATTTTCAGTGAATCGAGTCTACGATGTGTACGTCTTATTAAGAGGGACGTGAACATTCTAGAGATGTATCTGGGTGAGTGTTGTTATATGTTCGTTTGGTTTATTATCCTTTCTCCTTTTGTTTAAATATTTTCTAATAATCAAGTGAAAGTTTCAAACATGCAAATATTTGATCAGTACCATCTTTAACATGTCGATTAAACAGAATAAAATTACTATAGTTTCTATATCTAAGAAGTGTTTTGTCTGGGAAAGCTGCTATTTTGCCATATTTGATATGCCTCTATATGTAACGGATCTGTTCATAGCGAATGCTGCGTTCATATGATTGTATCTCGATTTAGATATTTTATCGGTATTTCAAATTTTAAGCAAATAAATTTGTCGCTTAGTTAATATAACAAGGTTCTAAGAGTATTGCAACATATATTAAATTTTAAAAAACACATGCCAGTCAATACAATAAATTGATATGAAAGCACGTTTATTTGTGTATATATTTCAGGCGAAAAAGTCAATTCTAGTACAGTCAGGTGTGACGAGGACAACTTTGAGGAAGAAGAGAAACATTTATTCATACGTAAGTCGAATGTCGAATTCACACATAACTTTCGATTCCTTTTAAAGTACTTTCCTCGAATTTCACTCAAATGTTAACTATGAAAAAAATGAACCACGGGATAACAAATAACCCTAGTATAACTTGTTTGTTTGTTTGCTCTTTCCTCTAGCTCTTGCTGACATACACTGAATAGGAAAAATAAATAGGCCCTATAAGTATTGACGCATATATTTAATTCTGAACTAAATCTAGACAAAGGTTAACAGAGTAAATGTAAAAGTGACAAAAAACACACAGACGAGAATTACACACAAAAAGAAAAACCAACCGTTACCACTTTGGAATGGTTAGTCGGCAGAAGGACCGACATGGATGCTTAAAGCTTGTTTGTAAAGAGCTCTTACCTCGCACTTCCTTTCTCACAAACAAATTGTAAATAAAGATATTATATCAAAGTGATACAGCAAGCACCTGGCTTGGGAGTTAAATGGGTGGGAATAACAATATACATTCAAATAGCTGAAAGTGTTGTTCTTTACTTTTCTTTCATGAAGTGAAGTAGATATCCGGCCAGTGGCCATTAATAAAATCACATGCCTTGTCTTAACTCAAATTCAGGATGATATGTGTTGGTACAAAACTCAATTTTGTATTACAGCTGAAGTTGGACCAGGTGGGCAGTGTAGTGAGGCTCGAACAGGCGTCCATACTTACCAGGACAAGGCATCGGACTGCTCGGGCACGGTGACTATCGGCTGCAAATCTCCGGACAAGATGGAGATAGAGACCAAGTGTAAGGACCCTACGGGTCTCGCCCTGATACAGAAAGGTAAGTAGATCGGCTATGTGGGAGGACTTGGGCCAAACTATTGTTATGAGTATGTTTATATAAATATATGCAAATACTATTGGAAATAGAAAATGACAAAACGACAAGTCAAGAAGGAGTTTACGACTCCACGATCCCATGATGCACACTTAAAATTTCGGGCTTGATAATACATAACATTTTTATGATTTAATGTATGTATTTATGTGGGAAAAGGGATGCAAAACGCAATGAATAACAAGATGGTTCTAGATACCTAGTTTGTCTGCCATACACTGAGGGATACGTACATCGTCTTTGTAAGACCTTTTGTAAGATGAAGGTGCAATTCTTCTTAAATTTGGTTTTTGAGACATACTAAATAACTTGTTATTTACTAAAGACTTGTAGCAGTTATGTAATAAACAACTGCTTAGATGGCATTTATAAGACCCAAATTAGACCCGCTCAAACATTTTCTTAAGCTTTCCGAAAGGGTTCTTTCTTTTTCCGTGTAGTAAACAGTGTTTCGTAAGTCATATTTTACGTCTGTTGTTAGACATAACATAACATTTGTTTCCGATTAATTTCAGTCGAGATTCTGAATTGCTATCACAGTTGGGCGGTCGACTCCAAGACGTTCATTATAACTGAAAATGGCGAGGAAGCCGCGAAATGCCTTGTAAGAAAAAAAGTTATAAATATTACTTACTATTATAATTTGTTTAATTTATTTGTAATATCTTAAACCACATTATCTGCTTTGTCATATAACAACACGATAGTTATATCTGCAATTTAAAGCATAAAATCAATTAAGTTTTTTTCAATGCAACACGAATATTGGTTTGTAGTCTATTGGTGTGTATATTATTACTTTGTATTCTTCATTTTCACTTTGTTAAGCACATGCTGCACTAATTGAAAACTGACATCTAAGTGTGTGTTTTTTAAATTGCAGTTATGCGTATTAAACTAAAAAGTGTCACTTTTCTTGGAATAATATCAAGGTCTGAAGCAAGTTCTATACTTACGTTATTTTTTAATTCTTGAATATACACACGATGCCAAGAATTTACATTTAACTAAGTAGTGATTTACTCCCTAACTATATTATTTAAAGTCACTTTTGCTGGCGTAAATTCTTTATTAATTAAATATTAATATATGCAAATGATTATTATATAAAATTTAAAAAAAAAATATATACAACGTGTTTGTGTACTAAAATATTGATTGCACATCAAGCCGATTGAATTATTGGATTATTTATTTCAGCATTTGTAAATACGATGAACTTTATTAAGTTATAATGTTCTTGGCTGTGAAATTGATATTAAAACAAGAAACTTGAGAAGTTAATGTTTTCATTTCTAATTGATATTGCTTTAAGATGGTTGTTAAGACATACCGGCATGTATGATTTATTTAACCTTTGACTAAGCCTGCAGTTTATTTATGTTTATACAATACGGCTAGTATGCAGCTCATTGGTGATAGGTGGAGTGATTATATACTGAAATTATTATACATAAAGAAAAGAACTTGTGTGGTTTGTGTGCTTGGATGGCCGATAATTCTTACTCCTGTTTTATTAGCAAATCGGGTATGACCAATATATGTGTACGTCTGCACAAAGATTTTTAACACGTGACATGACATGTATACATCACTTGAAATTCTCTTACGTTTTTGCGGTAAATTCGAATGCTATATGTTTTGATAGTTGTTAGTATACTTCAAAATTAGGTTATTTAATAGTTATCAATTAAACGTATGAAGAACACATTTATCAGTTTTGCTGCTGATTTTACAGACGCTAGATCATTAATGTTTAACATAATTCTTTGTATGTTAACTTGAAAGTGAATTTAGACGAACATACCCGAACACATGACTAACTTTCTAGAACGGTTTAGACGATCACATTTCGCTGTATTGAGCTTTATTGGACCTACAGATTTATGGGATATTTCTCAGTGATCTATTTAACTGACACAATCAAGAAAATATGAAACGTTAAATTAAACAGCGACATGAGGCGGAGATAAGTTCAAGCAAATCAAATACAGAATCAGTAAAGTTTCCGTTAAATAGACAGTTCCTGTTTCTTATCAAACGATCGTGATACGAACATGACATACTAATATCGGGCCGATTATGTTGTCATTTCAAATTGGCATAATTATCGTTGTCATGGAATAACATGAAAAAAGTTTGAAAGTTGACATGCGTGCTACTGTTCAGCTGTATCGATGAATTGATTTCGTTTTCTTTGCTAATGAATTCCAATGACAATGTTACTTGTCGAGTGGTGATATTATGTTTGTCCTAAGCTGACTGATAGGAGTGTGCTTCGAAAGTGTCAGAGTTTAAACGCCAAGATAAACAACGTTTAGTTATACACATGTTATGAAATCGTGTTCTTTTAAACTAGATATAGTGTTGCATCACGTGTGATGCATGTCAGGGCATTGGACATCATTTTATGCTCCAATCAATCCAGGTACAACTGATTTTAACTGGTATAAACCAGGTAGTTTTTGCCGCGATTGTCGAACTATCATGATTTGTTTCGCCATATACGCCTATATACACCGAGAGTATACACCAACAGTAAACAACTTTGCTGTTGATATTAACCTGTTATCTTTTCAATTCTGTAACGAAACTTCAACTAAATTCAAATATCATATAGTTTATTCTTTACTGAAGACTAAAGTTTGCATTTTTTCTAAGGAATATTATAATAAATGTTATTTGTAAAACATTTTAGGCTTGTTTCTATTTCAGATATTCATCGATACTGAGTACGGGGTAGAACTGCAGTCGGACCAGGACTGTAAGATTGACCGTTGGACGGTTACCAACCAAGCAAGAAATTATCTGCTCTTTAATCCACCAGGTATTTAGACATTGTAAAGAATACCTCGTCTGCATTTATTTTATTCAAGGATGAACAACAGTTTTTGGATAATTGGGATTAAATGCATACCTATACAATATACATAAAGGTTTTTGGCGTAGTATTAATTTTGTATATGTACATTTTCTTTCTTATCCGGATTTTTTTTGGCAGTAAACGTTTTATCTCTATTAAATGTAAATTAACATTCTTACTACTGACGCAAATCGTGTTTGGTGTAATTGTATTGGTACATGTATATATCTGTGTAACTTGACAGTTTAGAGTCTTATGTTATAATTATAGATAATGTTGGGAAAAATTCTCCATTAATGAAAAGGGACAAAATTATCCTTCATATAAATAAAATAGGTGGTTAGGCCACATATCAACAAACAGTAACATTCCAAGTCATGTTATCGTTTTACTTTAAACATAATCTGTGGATTTTTTTTTTCAGATAAATGTCCTTCCAATGACGTCCAGGCAGATCAAACAGCGCCCCCAAAGAAGGGTCAAACTGACCACCATAACACTCTTGACATAACGGACGGATTTGATTCGTCCTCAGAAATTTCGTACCTTTCTTTTGTGATACTCGCATTCACGATACTATCACATCTAATAATCAGATGAAATCAGTGGAAAAACAGTTGTCACGAAAGAAAAATATGCGATACTTTTGACACCTGGATAAAAATATTATAAATACGATGGACATTCACAAGAGCGTTTCTGGATATAATTAGGCAAGTTGTGCTTCGCATTTTTACATGAAAGTAAGCCATTAACCAGCACACCTCTGTGGACAGGTCTTCGACACATGACTTTCATTAAGAGGGTTATGTGTACGCTCATCAAATTCACAGCTTTGGTTGCTTAGTCACTAAGTGTTTTAACTGATTGAAAGTAACAAAACAACATGCTATATATCGCCATGTGGAGAGCGGATAGCATTATGTCGTTGTGCTGACATGTTTCCTTTAGATTAAAGGACATTTGCTGAGTAGAAGTACAAGTATATATCTGAAGCCATGAGGATATGTTGTTTTATGTGATGTTTTTATAAGTTTAAAAATATCGTCGTAAACAAAATAAGTGTTACAACGATGGGGCGACATTATATATTACGACATCCTTTGACATAATATGCGTTCGTTGAACTGATCAGACAAAGGTATGGTTGTTTTCAAGAAAATGCTTAGCTTCGTGTGAATGAATAGCAAAATGCGAATGGTTCGTGGCTTAAAGTTTGTTATCTGTCAATTTCTTTGTTATTTGCATCCGCGTTGTTGTTCGGTTCATTCCTACTCAGGATAGCTAGAGGAGATAAATACAGCGACTCTGTATAATGTGAACATGTAGGAAATACTTAGCTCAGTTTCTGATCATTCGGAAATTTCCGGGAATTTCCCTGTGTAAACTTCCGTACAAAGTCGAGCGACTCGTATATGTGCAATGTAGACCAGCCAAGACTTTTGCCTGTCCGACTGCTTGCCTTCATATGTGTAACATAGTGAAGCGTCTGTGTTGTTCTGTTTAGTTTTGATTCATAATGTGTTCAAATCGTTATTGTATATAGTAAGAATACTTGATAAAATCTCATTAAGACACATGTATACAGATGAGTATTTGAAAATGGCGGAATAAAAGTTGACTAATTATTCGCTCTTGACAGTAAAATTGCCAAGATGTGTTATTGCATATATGTTTTTATAGATAAAAAATTTAACATTATTGTCTGTTTTACGAAAACAATGGATCTAGATTTTTTTCTAAAGTATTTTATAAAAAATTGTACTTGTATATATTATATAAATTGTGTACCTTATGTCATTGTGGACAATTCTAATTGACTTGATATATAAGATATGTTTATGTATGCATCATCGTTCAGTTTAAATGACATTATGTATTGTTTACAATATACTTGCGAAAAATCTTTGTTATAAAACGGATACAACAAGTATTTTCACTTTTAAATAGTACAGAAATTATAAAGGTACGAGTAGTATTGCTCTTTCAATCTACCTTATATCTAAACATAAGATGCGCTATTTGCTCCATGTTTATTTTCTAATACCTTATGTAAAAACGATATAGTCTCCAATATCAATATAAGTATATCAAACGATACAAGAAACAAAATAAAATACTTCCTTTTGTATTTTACATCATCACTAGATACGTGGATCGATATTGACTCTGAGAAGCAATATATTTTCGAATGATTCTTACTTTTTATCCTGACTACCTTCACAAACTGCATATTGCAATGTGTGTACGACACTTTACGACAACCTCCATTTGAAAAAGAAATGGTTAAGATACATTGAACAAGAATAAAATAAATTAAGTAATCGATAAACTGTTTGGTTGGTAAATGCTTTTAATGAATAAGTGATTGCATAAATAAATGTATTAATAAATTATATATAAGTAAGTTATTATGCACGTGAAACAAAGCTGGTTTAGAGAAACTTTTATAGTTAACGAATTGTTTCGAAAAGTTAAAGAACAAGTTTCAAGCATAAACACTTAAAGCTCATTTTATGCTTTTGGTTCAAGTCTAGCTTAAGTAAATGTCAGTCTGTGTCGCAATCACAGGGCTTGTAGAAATCATTCCAGTAAAACAATGTGTCCTTGTATTCTGTATCATAAGCTAAACAACCAGTAACTTTTATCTTACAAACTTGACTTAAAATGACATTTCTCAACATTGTATGCTGTTAAATTTCAGATTACAAAATTGTGTGTGCATAATATTTAGCTGGACATGGTTTACGATTGAACGGTGTGTTCATAATAAGCTTACTAGCATGGATTGATTCATTCATTCATTGCTGAGGAAAATGTTGGTTAGGTTAGCCTGAAACGGAATGATTCACAAAACTGCAAGCGTTTCTGGATTAAACCTCAAATCACAAAAAATTGGTCAAATATGTTTTGGCAAAGTAACGTAAAGAATTATTGCAAAATTACCGGACAGCTGGGTCGTACGTGCATTGACTTACCCAATTATAAACATTATGTAGTTGACGTGTTGGTAAAATACGAGTCTTTTCATTTCGGTATTGGTGGTACCATTCTAGTATCAAGATGACCTGTACTACAGTGAATATGTGAATAGTTAACTTATTGGTGGTGTAGAATTCTGACTTTTTCAGTGATGGATGCTTACATAATTCTTATTTAATGTTATATCTATTGCTAAGTAATGTTAATGAAATGTGTCTGAGTTCAGCCAATCCGATATGAGTCTGAGCTAAAGTTTATGTATTGTCACTAAACACCATGTGTTTTCCAGTGTTAAACATATTATATATATGACTATATATGGTATTACGGCAAGCAGGGTATACGCGACTTGATACCAAATTGATAGATGTTGTAATGGTCACGTCTTTTTTATTTCTGACGCAATTATGACACTTTATACGCGAGTCCTTTGTTTATGATGTAAATATTAGTTATTAATACGTATTCAACTTTGAAACGCATCTTTTAAGACCATTTGAATATATTGTGTAAATTTCTGTTACACCAAACAACTTACAGGAGGGTTTTGTAAAGTTTAAATTTAGAAACACGAATAACATTAAATGTTACCAGTTAATATTATCAATTGTAATCCTACTAATATTGTATAACGGACGAGGGCATTGTTTATTACACAAATTTAGTGAATATGACTTTCTCCTTTTTTCATTTAAACAACAAAAGAAATTTGTCCCTCCTATGATAGTAATAACCTCCCGTATCACAGATATAACAATGACTCGCGTATTGTATACATATACATCGTCAATACGCCATACAAATGTATAATTGTTTGTTTTGTACACATATGCTTGAGATTATCCGACTACAAATTTGGATTATTCAGTCTTAATTGATAATTAACTATGAGCAGGTATAACATGATGTAATACTTTTTGTTTGTTTTATTAATTCACTTGTACCATGAACGATCAGATTTCATACTCGTTTGTTTATTGACTTCGTTTGAGAAATAATTGTTGAAGCATAATATAAAATGTATTAAATATTACAGAAAATGCTCCAGTTACAATATATAGAGAACAAATAATAAGCATAATAAAATTGTACTGTGTCCTTGAATATCAAACAGCATAATTCACTGTTTGAAACGTGCATATGTGTAAAAGGCTTAGTTTATAGTTCGGTTTAAAATGCTGATACAAATTATGGCTCTATAATGAAAATACTTATTTGACCTTATGAAAACATTTAAGAACAAGCATTATTTTATTTTGTATTTTCAACTATAAAATATATTAAGCGTTTTAAGATGTTTCTTTATTTTCGAAATCTGGCCTTCATGAACATGTAATCAAATATAGTGTTGATGTTTGTTTTAATGCGCGGTTTGTACCCTAAGTTTGTTTTACCATTAATGATTTTTTAATAATAACTTTGATTTTCTCTACAAAGAAAGCATAATACGCCGTTTTTTCTATTTGGAATGTGTTATTTATATGTCTAACTTATGTAAATAATTGTGCATAACCATGAATGAGATTTCCTTCAAAAGTAGATCTAGACTACTGAGTGTTTCTAGTCTTCTTTCACTCTGAAAGTATGTCACTATGACTGATGGTCAACTTGAGTCAAAGAATTAATTAGAACATTTTCTTGGCAAAAAAAGTGTATTCTTAATACGGTTGTTGTATTTACACTTCTTTTGATTTTAAACCAAGACCATGAAACTCTCTATGTCTGAACATCCAATTTTTAGCAAAATCAGTTTGTCTTTACTGTTCCATAGAAAATTAACTGGAAAAAAAAACAAGAAGAAAAAAAAACATTATTTTAAGCAAAAAGTTTGAAACACTTTTTTGTCTTCAACAAATCGGATTTATCGGAATAGTCTAAGTTTCTTTGAGCCACAGACCCATACCTTTAAGGGTTTGGCGCTGATTTTCTCAAACATTTTACATAAAAGTTCCATTCATTTTCTTTTCTATGTCGACGCTCATAAAACAACATTCTGAAGAAATATGATTGTAGTCAACTCACGCTTGTACAATTCTATTATTGTATGTTTTTGTTGTTATTGTTTCTATTTAACACACATAACTGTGATATTTTTGTAATAAATGATATGAATATTTTTATATATCATTCTGCGTTTGTTTTTTCTCTTTCACCAATGGTGATAAATAATTAATCAGTTTCGAATAAAAAAAAGTCAAGTGTAAGGGAAAGACAACCCTGTCACCAGTTTTATGTATTGTTATTAATGCCCCTAAAATGAAAATAAGTTCACATTACCATGATATAACTCATTAAAATTAGGGAAGGAATTATTGTAAGCTGAATGATATTTTTTTCAAGCTTACTAAGATTAGTCTTAGCTTAAATATTAATTGCTTAATCGCTCCAGAAAAATGAACTGAGGAAAGCTACATGTATAAGTTGAGATAATACACTGACAATAATGTAGTTTTTGTTTTGTAGTAAAACCGTTCATGCTAATTTTATCATATTGACAAATGCGATCGATCGATAGCATGACAGCTGTGTGACATTTCATAAGATGAGCTGTTTTCTGAAAAAATAATAACCATTAATTACAAGTCTTATTAAACGACAGTATATGAGAGGACCAGACACCCGTACGTGACGTTGATTTCAATATGCACCGAGTCTTTTTTAATCATGCCTTAAATAACGCATGTAAACAACAAACACCAAAAGGTACTAAGTCAGAGAAGCTAATTGTTCACGAAATTCCACCCATTTTTGTATATCTTTGTCGATTATATGAATCGAGAAATTTGTTTATGATAAATTATAAAAATAAATCATTGCTATATGCTTGCGTATACAACCTTTACAATGTTACCAACCTAGTCAATGTTGGTAATTGGTTGTCGCAATGTACCAACTGGCGCTGTAAAATTGGTTCGTACAGAAAGTCCACTCACCAGGAATCTAAGCTTTTGTTAACGGGATATAGTTATAAAGGTGCACGCCTAACGTACAAGGAAATACATTAGTGTTTAACGAAGGTTTTACTACTGGAAAGACATATGATAACTTTGATAAACGTAGACGTAAAAGTGCAAATTTAATGAATTAAAATGGCAATGTGAAAGGTAAGGCATCAAGTTTGGCACTTTTAGGTTGCCGAGGCCTTTATCTATTCTAGATATTTTACATATGTTGAAAGACTTTAATAATAGTGGTTATTTTGTCTGTACATAATTTCCTTTTATCAGTTTTAACTCCCGTTGCAGATGCCTACTGTTAGTTGTCTAACTTTGATGGGATTTTTTATTAAGCCTATTTGTTTGATAGAAAAAAAACCTTCAGGAGGTTTGAGGTTGGAGCGCTCCACAAACCAGGTTTAAGTGCCATATTCGATCCTTTTGCCGAATGACCGTTCCAAAGCGGTTACTGATGGGGGGTTTTATGTATTATATATATATTATACACGTCTATGTGTTTTGTCATTTCTACATTTGCCCTGTTTGCTTCTGCCTAGAGATAGGTTAGATTTATAAATCTGTAGTATTTCTTATAAGACCGTTTCTTGTTCTCCACTTAAAACAGTTCGTTACATTTAATACATTTTGATCACTGACTTTGTGTTAAATAAATAAATTATAAAAACTGATGACACTACATAACTTTGTTCTTTCTTTAAATATTGTAGAAAGAACTTGGACAAGACTTATGCAAAATAAAGTAGTACCTTCATAAAAGAGTATAGTAATGGCTGGCTTTCGTGATGGCTTATTTCTTTATAAAAACACGCGAGAAAATATATAAGTCCTTTAACCTCTCCTCCGTGTTTCAGCAGAACTTTTTCAAAATAACGTCTATTTTCAAAATAATGTCTGTGTATTGCATGTAGTTTCATGTCTACCTATGTCATTCCTCATGTTGTTGTTTTAACAATACAGGAACCAGTGACAGCCTTTAATGGAAAGAATATGGACTGGGTTCTTCTACCATATTTTTGCCCGGCTTCAAAGAAAAATGCGATTGCAATACTTATATTATTAATAATTACAATCAAGAAGAGATGACTTAGCAAGTATCATGCATCCGGTACTCCGGTACATAACTTTATAACAATAGTTGAGTGTTTTGTTGTAAAAAGTAATATTAATGGTTATATAACACAACACGAGTCTATCAGAAGACGATATTATCACTGTTCAAATATTTAAAGACACTACTAAAAACAAAATGGTACGACTCAAATATAATTACAATCAAATTTAAGACTCACACAAAAAAGATAATATTTAAACAATGAAGAAGACAAAAAACATTGAACGCAATTTCATTAACCAGAAATAATGTTTGTTTTATTTGATAAATCCCCTCATTTACACAATGGTCAAGTTTGAGCAGCTAATAACAGCATATTAAAATGTCCGATTTGTCAAAACATTTTAACAATCAACTCTTTAAGATAATGAAACCCATCATCTGATAGAGAATAAATTATATTTCCCTAATGTATCCATTACTTTTGTAAAAAACGTAAGAAAAGTGAGAAAGGATTTTACTGAACAGGTTTAAACAAGCAATACAAATGTTCATTGTGACATGTTGAACTTGGACAACTCTGTGTTGCTTTGGGTTCGCGTGGCAAGCAGCGTCAATAAGTAATGAGAAGCAATAAAATGCAACGCCGATATGCATCGAGAGCCTCCGAGGTCGCATTTACAAGTGATTAGTTTTAAATCCGGATCCTTGCCTTTATTCAGGTTACACATATTTCGTGAGAATTGCCACATCGGAGTAGAGGAATTTTATTAGACTGTTGTCATAGAGTTAACAAGATGATAAAATCACCGTAGGGTTGTGTTAATGTCGTTTTGCCTGGTACGTCTAGCAGACCTGCAGGCAACCTTCTGCGCTTTGATAAATGAATTTCTAAATGACTGAATAATTGATATCGGAACTGAAATGCACAAGACGGATATTAATTAGCGTATCGTCTCATATAGACATGGATACTCGCAACTTAACAATTCGGAGCTTCTTGTCGAATATAAACTTACTAAATTAATGTATATTGCTAAATGTTTTATGTGAACAGAAAATTTGTCACGAATGTCAGATGTTATGTTGAATATCTAACTTGTTTGTTCAGAATAATTCAATCGTTGTTACTTGACAGTGTGTTTGCTTTAATAGACCATCAACAACCGTTGCATCAAGGACAAAGCGTGCACGGCAAATTCATTTGAATTGTTACTACTAGAGTCTTAATTAACAAAGCACACAATAATTATAATATTAAAAGAATAAAATCTGTGTAGAAACTAATTATCCAATAATGAAAAATAATATTGACCATTTTATTTATTTCTTCTGCCGATATCGACGAGACCCGTAGTATCATAAAATCAACATCCTCAAAATACACACCATTCCTAGAAAAAAAAGGGGAATTGGATGCAAGTCGTCGAAAGACATTTCTTATAAAGAGAACTACACACAATCGTTGATTGTAAATGAAATTTTAAAAAAATTAATCAAGACAAAAACGACCAGAGAAGAGGTGTAAATGATTGAACATCATGTTCATTTGTAGATGGAAGTGAAAAACCGAGGTCCAATGTCCCTCACAGAGGAATACACGTAACAATCCTTACAGTATGAATAAAACGACAACATAGATTTCATGCACGGTGAGACTTTTAGGACCGCCACGATGCACAGAAACACATTTGTAATCAGGAAGGAAAATCAGGCATGGATAAAATAAGGTGTATTAACATGCTATAGAAACATTTGTGGTGTAAACTTATACATCCCAATTAAATTAAAAGGGTAATATGACACCGGTTTAAACCCTGTAATTTGACAAATTATTTTAACTTACTATTTCGCATCTTCTATTTTACTTTCCTCGAAATCAACACCCCAAACCTATAACAGTATCGATGATTCAATGTCTTTCACATAGTGATATCCCAATGTTTATTTCTGAAATACAATATTATAATTTCAAATTATCCATGTAAAGAGAGATGTAAAATGTTATTGAAATATGCATATATTTTGCTAAATTGTAGTTATTCTGTAATTAAACAGAGAGTTTAACATTCTCTAATTATTCTCTTATTGCTCTTTTTAATGTAAATTGGTATATTTCAATTATATTCCAATTAAAGTTAATTAAAAGCATAGCTACAGGTATTGCAGTAATCAGAAAGATATATAAGATCTTAAATATAACAATTCTAATCGAGATTTTGTGTACCTTTACGGACGTTAATGCAGATTCCTGAAAGTTGTAAATAAGTAAAATGAGATAATACCGATATGAATCAAAGTTTTTCCGACAGAAAACAACTAACAGTTTAGATCATATATAATTTAGAAAATTAAATCTCCAATGCATTACAATACTTTTAGGGCGCTTCAAAACCAGTAATATTTTGTAATGTAATAAAAGACATAAACTTTTGCAAACTTTAAAGGTTTTACAGCATTACAATGTTGCATTTAGTAATTGTATCATAAATTGATCACATTCAGCTGAAATTTATTCCATGATTTCCATGTAAACACATGCGTTCACCTTTTAAAGTATTGGATACCTATTCTCCAAATGACCTATGCCTCGGTTGATATAGAAAGGATATGCAGTCACACATTCGCAGGCTTAAACTAATTATATGCGTGGAAATACATCATATTCAGTGCTTAACCTTTCACTTAAGTAGCTAGCGTAAAGAGTATTTGAAGCAATGTAAATTAACAGAAGAAACAATTAAAAAATAGGCAGAAATCTTTTTAAAAAATCATTAAAATCAATGACGACTTATGCTTTGCGCTTTCAGTCTAATAAGGAAATAGATATAACCGAGAAATTGATGTCCAAACTTTAGACTTTTGAAATTTAAATGGCTCTTATGTAAAAACGCATTTTAAGAAAGCCTTTCAATAGCATGATTTTGTGAAATAAACCAAAGTTTGTAGCACATTTACATCAAATACATCCGATATATGCCTTTCTTTAAACTCGTTTAAATTTGTTAAAATAATATATACACAATGTTCCGTCTGATAAAATAAACAATCCTATTATATTACCAGTATAGCAGCCCATCTACGTCAAATGTACTTGCATGAAGTGAAGAAAAAGGGTCAGTCATAAAGTTGCTCTCATGTGAACATTTTAATGCGTGAATGTGTTATTAAAGCACTCCAGCAATAGGATATTTAAATAAATTGGTTTGGGTAACATTTATCAAATGGTCGTTAGTAGACTTGCAAAGGAAAATCTTGTCGAAGTTGTGTAACAATAAAAGTACGGGCTTATTATTCGGCTTCAGATCGACAGTATTTACATCGTGGTGTCTGAATAGACAATAATTAGCTTGATGCCGTTTTAACCATACCAGCTTTGAAGACTGGGAACCACCCACTTGTTTCATTTTTTTTTAAATGTCAAAAATCTATCATGTTTTTTTCTTTTAATCATGTTTAATCATCATGAATATGCGTCATATGCGCATATGTGTCTTTTTACCACCCAAATAAAGCATTGCTTTTGAATTATTGGTACAAATGTATTCACTTAATTAATTAATTAATTAATTAAAGAAGTTGTTACAAAAATTATTGTATTGTATTGTATTGAATAATGCATAGACAATATTAAAAGAACATTGCTAAGACTAAATGTAGCCTTAGAAAAAAGAATAAAAGAAAAGATTGTGCTTCAAGCTGCATGACGTTTTGGTCATCTAGTTCTAGTCCCAATGAAACAACCAAGTAAAGGATAGCCTGACTTTATTTGGATGAAACAAAATAATTTAAACCATATGCCATATAACAAACAGTCCTAACAATTATGCAGTTTTCTTCGATTTAAAATTATGACATTTTATCCTAAACCTATTACGCAACCATGTTTATTTTATGGATAAACATCTACGGTGTCGGATAATGCAGGTTATACAAATACAGGTTGGAGCTTATATCCTGCAATGGTAAGTGTTTTGTAAATATAACATAACAACATATCGTTATGGCATTTCCATGGCAACGTAAGCGATACCCTTCTTTAACATATGCGATGATTGCTAGGGTACAATGGTAACCATTAATATTTACTCTGAGACATTGTTCAATAACACTCTTTGTTAACATTATACTTGAAATGTATGTCCAGAATAGCGAATGTTATTTGGAAAATAATACATAATCACTTACATTCTGCCTATATGTAATTGTTACATCAATCCCGTCATAACTCGTGATGCGCATACATAAAGTTGACGTCAGCACGTATATGAAAACCACGCTACGACAATTTACCATGTCTCTGTTAAACAGTTCCATTTTCCAGAGTATTTCTCATTTCGGAACAATTTGTTTACTCTTCTTAATATAACAAGCAACTTTATTCATAAAGAAAATGACAGATAACTATTCTCTGCAAGTTCTCGCAATATGCAATACGAAGAATCGTAATAAAAAGCACATGGTTACATTCAGATTATAATGCCGAGTTTTAGCCGTAGGATAACTTGAGGCCTCTACAAGCTACACTGTCATAAAATAGTTTATGTCTGCGTCGTTAGGCTCACGGTACAATAATAGGACTTTGATATATGTTATTTCCATGCATGAACTTCCGCTACAACACACACAAATTGTTTATTGTACGTTGTAGGCATTGGCAACAGCAGCAAGTAATGATATGACAACACACGAATATTATAGGTATTAAACACTGATATATGATATCATAACAGAAGTAGGATCTTCATATAATATCGTAATTTCAAATCGACTAATTAATGCCTATATGTAAATGTCGTTGTTCGTACTACTTTGCAGTTAAATGCGACCTTTCATTTAAGCCTTTAATCAAATAATTTTAATATTAACAAGTTTTATAAATATTTGACTTAAGATTTATCCTTAGGTTTTTTTTATTTACAAAAATAAATATAGCAAATACTGTTTAATTTAACATTGTTATATATTAGATAAGCAAAACTGCATATTTAGCCTTGTGATATTCGACAGATACTTACATTAAGTCATCTTGTTAATGTTTCTTTAATGTTGCAATAGCACAATTGCACACAAAGCAGATAGCATTTTGTCTGTTGTTGGTACGGTTTTGTTGTTGTTGTTTTTGGTAATAATATAATGTAATGTGGGCCCAGATTAAACTGGAGAGACTTTTTTTCCTACACTATAAAAACGAATGGTTTGTTAAATAAATGTTTATGTAAAGAAGAATTCAAGCTTTGGCAAATATGCAAGGAAATAAAAAATAACAATCGTATGATACCAGACACATGTTGTTGTTTTAGTTTAAGAAAAAGTCAGTATCTGATTTAAAAATCATAAGGGCTAAATGATTCAGTTAGCTATACTAACCTCCAACAATGAAACCTATATTTGACATAACAGACTTGTGTATGAATAATTGTCATTTTTTTTCTAAACTTCAAGCATTCATTCCAGACATAAATAATGAAACAATAACTGCATCCAGACTAACAGAGTTATTTATACTAATCAGGCACCCGGGATTTCTATCCAAAATAATGAACTGCGTGAACTTAATGTTCCTCAAGCAAAATAATAAATTGATTTATCAGAATCTGGTTTACACTAAACCTAAGACTTACAACTAATTCTGTTTATGAAGCCTATGTCCTTTGTTAACATTGTTTACATATCTCTTAGTGGAAACGTTTTTATGACGAAATCAAGGCGCGATTTTTTGTTGAAAATTACTCACCCCCACCACTCCAACAACCCCTATCCCACTAAAAACACACACACAAAACACATGCAGCTTTGCTTAATCAATGTATTTTTACTAAGTGAAGCTGTGCAGCTGTTGCCATAAATTCTTGGCGAACGCGTCAAATACGTTTGCGCATTACACGAAATAATCGTGAACAATGAAATTTTCAGCACATTAAAAGATCAAGAAAACTATTTGTTCATGCATTGTTAAAGAAACCACAAAGACGTTGATATACAGTTGCAATCGTTTTACTTTATATTTTAGAGGAATCCGCGTAAAGTCATTTTAAACAATGAAATCCAGTCTATATACTGTTGAAAATTTGATTATATTGCCGAAAAATATTTTAATTGAAAAGGAGATCAAAGCAACTTAAATTTTGTTATGTATAGGTTTCAAAGTCATGAATACGACAACGAAAAAAGACGTTTTTATCCCAATAGCATGGATTAAGAAGTCAGCATTGTTTGATTGTTTGTCGCTTACATTTACATTTCAAATGTCCCTAGAATGAGGCGTATATAGGCAAGTAATGAAGAAAATGCAGAAATTTACACGATTAGAGAAACCACAACAGTTACAGACGAAAAGAAAAGACCGACTGGGGTGCTTAACACAGTAAACAGTTGACTTACCTAACCGTTAACAACAAGGACAAACAGTCAACGATTGTCTACTGCTATTTCAAAGTTCAATATGTGTCTAACACTCAAATGATACGGTCATATTTTCGTATTATTTATTATCACAACAATGCTTTTTGTTGCCATAAGAAATAAGCCCGTACATGATATCCATGTCATCGTTTAATTTATCAAATCGGAAGTATTGAGCTTTTTTCTCTTTATATACATTGTTTTGGTCGTTGTATTCCCACTATAACAGGCTGTTGCAGCCTAGTACAAATAGATTACCTCATCATTTAAGTGCGTCCAACGTGCATCTGTCTAATGGTGCTGAGGATATATTGTTTAAAAATGGTTATTTGTATATCGATATTATTTGATATTTTCGAATGTTTTATCTCTGACTAGTGTACATAATTTCTTTAACAATTTAGTCATTCGCACAGCGTTACTGATACCAATGCATGTAGTAATCCCTTTTTCAAACATAAAGTAGACATCATTGTTTTAAATGACGTCGCAACTTTGCTATCCTTTTCTATCGTCACCATTGGTTCTTATTATACGTTATCGCTTGGATTCTTTTCAAAATGGTCTGTTTTCTTTACACTATTTGAATTTGGAAAAGAACTAACAATGTACAAGGTCAGCTGAAGCACCCCAGTCGGTCTTTTTCCCGATTTACCGTGCCAGGTGGCTACTTTGGGTTATTCTGTATTACTGTTCTTGCATGTATGTAGCATTGCCAAGAACTAATATATATATTGTATTTTCATAAGATCGTGTCCAATTGCCATGAATAAGCTAGTTCTAGAAGACTTTGTTAACTGATCGAATAGTCTATATGCAAAGTATATGTAAACGTGTCCATATTCGTATCATTAATCTTCATTTATGCAGGTAAAAGATTAATCAATTGGTCATGATTCTATCCTTGTCGAGTAAATATTGGAACCATATAGGCTCATTATCAACTTTGTAAGTACATAATCAAAGGTCTTTATAAAGGTCAGTATCTGAAGCCGATCATTTTATAAATGGTCATATGTTCAAATTGTTTAGTTTAAAAATTATTAGTGTTTTAAATATTTTTAACCGATCACCCTTTGAATGTTGGTTGAATGTTGGTACATCATTTCTCACATCTTCTCGTGTCATACTTTTTATTCTGGGCCTTTTATCATTGTTAAAAAATTAATGTCATTAACAAATCAAGAATTTGTGAACTTGTTCAAAAAGATATAATTATTATCCTCTCGTCTAGCTTTAATGTGGACATTATTTTAATTACGTCACTACTTTGTTTTTATTTACGTCAAAACTTATAAGAATATAAGTTATATTTGTTATTTATAAGCTATAAGAATAAGTCATCGCTTGGACAGTTTTATGTCTAAGGATATGCTTTCTTTTCACTGCCTGCATTGGAGAAACCTTTCAGGAAGTGCTAAGTTAGTGCTCTGTAAAACATTCAAACAGCATGCAAATACATATGTCCTGAGCCATTTTAACCTTTGATTTATGTTACAGTACTCATATGACTTTGACTATCTTATTGAATTATTCCGAACATTCCAGTTGCCATAAGTCAATACAATACAAGTCATAATCCCGAGCAAATGTATGGCCGCCATCAGGTGACGCCCCATGTTACGAATATCTCATTTTTTCAGAGAAGCCGAGCTTAAAAAAAAACATTAAAAGAAAGGAATTTCAAAACACTGAACAAGTAAAAGGGATTCATGCATAGGACTCTGTGAAATATACTCCTGACAACTTATCATAGGTCTTTACATTAGACGGCACAGATGTCAGCGCCTATTATATATTTTGAATTAGTCATTATGTACATGCATAACATCGGGCCTATTTGTATTTTATCAGAACTGGCGTTCTTTCGTGTCGAAATAATGTCTCGTCTTGAATATTTGATTTATAATCATCAGTTGTTATTTTTTTTTCCTTTCATGTTTGGTGTTGTCTATTTCGTATTTTCCACGTTACCCGATGATTGTGTAAATGTTCTTTTAATCCTTAATTTACTTCTGTCTGCCCAAAACATCATGTACAATTCTTGTGTGTGTTCGTATTTCATATTTTTTACTATTTAAAACAAAACGGCCTTCATCACTGAGTAAGTTATTCGCTTAACGATGTATAACTAGAAGGCGACTATTTGTTATTATAGATAGAGTCTTGTCCTTCTGCGTGTATCAGTGACTATTTAACAATGTTGTCTCTTTCAACAAACATAATAAATGCGTCTGCTTTTTTCTTTACAACAAAGTTCAATTTCAATTTCATTTGACAGATGATATTCTGGACCCGTAATGAGAAAATGCCGTGTATAAATCCCAAGTAATAACACAACCAGAAGTTAAATATTAGAAAGGCGAAATTTCAAGAATCTGGAGAAATCGTCATAATAGTTGTAAGTGAAGACATCCGATGGATTTTTAACTTGGTTTTCAACATAATTTCGTGTGGGTTTTTTATAATTTGAATTATTTGGAACCTTTTATTCTTAAAGATACCGTGAAAGTTAATAAAATCAATCCCTCTGTTAATTTACTATTCGTTATGAAATGGACTTTTCTATTCTTACAGAAACCGGGAAAGTCGATAAAATCAATCACTTTGTTAATTTACTTTACAAAGTGTCATGTTTGTTGGTAGTGTTTACCAATTTGAGGTCATTAACTATGGTTAGTGTTCTGGTGATTATTTTATAGCGGATGTGGCTGAAATATTTTTATCAGCCTCAATGTGAAAAACAACTTTAGACCTCGAAGCTAAATTTAAATTTAAAGAATTACGGCCTGCTGGTGAATACAGTCATTGAAAATATGCAGAAATGGAGTCTGATGGCTTTTTTTGTCCAGTCTAGTTCAGTAGTCATAATGTTATGTACAGTAGTACACCAGCGTTTAAGGTTACGCTAGTCAGGTTAAGGGTTGCTTACCGTTGTAGTATTAGTGACGTAGCATTCGCGTAACTGCTAGAAAGAAAAGGATCAAGCTAAAACGTTCATTTGTTTATTTTTAACTGGGTTTCGAGAATGTTCTGGGTTTCATGTATGTTCTAGAAATTCTTTGGGTCTATTTAAGGGCGTGTTAACCGATTTAAAGGAAGTTTGGATAAAAGTTTGGACATAGAGTTTGGACATATAGTTTGGAAATACTTGCAGCTTCTATATTAAATCTTTCTGTGTTGGAACTGACGTGGACTTACTATATTCTACAGTGATATAAATATTAAAGTGTTTGACTTGAAATTATATCATTTACATTCGTGTATTGTTCTACCTTTGGATTATTTCAACTGTGCTTATCTACGAGAACATTTTACCGAAATATGTTCAGGATAATTCGACGTTTGATCATTAATTGGACTATTAAAGGGACACCTCCTAAACGGACAAACTGTAAGCTAACATTTATTTTGCTTTCTGAAATTTTGTCTGATTTATTTGATATTGTTTTATTACGCCATAGATTTAATTGTTTATTAAAATAAAACATAATTGTACTAGTTTGTTGCTTGCTTGTTTTTTCTGTTACACCATTTCGTCGTTAAGTAAACGTGCCATTTTAAATATAAACATATATAGCGACACCGGTCGTAACAATAACAAGAACCAAATTGTTGTCATTGTCATTATTGTAGCAGACGTCTGCTTTCTCTTCGTAGGTGTGGATGAACAATTAATATTAGGTATGGCCAAACTTATCGTTTAGAAAAAAAGCTTGGCATGACCTAGTATTCATTCTTGAGCAAGTCGTGAAACAATTGTGATTAAACAAAAGGAACTGCGCCAGCTTCATTTTAATATTCAAACCTCTCTCATTATGTTTGAACCGACAAAAAACGTCAACATATTTTAATAAAACAAACTAAGAGGATGTCACATGGCACATGACACTACTACAAAATTTATGTCGTCACATAATAAAACAAAACTTTTTTGCATATTTTAGTAACCTTTAAAAATCAGCCAAATAGGTCATTCAAACGAAACAGGTCTGTTCCTAACACTTGGATAAATCGTTAAGTAGTTGGTAGACTGTGGATATTCCGTTTACATGGCGATAAAGTATTATATATGTTTTCTGTTTGAATACATTAGGGGCCCTTGTGTCGGCAGCAATAAACTTTAACGTCTTTCAAATGTCTCATTTCTTAGTTTCTGTGTTTGAAGCCCACCAGATGTAGACAAGCTAAAGGTCGATGTGGATCATTGCTTAATTTTGTCACGCAGCTGACTAAGACAAGGGGATTTTTGTTTCATGTTAACAATACAGAGAATTTTATAAAAGCTTAAAATAATTTTCTGATTTAATTTCAAACAATCATAAAAAAGGGTATTAAGTTGGTCTTCCTTTCAAAATTGGTTCTTATAAATACCAGTATGTATAGTTTTGGAGAGAAAGTAGAGGAAATTTCCATTTAATCGAGAAACAATTGTTGTTAATGATCGCGCATATCATATTCAAGATAAATGGTGTATAGAAAAAATAATATTACAACATAATATAGATTATATAATAACATTTAAATTGCACTGGATCGAGTCTTCAATGTATACAGCTTTTAAACAGAGGCCTTAACATTCTAGATATAAATCTGGGTAAGTGTGTATCTTGTTATTATTTGTTGGTCGTATTGTCTTTTCTCAATGTATTTGGAAACGTTTGGTGTATTCCTTTGCTTGCTCCAAACATTGTTACAATATGAATGTAACCAATACAATTAACAAATAATTGAACGTCGAATGAGAACATGTTTTAACGCAAGCAATTTCTTGCGAGCATGTATTTTAAATAAACTATATACAGATAGTTTTTACATCGCAAAGTGTCATTTTCTCGCTAACTGTCAGTTGGAAATATATAAAAGCCCTTGTGGCGATGGTCACCAGCACAGAGCTTCCGACAGCTCGGTAAAGACAACTATCAACTACAAAGGCTTGACAAATCAAAGGGGCGTTTTGCGACTCATCAAATCACGTCTTTATTCTTAGATTTTTCAGGTTAGAAATTTATTTAATTTAATTCGTGCAAAATGGGCGAGAAAAGGGGCGTGGAAAGTATATGGCATAATATATTGATAAATACCTTCACAGAGTGAGTTTCGCACATTTGACTTAAAGAGTGAAAATATAGATAAACTCGTAATATTACATTACATCGGGTGAACTGAAAAGTATATGCAAATTGTGAGTTTTATTGCTAACTGTTGAAAAAACAACATTACATGTTATTGGCATATGTGAATAAACGACTGCTTTATATTGCATTACATTGTATGGGATACGACGCAAGTCAAAAAATACTTTTATTGCTAACACTGATGGTTCTTTTATAACCGGTTTCTCTTCTCTTGTTACGGAGGCCTTTTTCGGTATTCAAAGCAGTGTTTACTTTCGTTTAAATCTGGCTTTCTGTTTATTTAATCTGAGATTTGGAACTGCTGTCAAATTTGTTCTATCCAAGACTTTTATCACAAGTGGTGACAGAGCCGCGAGCTAGCCAATAATAACTTACTATCACAACCAGGGGAATGAATATTTAATTTTTTCATCATAATTTGTGCATTTTGCATTTAACACATTTCGGTTCTTAGTTATGCGCATTTTGCTGTAACTGGACACTTTTACATCTACATTTTTAAATGTAGAAATGCATTTAAATAAGTTGTCACTTATCTTTGATTTTGTTTAATGTCTAATGCAACTGAAATGCATGTTATTCATAATTATTTAATAATTGCGAAAGAATCGAAAGAATTAAATTAAAATAGGAAGTGATGATGTATTTAGAGTTTGAATAGTCGGTTTGAACCTTGAAAGGTTTATATATGCCTTTACTGTTTTTCATTAATATATGCATTTGATAAATGAATACAAAGCGTTTTCCGTAATAAAATATTAATTGCGTAATGAAACAACTGAGTCCTTGAATAACTATTTCAGTATTAGGAAATAAAATGATATTTATTTTCAGTTATAATTGTTTCTGGCTGTGAAACTGAAATTAAAATCAGTAAGTTGAAGAGAACATATATGAAATTTTATTGCTAACTGGTATTATTTTAAGTTTGTTTTAAGGACAGGTTAATAGGGAGCTTTTGTTGTAGTGTTTTAAATCATGTAGTTTATACTGCAAATATGAAGCAAACTTAAAATGGCGCTCATTAATGTTGGGTTTATTTTTCATTGAAATTATTATCATAAAGCAAACGTGTGAGGTCTGAATGTTTATTAAAATTTATTACAGATTGTTAAAATAAAGATTTTAAACTGGTTTTATTGGTTTGGGTATAAATATTATCATTTCTTCATGACGTTTGTTTGTGATTAAATAAAGCCCGTTATAACCTTTGACTTAATGGTTTTGCACTCTTCTGCTTTCCAATTTAAACAAGAGTGGTGGTGCACATAGAAAGTAATCATATTTTCGCACTCATTTGGGCATGTTTTACCACAGTATTAATCATATATTCATCCATTATTCACAAACCAGCAGAATATTAACGTGCCATTGATCATTAAGTCTTACAAAAACGTTAAAAGATCTATGAATAAATGAATTGATGGCTCGGGTTTTACATACCGAATATACATTTCCATACAATAAGAGAATGTACGATAATTCAAGATCTTCGGTTCAATATTCCGTAATTAAAAAAATGCATAATTGAACATTATTTTCAAAAAATTGCATACGCTTATACAATTTGTAGCCATCAATAAAAGACAGTACTATTTAACAGAGCATCATCAAAGACATTAATAGACATTAACATTGATACATAAATTAAGAGTCTCTAATTTTGAAGTACATTCCAATGATATTTGTGCCAGTGTTCTTCATTATGAAGATATTGAACGGTTATAAATTACATGTAAATAATCATGCCGTACGTTATTGCTTTGTGGCTTTCTTCACTCATTTAAAAGATAACAATTTCCTAAGCTTCTAAATCAGATTTTGTCGCAGACAACTCATTGTTTAACAAGTTTTTAAATAGTGCTTTAATACCATAAAACACAGACCAGTTCAAATTGTAAAAATGGTAATCCTGACTGCTACAGTGTTAAGAGTATCCATACGAAGAAATTCTCTTGACGTATATGTTTAACCATGACTTTATTTATTGTTAATTGCTGCATTGCATCCTAGTTGAAAGTATTTTAAACGAATATTATATTTAGAATACTATGCAGTATCTTAAACACCAGATCCCAATGGTTTCATGTATTGAAGATAGTTTGGTAAAGATTACTATTGATATCAATATGATAACGAAAAAAAAAGACTCCGATTATGAGACTATGTGTGATGTCCTTAATTTGTTATTGTCGATTTATTGCATGGAAGACAAATAATGTTTCCGTTTGGGTGGTGTCACATGAAACAAAATCAAGAGTCATAGGAAGGCTGAATTTTGGAAAAACGGAGGGTTGACACCGCATTATCTTTACTACTAGCGGTCAGTCATCATGCCTGGCACAAAGTTGTAGTTGTACAGAAAGAAATATTTGTGTCGAGGGAAGTTAGTCTCGTTAAATGTGTCCAGACATTCTTGAAATGTTAACATTAATGTTTGAACTAGATTTTCAATAATAAGAAAGAATATATGACAATGTCCCATGAGCATTGAAGATACATGTATACCAGACCCTGAAAAGGAACAGGACAAAGATATTCACATGCAATGTAAAAGAACAAATCTGTGATTAATCATTTAACAAAAAGAGCAAACCCAACAGATAACGCCCTGGAACTGTCAGTCAGTAAAAAGGACAAACTGGGGTGCTTAAACCGAATTTACAGACCTTTAACCTCGTACTTCCTGGTGGGTTTCTCAAATGCAAGCAATGGAAAGAAAAACGATTTACAGTCGGTACTCATTTTTTCTACTTTCATCGGACCTAATGAAATAGTCGACACACAAAAATTTCGACAGATAAATTCTGACTTATTGACGGTCCGCCTTTTTGTCTTGCCATAAGATACATATAAGTACATATAAGACAAGGAAGAGACATTTAATTTTTCCTATTGTTAATATTCATCGTCATTTCATAAAAGAAAAACAGTACATTGGGTACGGGGTCCTTCTCTAGATTTCTCGAGTGCCGCAAAGTCACGTGTCGTATTGGAATAGTCGGAAGCCATGTTGGAAGTAATGCAGCAATCACAGATACCAGGCATTAAATACATGTAGCAATGGTCGTGAGGCATAAATCACTTGCAATTAAGGTAGGTATGAGTGAATTCAATCACGGATTGATTGAACAAACTTCTTGTGTAGTCGCCGACCCAGTTAAGACAATTCACACCTCGACAAACCATGAAACAATTGCATTTAGGAATGGCTGACAAGGGGTGTGAAATAGCAACTGGGGTCAGTAGAAAGGTCGTATACTTGAAATGTCGACTCTTAAAATATTGACAGATTTAAGTAAAATACTTAAGTAAAATAGATACAGAAGCAAAAAAGTTGTGAGTTTGTAAAAAAAGGTCGACATATTGTGAGTACCGACACTACCGAAGTCGTGATAACGAGATCCGACTGTATTGAAATAAAGAATGTCCAAGCGCTGGCGTTTTCTTTAATAAGTTACGACGAAAGTTGTGACTTCATTGAAAAATTATGTCCACGTCGTGTTTAGAAGAGAGAGGGGTGGGGGCGGTTATTAAGATTACAAGAACTACACAAAATGTGTTGATTGTAAAGTCATTATACTGGGTAGTTCATATACATATGAAATGCAGATTCATGAAGGAACAACGAAGCGAAGGAATATCGAGGAAAAGAGGAAAAAGAGAAATTGGGGAGCAAAATGTTATTAGGCCGAGGGTTCCCACTGACTATACATTGTTTGTTATAGGTCGAGATATTTGCGATATCCCGCGCGGACCTTACTGCCTTCTGCGTCTTTGTAACATATTATGATGCAGACCATTCACATCATCTATCATCTTACCATCTCAGTCTAAGTACGTACCTAAACGCGTTTGGAAAAGTATGGTGTCATCAGAAGTTAGATTTAGATCGTAGGAGTGTAGTGTTGACGAATTAAATAACTGGTCATTAATTTTAAACTTTGTTGTTATGTACAGTAGTACACCAGCGTTTAAGGTTACACTAGTCAGGTTAAGGGGTTGTTCATCGGAGTGGTATTAATGACGTATTTCGCATGACGTAGCATTCGCATAACAGCTAAAAAGAAAGGATCATGCTAGAAAATGCATTTGTTTATTCGTGACTGTTCTGGAGACTTTTGTGTTCTTAAAATTCTTTAGGTCTATGCAAGGGCTTGTGAGCCGATTTAAGTTGAAGCTTGGACATTAAGTTTGAACAGATAGTTTGGAAATACTTGCAGCTTCTATATTAAACCTTTCTGTGTTGGAACTTAAGTGGACTTATTATATTCTAGAGTGATATAAATATTAAAGTGTTGGATTTCGAATTATTAATTATATTCGTGTATTGCTTTACCTTTGGATTATTTCAACTGTGCGTATCTACGAGAACATTCTACCGAAAACTCAGGATTATTCGACGTTGGATTATTAATTGGACTATGAAGGGACACCTCCTTAAGGGGCAAACTGTAAGCTAACATTTTCTCAAATTTTGTCTGATATATTTGTTATTATTTTGTTACGCCATAGATTTAATTGTTTATTAAAATAAAACATTATTTTACTAGTTTGTTGCTGGCTTGTTCTCTCTGCTACACCATTACGTCGTTCAGTAAACGTGTCATTTTATAAATAAATCTTAAATAGCGACAACGGTCTTAACATGATTCATTATTTGCCACCGGCCGCATTTGCTCATAGAGGTGGTCGCGGATTTAAACCCCGGCCGGGTCAAACCAAAGACTTGGGACAACATGACGCCCGAATCGAATATATTGAACAGGTCGGGTTCATTTCCTGGGCACCTCATAAGTGCCCCTGTGCTATAATGATAGAAATGTCGCTGCACAGAATCAGCAATTTGCATACCTTTACTCTTTTAGCTGCTTGCTTTTTATGTCATCTGATTGAGTATGAATTCTCATCGCATGAATAGATCATACCTGCTTGTTTAAACGTTGGTTATATTTCGTTTTATTTAAAATCGTGATAATTATCTTATGCCAATTTAATTAAAGCAATCTTGTGGATGCCGTTCTAAATAATATTTTTAATATAATAAGTGTTATCACATAAAATTGGATGACATTCAAAATACAGTTATTACCAGCGGAATGTCATGAGTGAGTACTGCTACTCTAAAATTACATTTATAATTAACATTGTCAAACTTCTCAAGGGAAATATGTATTATCATGTTTCTGTCTATGGTCCTTTAAAATCTGAAACACGTTACGTGAACGAGTCCATTATTACTTACAAGGAGATTTAAAGCCGACACCTAATGGTTCCACACTTCTAGTGAACAAAAGTACCATTAATTCATTATTCGCCATCTTCCAACAATTTGTCCCCCTTATTTTACGGATAGTTTGTTAATTAAGTAAGTGACACTTATGTATGTCCTGTATGGTTTTTGCAATCTGTTATGCACAAGAATCTAAATGAACAACAGATGGTTACAATAATGGTATATTGCCAAATTAATAATTTCGGGATTACTCGGAGTCTCTTCAAGCTAGACTGTCATTAAATAAGTTATGTCTTTGTCATAACTGACAGGATGAGATTATATGTCTTTGACAGATGTTATTTTCAGCGCTTTGATATTCCCGTCATAAGTAAATCGCGCTCACAATTTAAAGGTATAGTTTTTGCAACGCATATAATAAAGATTGTTATGCGCTATCATAAAATAACCATTATCCTTATTTATAATCGTAATCTATCATGGAAACAGCTTTTGCACATATGTAAAAGGCACGGTTCGGATAACAAGTAAGAGAAGAAATGAGTTCTGAATAAGATCTGCACATAAGCCCAAACGTTCTTTTACAGGGCAAAAGAAAAACATAAATATTACAATTTCTGCTAACATTGTTGATGCTATATACCAGGCTTAAGTTGTATAGCAAACCTTTATATTTTTATCATGTGCTTATGCTTATTCGGCCATGTGTTTTAATCTAATGGCAGCGTTAAATAAATAATTGTTAGATGTCACTAATGAAATGAAAATTATCCATTGTTGTTTTTGAACATTATTTAACATCAAATTAAGTTTAAACGTATATTTTTGTTTCATTTAATTAATACATTTTAGTTTTAGTGTCTTATTCTTTTCAAAATAATCTTGTGACAAAATATGTATTCACTTAACATCTCAAATTGGTTTTGTGTTTATTTCTATTATAAGTAACCTGACCTATGACTGTTATGTTAATACTTTTAAATTACCATCAACCATTGTAGTAGTGTGGGTTATTGTTTTAATTAACATAAACCCATTGTTGCTCGTTAAAATAGTATTGAAATTAATCTGTGATTTTTGTTGTGTACTTTATTGTTTAAATTAACTGAAACATGGCTATATATAAGCTCATACATTGGTTGTATGCAAGTGTTTATCTTTTCATTTAAATGAACCTTGTCGCGTAAATTCGTGTTTAAATAAACCTTACCGATTGGTGTTGTGTATATTTTCATACTACCGTATACAATAACTGGAGTCAGTTGTGTGTCTTACAGAGTGGTTCAATATATTATTGTTGTGTACTTTATTGTTTTAAACCCATAGTAATTGCTGTTGTTCATATTATTGTCTTAGGTAATATTTCGAAGTGATTTCGTGATTAATATTTTAATTCTTTTTTAAATTTACAATTCGCTTTATTTGAATTCTTAATGCATGTCAAGCGACACCATTTGAGGCTGCAGTCTAACACTAGGTGCGACCTAGATAAAATTGTGCAATGTGATTTTACTTTAGAGAATAGGATAGAGGTTCACAAACTGATAGTTATGAATTTCAGAAATAAAAAGATGGGAATGTGTTTTTACAGCTTATCAAATAAAATTATTTTGTCTGTATGCTTATGTGAAACAGTTTTAATTCTTATGCAATTCTTATTCTTATCTTCAACAAGATGATAAATGGTAGTTAGGGGTTCCATATGTACAGATTCGTGTGTATATACAAGTAGATAATGCCATAAAACATGTTTATTACATGTTTCAGATCACCTATCATTCTGAAGTTTTCTTTCTTTCGCTCTCAACAGTGTTCGTATCGTAAGACATCTAAAGTGGCTTTCTTTCGGTACAAAGGTATTTTCTATTTTTAACTAATTGCTGCTAATGTACTTAATCGGCTATCTCTTACCTCCCATATCCATACTCATTCCTGGTATTAAAGACAATCGTTACGAATCATTATTATTGTAATTTATCAATGTTCAGAAGACTTCTCAGACATAAATAATAGAAAAAATCATTGTGTCAAAGTAACATAGAGAAAAACTCTCTTGATACTTATCATAGAACAGTGTTTTTATTCAAATTCTAAAACCTAATCTTTTTCCCTGCAGATCATACCATGCAAAGTGTTTCATGCAAAATATTTAATCTCCAACACACGATGTAAACTGTTCGAGGTTAACCTAAAAGAAAATGGCGAGCATCATTCCTGATTTTTAATGTATAGGTGAATAAAAATAATATTAATCCTGCTACGAAATTGAATTTTTGTTAACATAGATAAACTATAGGGCATGGTTTCCCAGTTATCACCTGAGAAAACTTACATTTTCAGTTAAAATCTGGGCGCTAATGGTAGTTATTGTATCGTGAACATATGAATATACCGTACAGTTGCGGCAATCGTGCTGGGTCTTTTGCTGTTTGTTGTGTTGTTTTTGACATTTTGACAAGAGGTTTTGGCGAATTAGTCAAATTCCTCTACCAATTATAAGTTTATGTAATCGTTTAACGTAGTTCTTTCTCGCACATAAGTTTAACTACATGAAATAAAATGAAGACATCATAAAGAATTAAATTTGACATAATTTTTAACGCGTATCTGTATGTGGTAGGGAAATGTGAGGAAATATATCAACTTGAAGGTGCTATTGAGAGCTATTTAACGTCATTTTCGTCAAGCCTTGCTAGACATGTTTTGTCACTCTTGGTGTTGTTTCTTTCAGCTCTCCAGCCGTTCGGCGACCGAGCTAAACTATTTGCAGCGGCCATATGCTTGTGCTAATTTTCTTGAACAATGCAAACCAAAACACGCGACTTGAAATATTCTTATTATACAATGGTTGATCTTAATTATAATTTGGTAAGTACCAAATGAACTTCATTCTAAAGCATATTAAAGGTTAAATCCTTCAGAGACAGTTAAAACCACTTAACTAAACCAGCAGATTTTTAGAAAAAATATTTAATAAGTAGTTTAATACTGTGCTTTTAATTTGATTGTATTACACTGCAAAAAATCGTGTGGGAAACAGAAACCGGGTTACAACATGAGGAAAAATGTTGAGAGAATCGTCGCGCAGCTAAGAAATGCTAGAACTTCTAGATAATGACTTATTATGTCTGGATTAATATGTGAAGACAAAGAGTTGGATCTACTCCCCAAGCTTGAAGACGAGTCTGTGGAAAAGCCCCACCCACTAGCAGATGCAGAACCGGCATCTGGGCCTGGAGAACACTTTCTGTTTGTTTGCAGTGTTATATGGCGCTAATATTTCTGGAGGTATTTTTAACATTAACATTGTGTCGGGGTTATTGAGAGCTCGCAGGAATCACAGTAGACAGTCTGATATTTTGTTGTACAACAAGCCAACTTCGGCCTTCGGCTTTGGTCCAATACGACTGCCCTCGGACAAATAACAGGGCCAATATCAAATCACTTTTTTATTAATATGTAATGTTTATCCTTAGTTTTGTCGGTATACATCTTTGCAAGGCCCGGCATTGTACAATTAAAGAATAAATTTGAATCGACCGTATTATAATACATACCGAATGTCTGATCTAAATGTGCTTAAAAAGCTTTTTAAGTACAAACATATTTGTTTATGATCATATTTCGATGTTTATTTGATTTTTTAAACAATCATTATTTCCCTTTATATATAATACTTCCTTGGCAAAATATGTGTTTATATTACTTTAATTTAACGTGCTATTAGGACATGCTTTAATAATAACAATTCATAAAGAACCTCATAACCAAGGCGATGTAAAGAGTCCGTCTAGGACGCTGTGAAAAATTACCACCGACAACCTGTCTCGGCCTGTATGTTAAAATAGTTGCAATAGACAGCAAAGGTGTCAGAGTGCCCAAATTAGAAAGAAAAAACATAAATGCATGAAAGACGTTGACTAACATTTTGACAGAACTGGCTTGCTCTTAATCTTCTAACCGTGTTAACTTCTAAATAAATTGCGTCGGTGCTTTACTTGATTAGTTGTCTGTGTCTGAGTTTTAATTATCTGATAATCATTTATTGTTTCAAAAATGTTCTTTAAATATTAATGTTAACTTTGTCTTAATATAAACATCTATATTTTATTCGCATGACCTAGTTTTACTTTACAACCACAAAACACCCGCTATCAACAAACTAATTAATCTTTTAACCACAAAATACAAGGGGCTCTGTTTATACACGTTTCTGTCTGTAGGCACAGGAAATCAAAGAGACTTTTTACTTGCTGAAATCCGTGGTCAGTGAAGCATATGTGAATTCGAACGTGAGATCAACTCACTATTTGACTTACGTCATAGACGATGAGTAAATACACAGGTATAACGTTGGTATATGTGTTATCTTTATTATAAAATATGCTAATTGCGGATAAATCCTCGGTTTTTTATAATGTATTATTTGAATCTCATTACTTATTTACTCCTCACAATACTACATTATGTTTTGTTAGGTTGGGTTGTTTTCTAAAATTCGATGATTCTTAATTTTGACAGTTTTAACATATGACGTCATGTCATTGTATGGCGTCATTAAATTGTTCTTATTGCAAACTACCCTAACATTTGAAATTTTTAGGTAGCCGATTCTTTTATCTACTGTACATATTGTACATACTAGTTGTTTTGTCTGTATATAGTTCATTTTATCAGTTTTAACTGCCGATGCAGGTGCTTACTGTTAGTTGCCTCACATTGATGGGATTTAATTGTTTACACTGTTGGTTTGCCAGAAAAACCTTCGGGAAGTGGGAGGTTGGAGCGCTCCACAAACCAGGTTTAAACACCCCAGTCGGGTTTTTTTTTTACAGATAACTGTTATTTTCTTCTTTGTGTTTGTTATGTCTCGTCTCTGTGTTTTTTCACTTTTACATTTTCCCTGTTTGTATTTGTCTATAGATAGTTAAGATTTAAATATCTATGATAAGTCTTGGCGGACCTTTTTTTACTTACGTATGAATGATGTGGCGGTTCCCTTTGAATTAGGTTTTAGTATTTACACACTTAATCAGTTGAAGAATGTAATAAGAAGTTACACGATCTCGTCACATAAGGTGTACACTTATTAAGTGTCACACCCGGATACATAATGCTTGCATACAAGGCACACTATGCTAGTACTAATTCTAGTATTTTTATTTCGTTTTTTACTCCCGGTCATGAGCTTCATTATATAAAGAAAAGGAATCTTTAAGTAATTGATAAGTACAATCCTTTCGCAAAAGAAGCTTACACTATAGTCACATTGGAATACCTGGTGATTAACAAGAAAAAAAATTCTCATATAAAGACTGGCATCATATGGTCAAATTGCTTCAACCCAGGAAGACTATGATTGCCTAAAATCGGATTTTGTTTAATGTTAGCATTAAAATGTGCAAATTGATGTCAATATTTCAAAAATAAATCATAAAACATGGTTTTGATCAAATCATAAATGTCACTATAAAATGTGTATCATATTATCACGTAAACAACACGTACGTTTGCTGTTCGTGGGGAGGTAAACAATTTATTTGAAGCATATGGAACATATACTATTATAAGGAAACCGGCCTGCTGCTTAACTATGTTGCTGGATATAAAGTTGATAAGATGTGGATAGAATAGCTTAACTTTCGGGCGCAGTACATTATAAGTTTACTGTTTTGAATAAATAAGCAAACCTCGTGTCGGAAGCAATAAACTTAAATGTATTCAAATTGTCTGATTTGAGAATTTCTGTGTTTGACGCCTACCAGCTGCAGACAACGTAATGTCGATGAATATTGTGACTTATGTTGTCACGCAGCTCTAAAAGACGACAGGCGTTGTTTTATGTCAATATGCACAATAGAACTGCGCTTAATGGCTTTGAAAGATTTAAATTGACCAGACGAAGTATCGAACAAAAATAAAACAATACCAAAGAAAAGGCACTCATTCTAAAAAAAAAACATTGTTAGAATGTTGGTAAAAATACCAGTCGTAAAATGGTTCGTAGCAAAAAGGAAACTGAAAAATTAATTTGATCTAGAAATATCCTATTTTAATGAAATGTGGCACATAAGGGATGCAGGAAATTTGTTATTTTTAATATCTAAACATATGTACAATAATGTCCTGACAACATTGCATGAACAGTGAATCGAACTTTAGATAAAGATTGAATATTAAGAGAGTTATACCTAAGTATGTGTGGATCTGATATGGTATACTTTTTCATTTTCTTACTTAAAACCGAATAGGAACCGACGGGTAAGTATATCGATCGGCTGATTCGGCTTGATGTTATATTTTTTTTAATTTATTGTCTCTGTCAGCTTCTGAACTGTCATCATCATCACCATGAATAATATAATAATCACATAACATATAGATGATAACTTCTTCGGTACCATGTTTAGCCTAATAAGCATACTAGGCGGGAGGTCAGCTTAAAAGACATGAAATTGTACACAATTATCTTTTCCTACGAAGGCAGCATAATTCCTAACTTTTCTAATGAACATCAGATTTGAAAATCATGTCTTGAAAATCTGACCAAAAACTGATTTCTAAGGTTTTAGGCAATTTAAAGAAATAAGACGATATCTACTCAATCAGAACAAGACTGCCATTTTGACATTTAACAAATGACTCACGTAGAATCCGTGTCGAGGAATTAAGCTATTTTCGCATGTAGCTATCAATTAAGAGAATTTAAGAAATGTTTTATGAATAATTTCCAAAAATGACATTGTAAATTGTATGGCCCAAATAAGTATGCTCATTTAAGTAGAATGTGTATGTAGCAACGCTTGACCGGTCTAATTATTAATATTATGTATTAATAAACACAGCTTTCAGACTAATAATTGGTCTGTTTTAAAATGACAGATAGGCCGTCATCAGATCTTACATTTTGTGAGATTGACAATTTAATCAATAACAAGGAAATATAAAAAGACCTATTAGCATTGCAACATATACCAAAATTGAAAAAGGCAGGGGACAAACGTGTTCGCATGCAAGCCTAATGAAGAAAGAACAAATAGGGGATGAGTCATTAAACAAAAAGCAACGGTCAGCCGGTAAAAGGCTACGACTGGAGTACTGAAACCGGTTTTACAAAGTTTTAACCTTGCACTTCCCGAGAGTTGTCTCAAATGCAAGCACTGAAAGGTAAATTTAAAGAATGATATATTTGAATAAAAATGTCCAAGAGCTGATGTTTTCTTAGACTTTAGAGTTATGACGTCGTTAAAAAAAGGAGTGGGGTAGTTAAAAAGTAATGTCTACATGGTATAAAGAGGGAAGTATTATTTCCATTAGGTAAAAATATACACATTTTTATTGTAAATGAAATTTAATTTTGAATCATGGAAAGAATGATCAGAGAAGACGTGTCTATAGTTGTATCATGAGAAACCAAACTTCAATGTTCATATAAGGAAATATATGTAACAATCCTTATAGGATAAATAAAATGACCACATACATTACATGCACTGGGAGTATTTTACAACAGCTACACTGCACATGTAACAGTGCTGTAATCTTGAATAAGAAAATATGACAAGTCTTATCAGCAATACAACAAACCAATATTTGAAAAGGCACAGGACAAAGGCATGCACATGCAAACCAAATGTAAAAGTAAGTACAAATCTGTGATGAGTCACTGAACAAAAGGAGCAAACCCAGCAATAATTGCCTTGGAACGGTACTTTTTGGATAGTGCTTTGTGTTTTAAATTTACAATATGTGTACAAATGAATTGTCAAAGGTATTTCAAACAGACCTAAAACATTTCTCAATTGCAACGGTTTAACAATCAGCTTTCGCTTTTTCCGCTTTATTAGAAACACCGTTTGTGAAATTGACTCAACGTGAAGATATGAGTCAATTCAGTCAAGTAGATACATGACACGGCAACAAGTTGTAGAATTTCAAATATAGAATCTGTGGAATCGGCAATCCCTGCTTCTTATCGAATGATCCTGATATGAATTTGGCATGCTAATATCGGGTCTATTATGTTGTCAGTAAAATTGGCATAATTATCGCTGTTATTTAAAAGTATTTTTTAAATAATTACGTCTTTATGTTGAATCGATTTCGATTGGGTCAATCCTAAACGACAAAGAAAAATAAACAGGTCTATTGGTGCATTTATTTTTCTTGCAGTGAGCCTTTTATAGATCAAACCTGGTACTTTTATTTCTAGACCAGTCGTTTGCTTGAATGCCATAAAAATTATTTAGTAGTTAAAACATATTACGTCCTCTTTTAAAACAATAGTTTACTACGTTTTATATGTTCGCAAGTCGTGGCCCCACTTGCATACTTGCTTCTGAGACTGAGACTATACTTTATCTAAATGCCTTACTTTTTCAGCAAGTCGTATATTGTACACCTCACAACAGCTTTACAGCTATTTTATTTATTTACAACAATTATGACTTTCCAACAGTTCGATCAGAGGAATTCGGGGGATTATTTTTATGCTAGAGCAATGTCTCAGTGTTTTGTTTCAAGTAATGCGTGACCATTGGACGTCATACCACACACAGCCACGTTATTTCTGCATTGCCTCCATCAGCCTTAGAGAAAGAGTTGAACGAAACTGTGACTTTTTTGCAACATTTATAAAGTTGCATTATACCTTTTTAAAATTTACTTTTGTGAATAGACTTGAATCTACTTTATACAAAGCAATAGTTTCAGAACCTCCTCGAAATAAGTTTGATTGAATAATTATGCCTTATATATCATTTTTTTCAACGTTAACATTTATATGTACGCGGTTGTTTTAATGCGACATTCATTTTTAATTGTTAAAAAAGTATTTTTATTTAAATCAAAAGACAAAAATGCGGTAGAGCTGCAGTCAGGCAGACAAAGTATGTAGCAATGACCATGACTAGTGGACCGTTACTAATCAGTCCTGAAACTACCTGTTGTTCAACCCAACAGGTACATGGTAGATTACTCACACAAAAATTGGTTTGTTGTGGATTATATCCAAGAAATTCCGCCAATATATGTGTTTCATTAAGATTTAAAACTGCCATTAATGCCTCAGAAAATTGAGTTTATTCACAAAAAGAATAATGAAAAGTAAGCATTACATTAACCTTACACGTTGGGCGCAACAGTTAAAAATAAAGCTGAGGTGTAATCCGAGGGGAAAACGCTTAATGTTCACAAGCACAGACGTATGATTATCCATACGGTAAAAATTTTAAGCAGGGGTCAAATATGTCCCTAATATGGGTACATACCCAGATAGCCGTCTTTATTGTAAATGGTGATTTAATAAGTAGTTATAAATAAAATTGACATTATAGTTATTTATCTTCTTGAGTTTTGTTTATAATGACTGATTTTAATTCTAGCTAAACTGAAAAAATAACGGAAAAACATATACATTTAATAAGGTGGCACGGGAGCTGTTTATAAATGATTTTTTTAAATCAATATGTCAGTATCATTTTATTTTGTTATTTTTATGTTATTCGTACTGAATACTTTAGCAAGTTAAGTTTATTCGAGGACATTTTAATGGGTATAAAAATGTGTGAAGATGGGTTTGTCGCATGCGAATAAACAACACCAAATCCAAACAGATGTTGCACTGGAGAAGTCAATAATGTAATGACTTAAATAAACACATATGATGGTTACTTTGACGTTGAATTACTATATAAAACTGATTTCCATTTTCTTTTTTCCGTCTTGACTATTTACTTTTAAAAACATGCTGTTTATTTAAGATTCCATAAAAATACATGAGTTGCGAAAACTCACATTGTTTGCGTTTTATATCGATCATAAAAGAGAGCAAATTTGAAGGAGTTTCGTGACAGCTAATGTCTTCAACAAAATGCACGCAAGAAAGTATATAAAATCCTTTTACCCTTCCTTTTGCTACGTGTTCAATGCTATTTTATTTAAAGAATGTCAATTTTATTTATTGATTAAAGCAACGACCTGAAATAGCGTGTGGTACAATTTCCACCAATAAATACGCTTGAGCTATGCGTCTATAGAAAACACTAACAGCACATATGGCGCGATATATGGAGATGATAATATTTTCAAGTGTGTCCGTAGTAGATAAATCATGAACAAATAACAAAGTGTTTAGTTGCGAAAATTTGAAACACATATCAATTCAAACCATTGTTGTTGTTGATTTTTTTTTTATTTTTCAATATGAACAGCTAAGTGTGACCTAACATCTTCTACTTCTTAACTCATTTACAGATTTGAGCATTCTTGAATTATTATTGAAATCAACATTGAAACTACCACAGCACAAATACATTTGTATATAATGTGTTGTCAAAAAAAAAACAAGTAACGGACGGAATATACGATGGTAAAATAAAACGTTGCATATAAGTGCGTTTGTCAAATGTGAGGTATAAACATTTGACAAATCCACCAATTCATAGTATAGACACACAAAATATCCAATTAACTGCACTTTAAGGCTGCTTTGTTCAAACTGTTTAAGGACATTGTCCCTTATAGAATAAAGCCTAATCTTTAATTGGCAATAAAGGGATATTTCCTTAATTTGATAATCCTTATAAGACATTGTGTCGGAAATCACCGGAGGTATTATGTGCAAGGATTTGGATAAACTAGCTTAAGGAGATAATGCGATTAGGAAAGTTGATTGTAAAATATTGCTCTTGGAAAATCCCGTTTTGTCCCGCATTGCTCAATATGCAGAAGTTTCGTGGCAACAAGCGTCAATAAGTAATGAAGAATAAAGTGCAATGCAGAAGTACATCGAGTGCCCTTGAGGTCGCCTAAACACGTGATTAGTTATTAATGAGGATCCCCCCTTTATTCAGGTTACACGTATTTCGTGAAAATAGCCATATCGGAGTGTAGCGGATTTTATTACACCTTTGTCACGGAGAAGAAAAAAAAAGACATTATTAAGTTGTGGTATTGTCGTCCTTTTGCCTTTTGCCAGATATTTCTTTCAGTCATACATGCGGTTAACAGCGCTTAGCGCTTTGGAATGACCAAATAACTGAATAATTAAGAACGGACCTTAATTGCGCAAGATATATTTTAAAAGCATGCCGTTAGAATACGCATGTAAACCATGCACTTGACGGTAAGGAGCCTGAAGAAATCCCATCATCTTGAACAGATTCTAATATTATATAGAAGTCAATAGCACCACACATGTTTAGTATTCCCTCATCTTGCAAATTGCCTCAAATCCTATATCTACATGACAAACTCCCTTACTCTTAATCACATTAAGTATGTCCTTACGTAAGTTTTAACTTAAGTGGATACCGGTCATGGTACTTTTTATGCGTAATTTAGAGACGTACGTGCGCAGAAGAATTTGTTTCTTGCTTACTCTTACCCACATAAGCAAGAAGCACATGCACCATGAAACGAAAACGCCCTCAAAAATCTTTTTGGGTAAGACTTTTAACGTAAGTTTAATACTTGAAGTCATGTTATTTGTCAAAGCAAATGTCAGGAAATACGAATAATAACAAATCAATAAACACTTTATATATTTTAACAACTTTTGAAAACATAGTGCACGATCAAACTCGAATAGGTAAATAAGAAAAGGTCCTATCAAAATTTCCACAGATATTTATATTTAATCTACCTGTAGACAAAGGTTAACAACGTAATTTGAATAAAATGTCATGTTTGTTCACAATTTACTACCCAACATACATAAAAAGACTTCTGTATACATACTCTACGTGTAAAATGGACCGTTTTACGTGTTTTATCAGAAGTGTTTTCATTACCACTAAAGTTCTAGGGAAAGGCTAGGGAAAATACACCCAATATAAGAAAACTCTTAGAGTTTAGAGAAAAAATTAGTCCATAGGGCATGGTGAATGCCGTCTCTGGAAAGTATAACAAAGATACGAGACATTCAACACGAAAGGACAAACGAACAGTTACCGCCTTGGAATGGTCAGTCGGCAAAACATGGATTGTAAAAACGGTTTAAAAGCGTTGAAAGACTGATGGCATGTATGAGAAAAAGGAAAAAATACGTGATTACAATCTGTCACAGCCGTGAAATGTTGAAATCACGAATGTCTCAATAATTACGAATTAACGTCGACGATGTGGTCAATGTTAGTGAACATTGAGCTTTTTTTCGATTCTTTAGAGGCTGAAGGTGCCCGTGAAAGATGAATGTGATGCTGCAGTGGTGCAGAAATACATTGAATATAAAATTGGCTGCTGTTACTCTGTGAGCTAATTGATGTCTAAATATAGCTTTATCGTCAACTAAACTGGTAAACCTGTAAATTGTCATCAAACAAAATACCAGAGAGATGATAAAACCAAAATATAATAAACTTAAGTTAAACCTCACAATCTACGTCAGACATAATCTATCTTTAAAGATAATACAATGATTGAATTCGGGCAAATACAAAAATATTTAATCAAGTGTTGATTATATTTTACTTTGAAGTCCGTAAAAGCAAGCTTCCTATCGTCTTTCATACGTCGTTAAAAGATAACAGAACAGATGCTTTGGTTATAACCAGATGACACACAATCGTAATATGGGCTTACATGCAGGAGTCTGTGCATTTGTACAAATCTGTAAAGGAACATAGGTTCTCTGTTCGATTTTAATTAACAGCAAGTAATGCGGTTAAGAGTGACCAGTGAATCTTAGTAATCTTTCCCAAACGCAATGAGGCCGGGTCTGTGATGAGTGGCTATGCATTTTAACAATCAGATGTCAAAATTTTAAATGTGTAAATGATGCAGGAATATCGATGTTATGTGGGTTTGTTAAGTTGTTGGTGCGTCTTTTTTGTTTGACGCCTCACCTACATCAGATTGTATACCGGAAACAGTGGTAACTTGACATGTATATGGTTTTGTCGTCACTGTGATAATGGTAGCACTCTGTGAATAACATCAAAGGACAAAGAAAAATATTGTCTCTGCACATAATCAAGTATATGTGACAGGGTATATTAATATTGGAGTAAGCAATGGAAGCTTCGTAAGTTAACATTTTCATTACACCTCCTATGATCGAAGAAACGGAATCGGAGTCATTATCCAAACGGGAACAAATGACCAAGGAACTGAGAGCACCTTTTGTTTGCATTATGGGATTGTTGATCTTAAAATGTATTGAATTTACAGACAACTTTTATGTTATCAATTGTTAAGATAGATAAGAGGAGAGAATGAAGAAATAACTCCACGACGGAAGAATTGTAATAATATCAGAGAATCGGGAGTCAAAGCACGACACGGACTAAACCAATTTCGGCGTCGCGCATGTGCGGAATAGCGAAATTCTAGACCTCCGTGACATGTGGGTGGTGTAGGTGAGTTCAAGATGCAGGAATTACATCCAGAAAAAAAATCATATAAAGCAGAATTCGCTGACAGTTAACATTGCTTGTCCTGTTTGTAATACCTATCTGATAAAATAACAAATATGTGTCCTATATGCAGGGTGTTCCTTATTCTTTTGCTTTTATTTTGACCAGTTTATGATCAGTGTTTTGTTTTAAACACCGCAGGTCAGTTGGAAGACATTCCCAAAAAAAGCCGTTCGTCCCGAACCGGACTCGAACCCATACGGTGAAAGTTTAGCAGTCAGAAGAGCTACAAGTGGGCGACTCTTCCGCTATTTCACGGTCGTCACCGTTTTTGTTGATTTTTATTTTTGCAATATATATCAACAAAAGTGAAAAAATGATCTATAATTGTCTATAATTATATATTTAAATTGTTTTCTGTCCCTTTGCCTGCCGGTAAAAATAACTGCTTTAGTAATAATCTATATGACCAATGATAAATGTTGAACATTTTTAATATATTTGTTCTGACAACATAAATATTACACAAGCAGATGGAAATATGCACATTTTAGTTGATGCTATAACATAATTCTAATATATAAGTTCATTGTTATTTTTTACTTATTTAATATGTATTGGTATCTATAGTGCAATGTTCTATTTTACCCATCTCATCAATGTAAAAAAGTCAACAACTCCAAACATACATTTATACTAAAAGCTTGTCTTTTAACTTTCATAATAAGAAAAGAATAACCAATTAAAAATATATTCCCCAATTTTGTTTTGTGGAAAGAGCACAAAAATATACTGCTCATCTAAAACGCTTAGTTCTCAACCAAAAACCAAAGAAGCTTGCTTTACCTAAAGTTGTAAATATTTAATTAATGTGTTAATCGATGTTTTCCGGCGCAATTAAAGGTTGCACTGGCTGGCATCAAACAACTGCTATACAGACGACAGACAATACACTTGCTTTCATCTGTCTGTCGTACCATGTGATCAGGAACCAATAAAACTTTACGTAGTGCTGGCAGTCGTTAGCACGACAAACGTGTAATATGACTAAAGGAACGGATCCGGGTTTAAATCCTATCTCAGCTTTTATGAAAACCTAGGCACGAAGCCGATGTTTCCACTAGTTGATCTTATTCCTGATCATTACTCATCGAAGCGGACGAAGGGACTCCCAGAAAATTGTATACATAGAGACATACGCATGTGGACCGTAATGCAAGTTCTTATGTAAAGATTTCTCTTTGTAATGCGACAAACGTTTTACAAATGTTCTTAACTGCTTTGTTCTTTAAGAATATTTGAGTTTTTAAGACATAGAGTATCGTTATCCAATTAAAAGGGCTGCGCTGTAGTTTTTGTGTTGTTTTTTTTTTATTAATCGCAAAAAATAAAATATCTAACATCGTTACGCTTGTTGCAAGGTGGTAACAGATGGTTTTTATTTTTGTGTATTTTGTCTCGTCTCTGTGTTTGTGTCACATTTACATTTACCCTGTTTGCCTTTGTCTACAGGTAGATTAAGTTTAGTTATCTGAAGAAATTTTGATAGGACCTTTCTTATTTATCTATTGCTATGTTGACCAAATACATTTCAAGAGAATGGAAGTATATAACCACCCATCAACTTTGTCTCAGCTTTTGCTTGATGTCAACAAATTTGTCTTAATTAAAAAGTCTATCCATTATGTGACTGTGTTCGATAAAACTATTGGACTTAATTTTATATAGAAAATACACAACAAAAAGTTATGTTGCTAAACATAATAATAATTCCACATGAGTGTACCTTTTTTATATTCCTTTGCTTTATTTTTATTAATGTGTATCGGCCGATCTAGTCTGTTTTGTTTATTGATGCGAAATTCATTTTCTCAATTCCAGGTGTCACCCAACTTCCGTAACCAGAAGATTTATTGCCTGACGTGTGTCGAATTATAAAAACACTCACGAGATCTAATCAAGCTTTAATTGGTCATTGTGATGTAATCTACTCTAACAACTGTAAAAGCAACGATCCATGTCAAATTTCGCCCGTTATTTTGAGCATGTCTGTGTGACTGATATTTCCATAATGTTTCGATTGGTTATTTGTATAAAGTATAAATTTTAAACCTGCATGGATATTGCACATTTAATAAGCATAAAATGTTAAATTTCGTTTACAATGTTTTCATATCTATGCATAGAAACAGAAACTATGAACTTTTCTGAATCGAACTTGTGTCATTAAATTATACCTAGAAATGTCAAACCCCACTATATCAGTATGTATGATCAATTGTTTCATTTGACATGACGCACTTGTTATCGAAAGGTCAAATAAAACGTTTGATAACTTAGATATATATAGTTCAATATTTCAATTATGACTACGACCTGTATTTGAATTAGCCCAGAGTAAAACTCAGCATGCTTAACATGTTGTTGTTCGGGCAATTGTGTCTTTAGTGAAATTGTTTATGAATATTTATCTTTATCATGTCCAAAAATTAGTTTCACCAACTGAATGACAACACTGTTATAAGGCGTCACGGTTCGATTTTTTTATGTGTGTAGAAGTTGTTGTCGCAAAGTAGCTATTGTCATATGTGCAAGTGTAAATTAAGATAAAGCTAGTGTTAATATAAAATAAATAAAAATTGGAAAAAAACACAACGGATGTGTTGTATATTTTAATGAAGACGTGTATGCCAACTTTTAAGACAATTCTCCATCCAATTTTGAATTGATATGTGTTCTAAAAGTGATATTTAAGGTGTCTCTATTATAGAAATGAGGAAACTCCAAATATTACGAAATATCCTCTTTGGGAGGATCGGTTGGACACAAAATATAACATTAGACAAACCAACCAACTATATTACTTGCGTAGGTTTGCCTAAACTATCCCAGATGTATAATTAATGTTTTTTTTATTTTTTTAGACTTTGAATAGACCAGGTAACGAATTTGCAATCAAATTTTGATCAAATCATCAATTAAAATTCAGTTACCAAAATAAACTGAAAATCTATACATGATTTTTTCCTAATCTGGTAGAGTGAGGCAGAAATAATTGAAAAAAGAGGGATTCGAACACTAAACCCCCAATTTTTAATCATTTTAACCATAATCTTAGTACTTTTCAATTGGAGGTACAGCATTACACATGCTCTACTTCAAATCAAAGTAGACACTGCTCTGGGGAATTTTAAGCATAAATTATCCTTCTCAGATAGGTTTTGAAGGAGACGCAAAGATACAACCTGTACATGGTATATAATTATTCAGTAGTATATCATATGTACAACGAATTAGAAAATTGGAAAGCAGGCAAGTCTTCAGCTGCAAATAAACACCTCTTCTAAATAAAGAGTTACTTGAGTGCGATAATAGAAACCATTTTATCAAATATTCAATACTTTCTATATTTTTCCATTTTGACTTAAATGAGGTCTTAAATAAATAATCGCACATGCTACCAAATTCGACCAAAATTAAGTGAGAACTTATTTAAAATTAACTTCTACCTGTTACACCAATGTGATCTGAATCTAAAAATCCCATTTGCTTTAGACTGAGATGCTGTTATCATCCGAATGACATTACATAACCGGGTTCAAAGCCACAGATGACAGTGAGGCACAGTGCGGGATATCGCAAATATGTGTTGGTATGAAGTATTAAATATTAGTATTTTAGTCAATGAAACACTCATTCTATCAGCAGTTCACTCCCCATTTCGACCCTTTCTTCTAGTCAGTGAATGTTATTCGTACGGGGCATTGTTCATTCATAAATATGCATTTCGAGTTTATCTGAATAACACAATATAACGAACTTCCAGTTTTAACACACTACAATATTAATGTAATCATTTAAAGCCTGCCAGGGCACCATTAACGCGCCAAGTCTCCTTAGACATATATATCTGTTCTGTACACGCATTACATTTCCCAGGCATGAATAACCTACCGCGAGTAGTCAAGGTCGTGCAGGGTCAATCCTGTGTGCTTCCGATATCCTGCTTACAGGAAGCGACACCGCCCAAAATAATTCATAGTTCACATCATAAATAAATTCCACGCTGTTATGGATAAAACTTAGCATAATGTCCAGTAATAAATTTAAATCTGTTGTCAATACTTATTGAATTATATCTAAAGATATTCATTTGGATTTACGCGTGCCTGAAAAATAACAACTGTTGAACGAGAAATACCACTTACATTAATCTTTAACAAAGTGCACGCAAGATAAAGAAATGTTAAAAACACCGATTCGAGGTACATTACACATAGAAAATAATCAATCGTTATCGTCCTGAAACGACTAGCCGGCAAAGGAACCGACTTTGGTAGATAAACCAGTTTAACGAAGCGTTCCAACCTAGCACATCTTGGTGCTTTTCTCCAAGTAATGTACATACAACTTAACAAAGATCGATAATATTCCTGTTACAATATCTACAAAGGAGGTAAACTACAAATAACACATACACAGGACATTAAGATATTCAAACATGACGATGTTGTATAATTAGATCTTGTAAATGACATATAAAAGAAACCAGTGATGTCATTAAGATGAGCACATCTTTAACACCAAAGCAATTATAAAATTTCACCAGAAAATACAGAAAAATGCAAAAGAAGCCCATCCAAACCAACAAAATAAAATGTTGTTACTTGATGCGATGACAGGAAGCGAATTCCAAAAAATATTTATAAGGCCGACGATATATCTGCAATAGCGTGTCAAATAATAAAGGCAAGCAATATCTCGAAATGAGACCTGGAGACTGCTTTTCTGTTTCACCTTTATGGGGCATGTCATGAGAAATGAAGAAAAAGAACAGTTTTGATAAAGCACGAGACAGATGATGCCAATGTATGGATGTTTGACAAAATTACAGTTGAAATTGTCTCTATAGTTATAGATTTTAGTACAGACGTTGCTATTGCAAATGGTTATCTCCATGTCTAGAAATGTTGTTTTTAAACGATCATATATGTAAGTACAAACAATCCTATTTGTACTAGACATTTTAATTAATATATTACTTAAACTCAAACGAACTGACAAGCGCCCATGGTAAATTGATAAAAAGATACTATTTGATATATTGAAATCTGAATGTAAACAATTTTGCGGTAAAACTACTTTGTTTGGATAAGTACTCTTCGGGGGCAGTGATTAATGCTCTTGACTGCCATGCAAGCAGGTCGCTAGTTCAAATCATAGAAAATAAGATATGGTTTGTTTTTGTTTTTTATGATATATTTGTGTTTTACTTTTTTTAAATTTTCGTAACTCATAAATTTAATCAATGAATAATTGTGATATTTCAACCACATTTTTAAAATGTTATCTGTGAGATATACGATTGTACTGTCAGTAAATACTTAAAATGTGTGATGTTTGCATAACTGAGCTTAACTTTGTTCATTTATCGAAATAACATGGCTTTAGGAAATCGTTTCTGAAAATATTATTAGTCAATAAAATAATAAAAAGATATTGTTTTGTGTTATAAAACGAATAATTCCTAAAGTCAAGGACATATACTCAGTACGTTCGGTAAAGTACTCAGTTTTTAAAAATGAGTGAGAAAGTGCATATATGGTTATAACCATAACAACCAGCTGTAGCACAGTAGAAGGTTGTTCCAGAAGGAAACCATTACTTCGTAAAACAAAGGTTTTTAGGTTTTAGGTTATACTTTGCCCTTTTTAAAGATGGTTAAATTTATTCTTGCACATTTATACTGGCTTTCGTTTTTTATTCTCTTATACCTTACAGAAAACTTATCGAAGTCACTGAATTGCCTCCTTGCAAAGCAAATCGCATCCTGCTTTACGCCATTAAACTATGTTATGATTCTTGTAGGTTTCTCATATTGACAATTTATTGCAGTATATTAAATACCAGCTGTCAATGATTGATATGTTGAAGAAAGTTCCAGTCGTAAAATTGACAGAAATGCACACTGATCCATGAATGGTTGTTTTAATGACTGTATACGTTTTAGTTGTACTTTGGCACATTTAATATGCTATTCATATAGCACAAATATGTAGTCCTGTCAATAGGTCGACTACATCCACTGCAGCGGTTTTTTTTCACATACCCAGGATTAAATGAAAGATCTCTACTGACAAGAAACATTATCAAATGATAATGTCGATATAGCAGTCTATTTGTAGTTTATCATGGAGTTGTTTTTTTTCGAGTATTTAATATGGTACCTTAATGCTGTCTGTGGATCACCAGTGAATATTTTGCCATATAAATTATCATGGTATACTTGAGAAGAAGATGTAACTTTATGTTAACATTGGTTAACTTTCGAAGTCAATCTAATGATGAAAGAACTGTGATGTGACATTATATTTAGTAGAGACAACCCAACAGATACCTTACTGGAACGGTCAATTGGCAAAAGAATTGACTGTGACACTGACCGGTTTTACATTCGAGTTATAACGTCATTTAACATTGAATAAAGATTATGTATATAACTTACATAACGTGAAACAGATTAAAGCGCATGAAAACTGTAAAAGAAACTTACAAGTAAGTTTAAATGAAATTTCAAAATTATCAAGTTAAATAGACTGTCTGCAAATAAAAATAACAAAGGATAAATCATAAATATATAGTAAAGGGACCGCTGAGTCGTGAAGTGACGTTATATATCCTATGTAAATATGTTGAATCCGTTGCAGCGCTCTCACCGGCAGTCATAGAAAACTAAAAAAATAGGTTGAAAGCTAAAAGCTTTGTTAAATTTATGAAAAAAACGCAGAAATCCCCAGATAGTAATCGTTCATGTTTGAATTTTAATTCTAACGCGAAACACATCTGATCCTCCCAATTCAAATCTGCTGTCATGGAATGCTTTTTCTTTATTTGTTGTTGTTTTTAAAAGATGGCTATGCATATATGGACTGCTGAATAGATAGTTTCTATGAAAATTATATATTATTATAAATTATAATCATAATTAATATGAACACTTTGGTCTACTTTCGATTTCCAATGTGATAAATAGTCACTGTTCATTTTAAACTTGTGGATAAGAAAACTGTAAACAACAAATCAAATCATGTCTAAAACTTAAAAAAGTGTATTATTTGTTTTACAATTATATTTTTTTCATTGATAGAAATATTATTTATATAGTTGCATTATTTTTATTTATTTTTGTATCCGTAGTGAGCAGAAAAGTTTGGGTCAAATATATTCATTTTTATTATGTATGGAATAGAACCATTTATAGAACCAAACCCACCATTTTTGGAGCTATTTTTATCTATGAGTTACTTGAAACAAATATATTTCTGCCTTTTCTGTGGTTTCATGTCATGAACAACTGTCACATCAATTAAAGCCGTTCATTTTATTCTAGGACCATTAGTGTATAATTTTCAATGTGAGTGTTGTCAAGAGTTTGAATTACCAAACGTATGTACCACTGCTTAATGTCACATCGTAGGGCAAGGCTTTTACATTTGGGCGCTCTGTTTCTGAAATGAATGTGCAAGCCCCGAAAACAAAGCAATTCATTTCCTTGACTAACAAAAACATTCATTTTGATGTTTTCATAGCAGGATATGTACCTCATTTATGTGAGTTTTGACATAATAAGCCTATGTATCTACAGTTTCTGCAAAATGATTTTCTTCCATACTTAAACACATGTAAAGCTGATGCCAAGCAATTAAATAAGAATATATGACAAAGTCCTATGAGTATTGCAACAAATACCAAACTCCGAAAAGGCACAGAACAAAGGTATTTCAAATGCAAACCAAGCGAAAAGTAAGAACAAATCTGTGATAAGTCATTTAAGGAAAAGAGCAAACCCGACAGTTACCGCCTTGGAACGGTCAGTCGGCAATATGGACCGACTGGGGTGCTTAAACCAGTTTTACAGAGCTCTAACCTCGCACTTCCTGACGAGTTTCTCAAATGCAAGCAACGAAAAGAAAACGATCTATTTCAAAAAAAAATTCCATGCGCTGATATTTTCTATACGTTATGACGAAAGTAGTGACGTCATCGAAAAATAATGTCCACATAGTGTTCAGAAAAGGAATATGGTATTATATCGATTTGAAAAACAAAACAAAAATGGTTGACCACAAATAAAATTAACTTTCTGTAACATAAACAAACATGACCAGAGACGAATAAATGGTTGTAGCATCCTGTTCATGTGAAGATGAAATGGAAGAACCAAAGTTCAATGTCCACCAAAGAAAATACACGTAACAATCCTTATAGGATGAATTAAATGACAATATAGATTACATGCACGGGGAGATTTTTTACGACCGCCACGCTGCACAAGTAACATTGTTGTGATCATGAATAAGAATATATGACAAAGTCCTATGAGTATTGCAACACTTACCAAACTACGAAAAGGCGGAACAAAGGTATTTCACAGGCGTAGATCTTAATATTTTTGTTCTAATTTTGTATCCTTTTGTTTAATATTATTGTTGGTGAAGGAAGACGCTCGATAATGAATGTATTAGCCAAAACTAGAACTAGAACCAAAGAGGTTAGGTTGGTAATTGCAACTTTTCATATAAAGCCTAAAGCATACTTTTTACAGTTATTGTGACAAGAAATATTTCTTAAGATACAATTAACCTTTACATTCAATGCCTTGAAGCAGCCGACAGAAGCATAAGGAAGGCAGAGAGGAAATATCAGTTGTTGTTTTTGCAATCCTTTAAAAAGGATACAATCTTATAAAAAAATCAAATTTTAAGTCTGGTTCAGTATTGCTTTAAATGGTATGCCATTTCTTAACTTTTAATTTTAAATAAAACTGTTTTAACATATAACAAGGCATGATTATGTTGAATATTGCTTAATTTTCCATACAGTCTACAACATAATTTGACAGTTAACAAACATCAACATAACAGATGAATCTATTCAGTTTCCAAATTTAATAGGTATCAGAATAATGCTTTTAATGTTATCAACACAACTATTTAACATGCCTTTTAATCAGATTAAGATGGTCAGAACTTTAAAAGAACCACTTAATCACACATTTATCGAGTTCTTGCATGTAGTCTACTTATTTCAAATGGTATACTGAGAATGAAAATGTGTTCTTGTAATACGTATAGTTATTAGGTTTTCATGAAAAGATCAAATAATAAGCAACAACTTTAATAATAAATAATTTGACATTTGCTTTTCATCAAAAAGACACGTGTGTTGCAAAATCGTTGTCTACATATTTAAATTGAATGTGAATTTGTATTTATCTATCATAAATGCATTTTCATGCTACATTAAAATATTTGCTGCATATTATATATCTGTGTTCTTGTTCACACACCTTAACATGAACCAAATGGAAAAAAAGAAACATTAAAATTATTGTTAATATATATATTATTTATTATTGTTTGTTCTGACAACAATAATTTAAGAATATACTAAAAGTGAGTTCTAGTCAGAGTGTCATCTTTTGATGCTAGATTTAGTGGGTTTAAATATTTGAGTAAAGAAGTAAGTGTCACACTGCATAACGTAGATTTATGATATATAAAACAGCGCTTGAACATGTTGTACATTAGCAGAGAGACGTGTCAGCTTATGGATCTAATTATTTCTTATATAAAGTATTAAACAGTATTTGAGGTAGGCAATGGTTTTGTATTGGTACCCATTAAATATTTTTGTTTATGCTTTAACAATGCACATTGAATAAGAAAAACTGGCAAAGCTTATTCCTAGTCAATACAAATACAGTCAACTCTCGTTATCTCCAAATCGGTTATCTCAAATTTCCGGTATATGAAACAAAACCTTTACACCAATTTATTTATTGATACTTACCCCATATGTCCATATGTATTGTCTACTAGGTCATATTAATCATAACATGTTTATATTGACAAAAAAACAAACACTTATAAAGATTGTCAATAAAAAAATAAGCATTCATAAACTGTTTAGCAAAAGGAGTTTCTACATTTATTCAATTTATAATTACTAAAAAATGTAGACCAGCGTTCCTCTGATATGAAATGAGTTAAAACTATATATCAGCAGAAGGTAATTAGCTCTGTTGGTCAATATTGTAGCATATATATCATAACAAACATTCAGAAGACCACACCTTTAATGTTCGTAGTTATTTGATATGATCTATTTCTCAAAATGTTATGTAATAATATAATGATAAGGCTGTTCACATCATCTGACAGATTTATAATAATAACTTTTAATATTGTCGGGAGGATTGCTGGCCCCAAGATGCTTTTAGATTCTTTTGTACTAGTTGAACTTCTCAAAGCAACTTTCACAGGACAGACAGACGCGTCTATGTCGTTGTCTTCCTAAAATCAGTATAAAAAGAAATTTAAGTGCATATTCTTCATAAATCAGTTTAATCTAATTATACTCGTGTTCACATATTTATTGTTGACTGTGGTTCTCTTTTTTTCCTTCCAATTTAATGACCCTTGTATTCATAATCCTTCTCACTACAAGTCTTTGCTCCCTCTTCCTCCTGTGTCTCCAGGCATGGACTTAATTATTTTATTTTAATTCAATATTATGTCTTTCTTCGTACAGCTTAGGAAACGATAAACCTTAGTAAATAACACCAATCATACAGTTTTAGCTATAAAAGTATTTATGGTAACATGGCATTCCCAATTATGCCTAATTGCAATTTTGTGTATCGATTCATTCATCGTTCGGGTTTATTGTTTACACGCGTAAGCGTTATGTTTACTGTTGATCTTTGGAAAACTCAAATCAGGCAATGGATATACATAAAAATACCTACAGTCCATTTCCATGTTGATTTCTTTCATTGGTCGTTTTTCCTGAACTGTCTGTTTTATATGTTAGATTTATGTTATTGTTTTGCAAGCAGAAGTTTTTCTATGACTCGGAAAGGACGCTGTAAATTTGCAAAATATTCGCGCATCTTGCCGAGTCGCTTCACTATGTGTCTATGAATGAATCGTGTTGTAAACAAAGAAAGAAAAAAAGAAAAGAGATCTATCAGCGCACGGTGTGCAAATAAGTAAGAGTATAAAGTAGACAAGAAAATAAAGTTAAAGCTGTCCGATATAGATCTAACGTGATATCTTGCAGAATGTAATAAATAATTAATAATCAGTAAATCGGGTAGCAAAGGGGAAAAATAAAGTAGTTCTAGATTTCGGTTACACAACGACGGAGAACAGTTAAAGACAGAAAAAACTCTTATATTTCATTGTATAAGATTGTTTAACCACTGTCTGAAAATAGTTATTATATTTTCAAATCATCTGCTAATTGTAAGGGCAGTAAAACCTGAGCTGCCAACAACTGTCATAACCTGCTAAATTATGAAACAAATACTTAAAAAGAAGGCGAGAACTTGCAGATGGGCTTGTCTCTTTTCTCGAGAAGACCTTTCAAACCTGTGCAGAAAATATAAGTGATTTACAACTTTTGACTGCTTGTTGAATTATGTATCGATGACATTTACAGAATTTTACTAAGATTAATTTTTGGCCTAAGAAAAACTAATAGTCAGTTAGTTAACTTGCATATTGTACTTAAAGCTGTGAGTGTGTGTCCTCCCACATGTTGAATCAAAAGAGCGAACTTGGGTGGCAATAATTTGTTACGTCTTTGAAGAAACAGAAACAATATTATAATAATTTATTTATTTAATATATGCAATATTATTCAATAATGTAATTTTCTGTAAACATATTTAATTGGTCATACCAATTTAATGCACTCCAACAATATAGGGTGATATACAAAATATTGTTATTATCAAGTGGACTGATATGTGAGACTAATGCTATTCTAAAACTTTACCCATTATTTACCTTGTCAACAGTTATAATAATAGAATGTTCCAATATTTTACAACTACTGTAGCTAATGTGCCACATCCCTAATAAACAACCCCATTCTTGCAATAATTTGTTATAATTATGTAACAGATGGCGAAAATATGCAGCCACTCCGGGATCCGGACCTGGGACCCTTTAATAACAGGCAAATGCTCTACCGACTGAGCTAATCGGACCACGTAAACACTCTCCCTTTTCACCCGGCTACACGTATACTTTAACTACCTTAGTTTTACGAGAGATTAAAGTGGAAAATAAGGTTTTGGCAATCTGCTATAAAAATAGTAATGATTAACTCTTGGTTTTGATCATAGCCATATTGCCGAATTTTAATGGCAAAATAAGCCGTAGGTTCTGCGAGCTAGACTGTCATAAAATAATTAATGTCTCAGTCGTAACATTAACGGTAAATTATACGACTTTAATATAAGGGCGCTTTTATGTTACCACCATAAGTAAATTATCTCGCTTGATAATTGTTTTACTGTTTAGTCGATGCAATTTCAACTCCACCAAATAGCAATAAGTTAAAACACACATATTTTAAGAAATTGTAAACATTGTTAAACGCTATCATCAAATAATAATCATTCTTAATTACGATCGTTATTTATCGTTGATTCATCTTACGAATCTATGTGCAAGATTGTTCCTGATCCAAGCACCCACCCCAACCACAACCCCACCCCCCAATAAGTGTGTAATAAATATTATTAATTATAAATATTGTTTTCACTTATAATATATAAATAAATGTTTTCATTAATAATAAATTGCATCCTGATAAGGAATTACGTATTTGTTTTTAAACCCGCTCTTAAGCTCAATATAAGTTTGAAAAAGGCAAAAGATATATCAAAAAATAAGTTACCGCTCTTTCATTTCCGAAGCTTAGTTGCCAATTGCATACGCAAATTTAGCATTTTAGAACTAGTGACAGCGTTAGGTAAACTATTATTTGACCCTGATATATTATTCTTGTGTATATAATTGATTGAATAATTTCACACATTGTATTTTTGTTTATTAATGTTTTAATAAATATTACACAATGCTACTTGTACAGTATTGATTATCATCCTTACATTTTGTTTTAGTTTGTTTACAGATGCAACTATCTTGATGTCAAGGTAAGCAGGACCTGCAGAGTCTAACACGGGGTGTTATGTCGTTCAAGCTTGTAAAAGGTGGGACATTTAAGTTTTTTCTTAAGTCCATTCGATAAAACTTCACAACAAACGGCCTTGCTAAGGCGTATAATGATAGACTGCACATCGGCGACATTTTCAAAAGTAACTATGCTGACTTTTAACTTCTTTGGCAGCTTAGTCTTTTACCCCATGGTCCCATTCGTGGCACAGGGCTTAACGTGGGGGTGTCTTTCAGTTGACCTATGGTGCGCTGGTGGTTCTACTTAACAAATTGTCTAGTCTTTTCCTCCACTAAATTAGCTGGACAATGGAATAATGACGATGATTGGTCGCTGTGATGTATTTAAAAACAATGCCATCTTGGCGGTCACCTTTATCAAGATAGGGTATTTAGGCCTTGCTACGTGTTATATCGACGACTTGCTACAGCCTAATAGAATGGGTATTTATAATACTTGAGCTTATGCTGAAACAAAACCAGTTATTGATTTTTTCCAAAAATATTTTGCTTAAGTGTAGGTGAGAAGCAGTCGTAATTGTGAAATGTCAAACAAAGAATTAGGAGTATATAATGACATAACACAGGCTCCTGTTTACTCAGAATCGCATGCGTTCACAGAAAGTTGATATAAAATTGCACAATTGCAGACAATACAGAAAGTGATGTGTCTGCAATATTTCTAGAATATTAAAAAATGGTGGTCTAATCTATACCTAAGAGACATATTCTCTTTCTCTGCAATCTTTATCTTGTTGCGTGCTTTGTTGCGTTTTGTTGATTTTATTTCCATGCATATCTGCCAAAGTTTCCTTTGTTTTCTGATGTACAGCTTCTTGGGTTGACAAACGTATGATGCCAAAACCCGTTTTTTTTTTTTTTTGTATTTGGTAGGTCCGGTATATAATACAAAATAATGTTACTAATTTCCAACGCTATTGCTTCACAAATACTTGGCTGGATTTTTTTTATTTATGGTTGTTCTCTGTTTCCTACACATTAGCGTTTATAGATTCATTTTATACACCAGTACGTTCTTAATTGTAGCCTATTCTTGACATAAATTCGTTTTGTTGCGTTGAGAAGATTGTCATGTCGTACTTTCAATACTTCTTCCCAGACATTATTAAAATAGATTCTTTACTAGAATTTTATTTTTCCTAAAGCGCAAATTTTTCCAATTAGTTGATTTCTCAGAAATCTGCAAGACAAAAACAATTGGAACTCATTTAAATGGTTATTGTGACACTTCGTATATAAATGGAAGTTATGCGGTATGCTGCTTTCATTGAAAAAAGCTATATCGGACCTTTAAGTGATTCTTTCGCTTTTGCAAAAAAAATAATAATGTATTCATAGCTGGACATTGTCCATCCATCTTAAAACTACGAAAATACGCTAAAATTGCTGTGCTAAGTTCGTTTTTGCTGCTAGCTTCGTTGTATTTTGGAAATTTTGACGATTTCTTTGAATAGGTTTGCTCATTACAAGACAATGCTTTCGTTGAACGCAGCAATTAAAGTATATAACCGAGAACTGTACTGCCTGGTCTTATAACGACATCACAAAGACTGCCATACGTTCAATATCGCATATCTTAACATGTTAGAGCAATCCGCAAAATAACCCCACGTGATGTCTCTATTTATTAAGATTCATTTAACGTAATATACGTGAAGTCGCCATACGTACTGCGCATAAGTACTCATCTATTTCATTCGAGTTTAAACGACACACTGCCTTTTAAGACATATTGTAATTCAGGTTCATGAATTGTCTAAATGCTAGTCGTATACATGTTGTATGCTATAATAAATTATATTATATGTAACTCCTTTTGCATAGTTATATTTTCATTTTAATTTGCTTTTAAGATGAAAGTGCTTAATATTTCAATTATTCTGAGGACAGCTTAAAACAACTTTACTAACACAGCAGAAACTGTAATTTAGTATTTACATAGCGTATGACTTATACTTGTTTTATTCACTCATTTATTAACTAGAGGGTGCAGCTTTATTAATTTCATAATTGAGCATTGTAAATTAAAAGTTGATAATTCAGTATACAATTTAAGTAGTCAGCAGTTTCAAATACTCCCTGAAACTAACATGTTTACTACCAAATCGGTAGATACCTTAATAAGATTATAAACAAAATGTCTAGAATACTACACAAAAGTCCAAGTTCTTCTTCGAGTTTGAATTTGAAACTAGCACACTTTAAAAATTTAGCTTGCCTATAATAATCTATTTGGTATTGAAACTTGTCTTCAAAAGTTCCAACATTATCCTATTTGAATAGAGTTATGAAGCAATCGTACTATTAGCATACATCGTATTCTAAACGCGCCTGTAATAAACGGCTGAAGTGTTTAACTTAAGTATTTATTTGTCACGATGCTTCCTTTTCTAGATGTTCTTGAGCCCATAATTTGTTGAATATATGACTAACATAGACATGTGCTCATAACAATCTTTATAAATATAACTTTCAGTCTGTATATGTCACGACTGTTCTATAAAGCTGGCCATTTCTTGAATAAATGTCTAAGAATACACATACAGAACATTCATTTTCATGAAAAACAGTCACGATTTCCTGGTGTAAGTGTTATGTGATCATCCATTGAATTTAGTCTAACTATGTCCGTTTGCTAAATGTAGCATCACATTGAACACGAGTCATAAAACATTACTTTTGTTTAACCATCATTAAAATCCCTTCAGTGTAAGTTAAGACATTAGCCATAAATCTCTTTTTCCACTTGTCAGAGAGTCATGCTTAAATAATAACAACTTACAAAGAACGTCATAACCACAAAGGAGGAGAGTGTCTGCTAATCCGTTTTGAAAAATTACCACCGACAATCTGTCATTGGTCTGTGTGCAAAAATAGTTGCGATGGGCGGCAGAGGTGCCAGATGCTGCTTCAACATCAGAAAGGTCAATAAATACTCAAAATTACACGAGATAAAACATATAAGCCCACATTTACATTGTGGTTCTTATAGTCCTCTTTTATGGTTGAACCAGTACTCAGGCAGTAACGACATAGAGCAATGTATAATTAACATAACGAAATATGATAGTTCTATGAGCATTGCAACATATATTAAAATTCAAAGAGTTACAGGACATATGTATACACATGCAATCTAGATGTTAAATTATGAAGAAATCTGTGATGACCCATTAAACAAAAAAAAGCAAACCCAACAATAATCTTCTTGGGACGGTCAATCGACAAAAAGGACAAACTGGGGTGCTTAAACCGTTTTTACGGACCTCTAACCTCGCACTTCCTGAGGCAAATGCAAATAAAGTAAAGAAAAACGATCTTTGTGAATAAAAAATGTCCAAGCGCTGACATTTTCTAAGAGAAATGTTGACGTCGTTAGAAGAAAGAAGTGACGCGATTAAAAATCATGTCCACGTGGTTTTTAGTAAAGAGAGAATTATTATTTCTGTTAGAACTTGACAATATTATTGATTATAAATTAAATCAGTTTTTAATCAAGAAAGGGTAGAAGTGTAAAGGGTTGTAGCATCCTGTTCATGTGTAGATGGAATCGAGGAACCAACGTCTAATGACCATCATAGAAAAATAGGTGTAACAGCCCTTACAGGATGAATTAAATGACAAAATAGATAACATGGACGGGAAGATTTCTACGACACTAAACAGGCAGCATTGTTGTTATCATGAATAAGGAAATATGACAAAGTCCTATGAGCATTGAAAGATATACCAATAATTTTAAAAGCACAGGACAAATGCATGCGACCAAAAAGACCAAACCCAACAGTTACCTCTTTGGAAAGGTCAGTGGACAAAAGTTACCGACTGTGGCGCTTAGCAGACTTTCTCATGGACTTAAAACTTAAGCTATTGGGTTCAAACAATGGACCCTCATATCACTGGTCAGCCTGCTTTATAACTAGACTAGGGACACTACTTACATTTCTTGTCTAAATCATTTACAACATTTCAATAAGGTAATTGTCGGGTTTGCTCTTTATGTTAAATGACTCATCACAGACTTGCTTTTACTTTTTCATTTAGCCATTCATTTGTATTTGAATGTGAATACCTCTGTCTTGTACCTTTTCAAGTGTTGGTATATGTTGCAATGCTCATTGGACTTTGTCATATATTCTCATTATTGTTGGATAATATTCATCACTTGGCTTTCTTCATTGTAAGTATTTTGTTTAAAAGAAAATCCAATACCTTCATGCTGCTTCCAAAAATAGGTCGTATCGAGTGTGCAGACAAAGTTGCATTAAAGGCTATTATTTATGTCATAATACTCCGCGAGCCAAATGTTCACGCGAACAACGCATATGTTTATACTTCCAGGCAGTGTAATACTTCCTGTTAACCATGCAGAAAGTAAAACGGCATTTGTCTGCCCGAATGTTGTTAATGAACATTTAAAAGCACTTCATAACGTATGTATGTAGGCAGACCTTTACATAGCGGGGAAAATATAATAACGTTTATTGTTACAATACGATAAAACCTAAACGTTTTCAAATGGCCTATTGGCCGGCTGACCGTTCCAAAAAGGTAACTGTTGGATTTGCCCCCATTTTATATAATGTCTTGTCTTAGTTGTTTTGTAACTTTAACTTTTGACTGGCATGTCAATTCATTTGCCTTGTGTCTTTTTAATTTTTATACATGATGCAATATTCATAAGACCTTGTCTGCGTGCTCATGGTCATAAATTTTAAATATGCAGTGTGGCGTCATAAGAAATATCCCCGTGAAAGTAATCTGTTATTTAATTTATTCTTTAAGATTTGTAACGTGTAGTTTTTTTTAAGTACATTGGTTTTTGGTACTCTAGTTCCATCTACACATGAACAGAATACTACAATCGGTTACAAATCTTCTCTAGCTATTCTCGTCTTTGATTAAAATATTAAATTTCTTTGAAGATTTTTTATTATAGGTGTTTTATTAAAACTATTTATTCTATATTAACTTAAATGCAATGTGGACATTATTTTTTCAATTACATCATTACTGTTTTACTCATTGATCCTAATTACGATCATCACTTGGATTGTTCTGTATCAAGTAAATCGGTTTCTTCTTTATCGCTTGTATTTGAGAAACCCTCTTAGCTAGTGTAAGGTTGGATAGGTAAATAAGTAAATGTCTTATTAAAATTTTCACTGATATTTAAATTTTATCTACCAGTAGACGAAGGCAGACAAGGTAAATGTAAATGTGACAAAAACACAGAGACGAGACATAACACACATAAAGAAAAACCATCAGTTACCGCCTTGGAACGGTCAATCGGCAAAAGGGCCGACTGAGGTGCTTTGTAAACCGGTTTAAACACGACAGTGGCTCTTTTGCTGACAGACCGTTCTAAGGCGATAACTGTTGGGTTTTCTCAATTTTATGTCATGTCTCTATTTATTTTTCTTGGATCTTTAACATTTGACAGGCATGTAAACACTTTTATTTTGTGCCTTTTTTAATTTTAATATATGTTGCAATATGCAAAAATTAATGGTCTTATTTCCGTATTGATAGTTTATTTGTTTGACGCTGACCATATAAGACAACGTTAAAGTCGTTGTGGTTAGGTATTTTTGACTGAATAGAAACGGGCGTGGCATTACGGATCCATGTCAGCGAGTTTATTTAAACCTATGATAACATTTCAATTGTAGCTGAGTATGTAAGAGAAAGTCCATAATAGTGTTTACAATTATTTGGTTTTAAGGCATTGTAAGTTAAATGTTACTTATTGTATCACTTTAAATATCTGCTTCATTTTTAAATAAATAGTTAAGACAATAGTAGTACTACCAAGAATTAAGTTAATTCAATGACACTCCAGTCATATCCGTGAGCATTGTTTCCAAAAATTGCGGATATTATTACAACTCAATTTAATTGACACTTATCTATATTTTTGTTCATATAATTCATATTGCTATGATCGTTAGAGAAGCAAAGAAGTCGCAATTATAATAGAAATTGATTTCCTTTCTTAGTATTCAATAATCAGTTATAATAGCTAAAGGCGTGTATACTTCTTAGTAATTAATTATGATATCTCCATTGCCATTTTCTAATTATACTGCATGTAATTATTTGCAAATTATGATAACAGAGTCTGATAATTATTTCATTGGAAAATAAAATGATAATTTAACGTTTTTTTCTGGTCCTGGAATTGAAGCTTTAAAAAGCGTTACTTGAGGTTATAGTGACATAAAAAATTTATTGCAAGTTTATGATGTTTTAAGCTGTTTTCATAGACAGGAAATTTATGTTGGAAATATATCAAAAGGTTGCTATGCAACTCATTAATAAAGTTTCAGTGAAGTCTTAAGATTCTCATTATAAAGAAATTTATAGGGTTTATATTTTTGTGTGCCTGTGTGGTCGTTCACACACAAATATGATCTTCTTGCAAGCGCTCTATCACCGTTTAAAAGATGCACGGGAGTGAGTAAGTTATTTTCCTTTTGTTGATTCTTCATGTTCTTTTACTGATTTAATACGTCTAGCGTAACCTTCTCTTAGTAGCGTTTCCTACGTAGAAAATTGCGTTATATATAAAGTTCGTTTCGCATTGAAGTGACATAAATATTAATAATAGTTATGAAATTCGATAATATTCTAGCTTACCCCTATGCTTTATTTGTACGAGTAAATTCAGAATAATGGCAATAAATTAAAAGTGTGTGCTGTCTGTAACTAGCCAAACATTGTATCATACTTAGATTTCTTTCGCTATTCATTCTTTCCATGAGGAAGCAAGTTCGTCGGGTGCTAGGTTGTGCTATCTGTACTTAACGTATGGCATATTTTTGTGCCCTAGCCGTTGGTTACACATTTTGTCAAATACACAAAACACATTTCCCAGTTGCAAGAACCATTTGACTATCATGTTTCTAACTTGATTTCGCATTAATAGACAATCAATTTTGTGATTGTCGGTGTATTTTTGATTGACACAATCGTGAAATTAAGAGCCAATTAAGTCAATCAGACGAGTTGCAGTTGCTAGCTTATTGGATATAAAATCAAAAAGCTTCAGTTAAATTCACAGTTCAGTTTCTGCTTTTATGAAACAATCTTGATATGAATTTTGGCATACATTATGTTTTCATCGCAAATTGGCATAATTTCGCTGAATAAAAATATAAATTAGTTTATAAATCAATATGCGCTTTACTATTACATTGTATCATTAAGTCGATTTCAGCCACCCTGTTCATGAACTACAAGAAATAAACGTAATATGTCGAGTAATGAAATAACGTACGTAATTTGGTATCCTCTGTCTGCGTGGGGTGTCCATAACATTGTGAATGATGTCGCAAAATAGGCTGTGTATTAAAATAGTGTGGTAACATGTCATGGGCAGTGAACATTACACCACACTCGATCAAGCTATTTAAATCGATTTAGTTAGTCTAGGAACAACTATTTTAAAGACATTAAAAATTGGATTGTGGCCTTATGTGGCTTGACACTGTGATCACAGTGGGAGGTTAATGGGTTGAGGTAAGAAGTGGGGGTGGGGTGGGTCTATCCGACTGGACCCAGCTTCAGACTAAAGTGGTATCTGGAAAGGGGTGGCGGATTAGAGCGTTTTTGACCAATAGCAGTTCAGTCAGCCCATGTGCATCAAGTATGACGAATTTGTTTTGCTAAAGCTTCTCCTGTTACATCTCTGTATATAATAAACCAATCAAGGGTAGCTGCAATTTGTTTATTAAAACTAATCTACAGGCGATATTAAAAATTATTTATTGTTAAGAAACAATGGTACGGTAGGAAAACTAATGTAATTTGTAACTGTGCCTCTACACATACGTTAAATATTGACTATGAATAACTTGTCGAACATATTAACAATTAGAAAATACTAAACCATCCATGAACGTTGTTTGTTTGTTTTTGTTAAAAAGAATTATAATATCATACCTCATGCTTAGTATCATTAAACAGATCATAACCAAACCTCATTATCAAACTTAATTTGCTCGAAGCTAAACATCATTTTTAATAACAATATCATGAATTTTTAAGTCTATTTACAATTTTAAACACCATAGCCAAGAGCAACCCTCGGGCCATTAGTAACCATCTGTGATATATAACTTTTAATCAACTTGAAACTAATGCTCGCCAATTAATTTATAATTAACGGCGAGGGTAAATAAGTCCAAATAAGTAAGTAGCTGCAAGCTCACAGCAGTGGTGTAATCTTTGTGGGGACCACTAAATAAGGCTATTTTCAATGCTTTTAAAGCGGTCAGAACATGTACGTTTATGAGGAGATTTTGCTAGGACTCGACATACATCGACATTGAATAAATTTGCAGCTACGTACAATATAACTGCGATATTAAAAGATCTGATTGAAAGAAGTTTAAAACTTTACTGCGATACTTTGGTCATTATTTTAAATATGATCGACATGGGATAAGATTTTAACGCATATGTCATTTTCTTCAGTAGTAGAACTAGGCGTTTGGTATTTTCTAGCCCTTTACACTCTGAACGTAAATGATTTCGACTTGTACTTAAGTAACACGTTTCTTTAAAACATTTTATGTGCAATGTTAATAAAATAACTTGTTATTTAGATATCATCTAAGAAGACTTGTATTTTTTAGCAAAGTGAGTTATTTGGGAACTGTACGATATATGATTCATCTGCCTTTTGCGGGGAAGTAGCGTCATTTTACCATCTGATTAGTTTAAACTCTGACTAAAATCTACCCAATCAGATGTAATGGACAAATTTTGACACCCTCTCAGGAAAAAAGGCAACGCAACAAAACATCAAACGTAATTGCATTGGTAAGATTTGGGGGTGTTATCATGTGTGACCAGTCTATCCATTCACAAAATGGCCACGTTGATACCCAATGACATGCCTGTTAAGGCAGGTTTTGTTTGTCTAAACAATAAAAGAATGTAATCCTTCAGAAAATGAAGTCAAAAGTCGAAAAGCAATAAAAATGACTTTCTTCATTAATTTGCCTATCCTTAAAAGACTTGTGTAAATCATTGACGGAAGTATTGTTCGAATGGATTGGGATAAACTAGCTTAACAAGCAATCCGGTTTCAAATGGTGATTGGAAAATGTTGTACTTTGAAAACTCCGTGTTGTTTTTCTTAGCTCAAGGCTCTGGTTCGCGTGGCAGGCGGTGTCAATAAGTAATGAGGATCAATTAAATGCAAAGCCGATATGCATCGAGAGTCTGTGAGGTCGCATGTACACGTGATTGGTTTTAAATCCAGATCCCTGCCTTTATTCAGGTTACACGTATTTCGTGAGAATGGCCACATCTGAGTTATGTGACTGTTGTCAAAGAGTTATCAAAGAAGATAAAATCACGATTGTGTTGTGTTTATGTCGGTGTTTCCTGGTGTAAACTACGAATATGAGTGTGTGAACGTTTCAATGCCAGAAAATAGTTAATTACTTTAATTTTTACAAGGCTTTAGTTTCCACAAATTGTTGGAAATCTGTCTCTTTATATTCCTAGTCTACTCTACTCCCTATATGAATAAGGCAATCTGAGCCGTTAACATTGCCCTTTACATATGATTGCACAAGTATAACTTTGTGACAGTGTCTGCCTTCATTATTTGACATGTCATTCTCGTTGGAATCTGTGGTAATCTGTGGCCATGTTATAATTTTGGTATCTATTTCCTTTAATCAACGCAAAATACCACATTTTGTTTCGTTGGTCTAAATAGTTTCTTTTGTGCAATTTTCATAATTCTGCTTACTTTCTTCGTGTAAGAAAATTATACCTCAAGGGTTCAACTGACGCCATTGTATTTATATTATGACATAATTACATTGGCCTTATATACGTCATCGCTTGAATTGATTTCTTTCAAACTGATCACCCTTAGAGAATTATTTATTTGCCGATACAATTATCTGGTGATTTTAATATATATAATGTAGAAAGTCAATTGCATTTTATTGCGTTGTTTTTGATATGTTATAAACGTATTCTTTTCTCATTTTTCCTCCTCCAATGGAAGTAACAGAACAGAATTGGTAATTAACCTCTTATTTAATGCCTTTACAAAAAGTAACAATATGTTATTATAAATCTTCAATAGTTGCACTCTCTTTTTCCTGTAAATTATTTACAATTTTTACATAAAGTGATTATGTTTCACTGCAAAATCTTAGCAGTTATTATAATGGATTGTCATACATTCTCTACCAAGCGCAAATACAAATGATTCAATTATACGGTGTTGCTTCCTTTTCTTAGACACTTTCTGAACGTCATTTCCAAAACAATCAACTCATCCACATTGTATTATGGCGGGCAAAACTGTTGCTTAACTGAACCAATCTCATTCCGTACAGGTATGTGGAACTTCTATCAAAAGTTACTTGAAAACACTTTCTTCTAACTTTGCAGATAAAGGAACATTTAATATCGAAAGAAAGGACATAGAGGATCAATAAGGCCGCTGCGTTTTCGAACAAACGTTATAAAGGCGGCAAATGCAACATAACTTTTTTCATCATACCATTTGACATTGTGTCACTACCCTATCTCCAAGCGCTGACTTTTTCTTAGACAAGTTATGACGTCGTTGGTGCGGTAATTGAAAAATAATGTCTACATGGTAGACACAAGGGGTAGAAGTAATGAAAAATTATTTTCTCGGGATGCAATCTAACTCAGGTTACACATTTTATAATCTTTTCTCTTGTTTCTTTCATCTTTTGTGACGATGCATGGTGGTTCACTTAAGGTGGATGGGATGTTTAATCTTATTTTTATTTTCTACTTCTTTCTGTTAATAACATTCTATTAACAAAAGAACTTTAAAGTATTTATTATGTATAATGCGTGTAATGTTGAGCAAATCTTTAGTTCTGTTTAATTTATTTTTTATTTATTTTATTTCATTTTATCTATTTTTGTTTATTGTTTTATTTGTTATTGTTTTGTGTTTTTTATTTAGTAAGCATGTAAATGAAATGTTTTAAAGCAAAAGTGTTATGAAAAATCAATTCCGGTGACATCCTAAAGGAAAATATATGAGCCAGTTAATAAAACAGATATTTTCATGAGCCATCACACCTGATCTCTATACATAACGATGTATGTATCTTATGCAGGTGCCAAAGCTTGTCAAAAGATTTTGCCAGTAAGTTAAGGGGACTCAAAAGACCGACCGACCATCGGCTGACAAACCAAAATGATCCTTGTACACTCCTCTCAACAACCTCGTTTTGTGGAATGATACAAAATTTAAGTTTATGAAATAGGACAAATCATGGCCAAATACAATGCAGGCACTCACTTGAACAAAAGGTAACACGGTATTTTGTCTTTTACGTTTGTGAATTATTTGTTTAAAATAATATATGTGTTCATTAATCGGTAATGTTTTAAAATACATTTATTTAAGCATGAGATTTACATAAAATTAAATCTTAATAACATTAAACAGGTATGGAATAAAGGATTCAACAATTATGTTAACAATTATCTTCCAGTATTAAGATGTTAATGCTGACTCTTTATTTTTATCTTCTGTCTTAATATTGTAAATACTATTTTATTAACATAATTATTAAGAAGTCAATGCACACTGTAATTTATAACACATCATATAACAAAAGATATTGGGATCGTTGCATGTTTTTTTGACATAATTACGTACGTTACAATTCTAAATAAAGTTTCAGCAATTAATTTCATCGTACAAGCCTATAATGCCGCGGGCAAATAAAGTTTTTAAGATCCCCTAAGTCAGTCGCGGGATATGATAATGTGTTTTGTTCGAATAATGAATATTTATGGATATCATTCAAACCTTATCGAACAATTCTAACAGAAATATGTATTTTATTTCAATTTCCCTGTTTACATGTTGACGGTAGCTGTTCTATCTCAATAAGAGATTAGACAAGACAATATGATTTTTGATGAAGTTTGGATTTCCTCCTTAAATTGTCAAATTAGATCGGACGACGAACACCAAATGGTTGGCATGCCTCTGCTGATTTTGTTTTGTGTTTTGTTGTTGATAGAATGTCAACAGAATGTTACCGAAGTTAACTGTATAAAACTTATATCTGATATACTTCATGTACGATTATTAAAAAAATCATCATGATTTTTCTCCACTCTTAATTATTTCCATACCACAAATAACTTCAGAATGTTTTCCATTTCTAACTCATTATGTTCTTTATATGCAATTTACTGCCTATTACCTTTCCTATTGAAAACTTTCCCTGACATAAAGGTCATGCGTATGGCAGATATCATTTTTATTTCAAGCATTCCTCCCAGATATAAAGAGAAACAATGACTGCATAGAACTCTTCCAATACAAACCATGCATCCGTGCTTTCGATCAAAAATATTGTTTGCTGGAACCTAATCTATTTCCTCTGGCTCAGAACAGGCAAAATGTTAAATTGATTTATCAGAAATCTGCAAGACACAGAACATAAGGATTTGAGCTCATTTAGACGGTAATGATGAAATCTTTATTGCCATCTAATTTATAAGTAGAAATAATGAAGCATGCTGCTTTTATTATTATAGCTATATTGGAACAGTAGTTAGATATTTTTGCTAAGTCAAGTAAAGGAATGGCCGCATTCATTATGAAATCTCCGCGAGACTTCGTGTGTCTCGAAAATACGAACACACGCCAAAACTAAGCTCTGCATGTGCACGTTTTTGTTTCTTTTGCTGATGGTTGTGTCGTTTTTGTAGAGCATTGTTGACGAACTGCTTAAATACTTCAGCTCATTATGCGCTAATATATTTGTTGAAAGATGTCGTTTATTTCACATAAAAACATCAACAAGGGGAACTATCGTGGTTGTGTCGATGAAGACATCACAATGACGTTGATATACCGTCTTTGCCGCTTAAACTTCATGCGTCACAGAAATCCGCGTAAATATGTCGTCGCTATGCCGCTATTAATTACCATCCATTTCACATGGAATTCCTAGAGAATTTATTATGTTTTACATATTACGAGTGTTGTTTTTTTCCAAGCAGCGGTAAGACTGAGCAAAACACACATTTTCCTGCACTACTTATATTTCTATCATGTATAACTTCCCTCAACACACTCTAGTAATTCGATCGATCTACTTTTAAAAATTTTAAAAAGCATGTTATTATATTACCATCAAAATAGATTTACAAAATTTACCAACACGACATATCTATTGTACCGATATTTTTATCATTAATGACATTTAACTGCTAAAAGACTTTCACATTCAAAAATACCTATACTGTCATTCAAAATACCTTTTTGAAAAAAATGATTAACTTACTTGACATTTGACAAGTGTATGAAAATTTCAGTTTCATTAACAGGTAAGATTGAACTTACCTTCAAGCCTGTGAAACGATTTATACTCGTAATATATCTTGATTATTGATTTAGGCTAAATATAAGATAAATGATGGTTTATGTAATATACGACTATACTGACAGGAATCAAGTTAGGATTACTTATTTTACTTAAATAACCCCCTTCTTTGAGTAATATAACTATCAATGGGGTGTTAAGTAGACATAAGAGGTTTGACAGCTGCGACATAAAAGATGTAAAATAATGTCACAAGAAGAGAATGCCTTCACCAGTTTTAAAAATGGCTTTGTCATTAATAATGATGTACGTTATTGAGTAGGGAACGAAGTTGCAGTATTACACTACCGTTTAATTTTGTTCATGTATTGAAACTTTCGACAAATAATAATGTATCTGGTATTAAATGGACAAAATGTGGCTATACTTCAGTTAATGAAGCATCAAAAGTAGCATTGTGATTAAAATAATTGTTAACATATATCTTAAACTTTCAGCTGGGGTTGTTTTTAGTTTTCCAGTAACAATTGTTCGTCACATATTATGAAGGTGTTCGCGTGGTTGTTGACTATCCCGTCAGATGTATAACAAAACATACATTATCATCCTTGAGGCAGGTTGCACGGATAGACTCCATTTAAGTTGAAGAAAGCGGATTAAAGGCAAGAAAAAATAGTCATAGAATACAACATAGAGTAAGTAAACTTCAAAATAAAGAAGTGAGTAAAGCCCTTGATGGGTACAGAGGCACATAAGTTCAAAATCTGGCTGGTGGGATCTACCTTGAGAACGACTTCAATGAGCATTGCAACGACGATTGCTTTATCATTGACACTTAGAACAACGATCTTCAAATATAACAATCATGTGCTGTGGATATCAACAAACTATTAAGCGATTATTCTCCTCCAAGTTTGAATTTTTTCGAGCGAGTTACTGTTTGATTTAATATGAAACTAAAACGTCTATTGGCTGAAAAAATAATTATATGAGTAACGCGCATTTTAAAAGACTTCATAAAAATAAATTGCATTCAACAAAGAATTACTTCTAAACTAATACACAATGTTTAAGTTAAGAACTTAATGAAAAAACAAATGCAAGTTTCAAAAAAAAACATCAAACGTAATTGCATCAGTCCTGAATATCGTCTTAATTGTGACAAATCCATCCATTCACACAAAAGTCACGTTAAAGTAACTAAGACAAGGAATATTAAGCCCATTTTCGGTTGTCCAAACAGTTATAGAATGTTATCTTTCCGAAAATGAAGCCAGCCTCTTATAGGCAATAATAGGATTTTCTTCCTTATTAGGCCTTCTGTCGAAATTTAACGGAAGTAGTGTGTGAAATGCTTTGACTTAATAAGCTTAAACAGCAATATGATTTAGAATGTTGACAGGGAAATATTGTACTAAGAAAACTATTTATTGCCTTCCTTGGCTCCGGGCTGTGGTGTGCATGACAGCAGCGTTAATAAGTAATGAAAAGCAATAAAATGAAAGGTCGATATGCATCGACAACATGGGAGTTTAAAAGTGCCTAATTGTAAATACGGATACATGCCTTAAGTCAGGCTTAGTGTATTTTGTGAGGTCGGCCTCGTGGGAGTAGAAAAATAGTTTATCGTTGCTAAATAACAGGATTATAAAACCACGATTGTCTTGCGTTCATATCATTGTGCCTGTCAGAAAGGCGGCCCTCTGCGCTTTGATAATCTTTCTTCTAAATAAAGGAGTAAGGAAACCATTGATGCGAAGCGCCAAAGGCAACGCAAAAGATGATAACGTATTTAAAAGGAGTTTCGACATACGTGCGTACATTGTGTATTTTTTATTTGAGATAAAAACTATGACTTGAAACTTGATTAAGCTTAATTTAAAGTTGACTTTATGTAAGTTAATCAGTCTGACAGTATTACTTTGATATTCATGAAACTTCTTAGAGGTATTAAACCTATAAAACATAACAAATAAAACAGTTATAATAGACTCACGTATAATGTCCATCTGCGGGAAACAATCATTCTCCCAAAGAACAGAAGAGTCGCATTTTGATGTTTGTTTTGCAAATTGTAAATACTACCATGTCATTTCTTGAAACATATTTTTCTTGCGTTACATGTGCAAGCAAGTAATGTATTCACATACTTTAACTGAAACGACCATTTTGAGGACCAAAAATAAAGCAATATAATTTCGGTTTGATCGACGCTTCATGAATGCAATATAATGCTAAACTGTTGTACTTAATTATGCCTCATAAGATATATACAATTCGCCAACTATTTATTCTTCTTGACAACGCAAGAAATGTTAGGTACAACACCAAAGATATTGAATTAATCCTATATTAAATATTAATCATAGAAGTCCAAAACATTCATGACCTAGAATCTCGTCGAACTTCGAGAAGGCCCCTAGATGTTCTAGTTAAGCAGTAACTTTTCATTTGTTATAAAAATGTCAAGTTTGATTGCCACTGTATATCAGTTATTTTCCTGCAAGTATATTTAAAGGCGTACAAATCAAACAGAACGCCGCCCTTGCACTCATATAATCAAGCGTTTACATTGACGCTAAAGAGAGTGTATGCTTTTTCGCGCGCGGACCGTACAGAACCAGCTATACGCATAAGCAGCTAAGATATGAGAAACAAATACTTGCACCATTTTCAGTTGCTATCATGCATAGCCAATGCTTCGTTCAGTATAATCCACATTTTCTTGAATTAATTTTGGGCACGTTTGCTTGCTTGTACAGAGATCGACATTTCCCGAATTAACACTCGTAGTATCAGACTCCGCAAAATTACTTGGCATTTCATAAAATAGTCGAGCCTCGTTATCTCGATTTTGACGGAACTGACAATTTTCATTGAGTAATGAATACAATCGACTTCTGAATTGTTAATTTTTTATGATGTGCATAAGAAAATTTTGGCTGGGTAAAGAAGGAAAATACGATGTTTTTATTTGACTTTTTATTATTTGTTTATTTAGACATAAAGCAGTAAAGTTGTAACACATAAACGCATTTAAAATGTACTTACCAACAAAAGCACACTTGTTTTAGCACATCAATACAATAAATGAATGGAAAAAGGACGGAAAATATTAAAATAACACTTGCTTGTTAACATAACTAGAAAACGGTGAATCGTAACAATAACACTAGCGTAATATCCGAATAATCAGGCTCGCGTGTTACAGTTTATTTACTTGCGTTTTTCACAAAGAAGTCCTTAATTGTCAGTTGACAGTTTGCTCAAATACGTGGTTATTTTAAGTTAATTCACGGCTTTCATTAGGAGCAAAAGGTTTCGCACCTCTGCAATAGAGCGCCAATCACGGCAGATCGACTTACACCAGGTATGATTAAGTTGATTTATTGACTTTGGGACAAATAAAATTAATTGACTTATTTTTATTCACATTTATTGCATAGACTTATCAACTTTTATTTACAATAAATATATATGGATTAAAGTCGGGACCGCTCCATTTTCATCGACATATGCATAAGTATCGACTTAGTAAGAGAATAGTTAATGAGATTCGTCTGTATGGGCGACACGTCGCCAGTAATTCAGGTCGGAACTGAAATGTGCAAAATATATAAAAATAGGCGTACCGTCAAATGTAAATAGTCACATTGCAGTATTGACCACTGAATCGCGTTTGAGAAAAATACTCAAATAACACGCTAGTGCCACCTATAACCCGCTCTGTGATCTATTAACAGTGCCGCCAACAATCCGCCATGTGATCTACCACTTGTATTACCTTTCATTCGTCCTGTGATCCAAAAACATTGTCACCTAAAACCCGCCCTGTGATCCACAGCCAGTGCCACCTATAACCCGTCCTGTGATCCACTACCAGTGCCAGCTATAACCCGTGTTGTGATGTACCACCAGTGCCAGCTATAACCCGCCCTGTGATCTACTACCAGTGCCAGCTATAACCCGCCCTGTGATCTACTACCAGTGCCAGCTATAACCCGCTCTGTGATCTACTACCAGTGCCAGCTATAACCCGTGCTGTGATCTACTACCAGTGCCAGCTATAACCCGCCTGTGATCTACCACCAGTGCCATCTATAAACCGCCCTGTGATCTACTACCAGTGCCAGCTATAACCCGCCCTGTGATCTACCACCAGTGCCAGCTATAGCGCGCCCTGTGATCTACCACCAGTGCCAGCTATAACCCGCCCTGTGATCTACTACCAGTGCCACCTATAACCGCCCTGTGATCTACTACCAGTGCCACCTATAGCGCACCCTGTGATCTACTACCAGTGCCACCTATAACCCGCCCTGTGATCTACCACTAGTGCCACCTATAACCCGCCCTGTGATCTACTACCAGTGCCACCTATAACCCGCCCTGTGATCTACTACCAGTGCCACCTATAACCCGCCCTGTGATCTACTTCCAGTGCCACCTATAACCCGCCCTGTGATCTACCACCAGTGCCAGCTATAACCCGCCCTGTGATCTACCACCAGTGCCACCTATAACCGCCCTGTGATCTACCACCAGTGCCAGCTATAACCCGCCGTGTGATCTACCACCAGTGCCAGCTATAACCCGCCCTGTGATCTACCACCAGTGCCACCTATAACCGCCCTGTGATCCACAGCCAGTGCCACCTATAACCCGCTCTGTGATCCACCACCAGTGCCACCTATAACCGCCCTTTGATCTACCACCAGTGCCACCTATAACCGCCCTGTGATCTACCACCAGTGCCAGCTATAACCCGCCCTGTGATCTACCACCAGTGCCAGCTATAACCCGCCCTGTGAACTACCACCAGTGCCAGCTATAGCGCGCCCTGTGATCTACCACCAGTGCCAGCTATAACCCGCCCTGTGATCTACTACCAGTGCCAGCTATAACCCGCCCTGTGATCTACCACTTGTGTAACCTTTAACTCGCCCTGTGGTACACTACCAGGGCCACCTATAAAAATCCTGTGATACACCACCAGTGTCACCTATAACCCAACCATGATCAATCACTAGTGCCACCTATAACCCGCCCTGTGATAACCACCAATGCAACCTATAACCCAACTATGATCAGCTACTAATGCCACCTATAGCCCGCCCTGTGATACACCACCAGTGCCAGCTATAACGTATACTGTGATAAACCACCAGTACCACCTAAAACCCATCCTGTGATACACCACCAGTGCCATCTTTAACCCATCCTGTGATCCACCACCAGTGCCACCTATAACCGCCCTGTGATCTATTACCAGTGCCACCTATAGCGCACCCTGTGATCCACCACCAGTGCCACCTATAACCCGCCCTGTGATCCAACCCTTGTGCAACCTATAGACCGCTGTGTGATCTACCACCACTGCACCTATAGCCCGCTGTGTGATCTACTACCAGTGCCACCTATAACCCGCCCTGTGATCTACTACCAGTGCCACCTATAGCGCACCCTGTGATCCACCACCAGTGCCACCTATACTTCGCCTTGTGATCCATCACCAGTGCCACCTATAACCCGCCCTGTGATCTACCACCAGTGCCACCTATAACCGCCCTGTGACCCATCACCAGTGCCACCTATAACCGCCCTGTGACCCATCACCAGTACCACCTATAACCGCCCTGTACTCCATCACCAGTGCCAACTATAACCGCCCTGTGATCCATCACCAGTGCCACCTATAACCGCCCTGTAATCCATCACCAGTGTTACCTATAACCGCCCTGTGATCCATCACCAGTGCCACCTATAACCGCCCTGTGATCCATCACCAGTGTTACCTATAACCGCCCTGTGATCCATCACCAGTGCCACCTATAACCGTCCTGTGATCCATCACCAGAGCCACCTATAACCCGCCCTGTGATCCTCTACCAGTGCCACCTATAACCGCCCTGTGATCCATCACCAGAGCCACCTATAACCGCCCTGTGATCCATTACCAGTGCCACCTATAACCGCCCTGTGATCTACCATCAGTGCCACCTATAACCGCCCTGTGATCCATCACCAGAGCCACCTATACTTCGCCATATGATCATCACCAGTGACACCTATACTTCGCCCTGTGATCCATCACCAGTGCCACCTATACTTCGCCATGTAATCCATCACCAGTGCCACCTATAACCGCCCTGTGATCTATCACCAGTGCCACCTATAGCGCACCCTGTGATCCATCACCAGTGCCACCTATAAACGCCCTGTGATCCATTACCAGTGCCACCTATAACCGCCCTGTGACCCATCACCAGTGCCACCTATAACCGCCTTGTGATCCATCACCAGTGCCACCTATAACCGCCCTGTGATCTACCACCAGTGCCACCTATAACCGCCCTGTGATCCATCACAAGTGCCACCTATAACCGCCCTGTGATCCATCACCAGTGCCACCTATAACCGCCCTGTGATCCATCACCAGTGCCACCTATAACCGCCCTGTGATCCATCACCAGTGCCACCTATAACCGCCCTGTGATCCGTCACCAGAGCCACCTATAACCGCCCTGTGATCCATCACCAGTGCCACCTATAACCGCCCTGTGATCTACCATCAGTGCCACCTATAACCCGCCCTGTGATCCATCACCAGTGCCACCTATAACCGCCCTGTGATCCATCACCAGTGCCACCTATAACCGCCCTGTGATTTATCACCAGTGCCACCTATAACCGCCCTGTGATCCATCACCAGTGCCACCTATAACCGCCCTGTGATCCATCACCAGTGCCACCTATAACCGCCCTGTGATCCATCACCAGAGCCACCTATACTTCGCCATATGATCATCACCAGTGACACCTATACTTCGCCCTGTGATCCATCACCAGTCTCACCTATACTTCGCCCTGTAATCGATCACCAGTGCCACCTATAACCGCCCTGTCATCTATCACCAGTGCCACCTATATCGCACCCTGTGATCCATCACCAGTACCACCTATAACCGCCCTGTGATCCATTACCAGTGCCACCTATAACCGCCCTGTGACCCATCACCAGTGCCACCTATAACCGCCCTGTGATCCATCACCAGTGTTACCTATAACCGCCCTGTGATCCATCACCAGTGCCACCTATAACCGTCCTGTGATCCATCACCAGAGCCACCTATAACCCGCCCTGTGATCCTCTACCAGTGCCACCTATAACCGCCCTGTGATCCATCACCAGAGCCACCTATAACCGCCCTGTGATCCATTACCAGTGCCACCTATAACCGCCCTGTGATCTACCATCAGTGCCACCTATAACCGCCCTGTGATCCATCACCAGAGCCACCTATACTTCGCCATATGATCATCACCAGTGACACCTATACTTCGCCCTGTGATCCATCACCAGTGCCACCTATACTTCGCCATGTAATCCATCACCAGTGCCACCTATAACCGCCCTGTGATCTATCACCAGTGCCACCTATAGCGCACCCTGTGATCCATCACCAGTGCCACCTATAAACGCCCTGTGATCCATTACCAGTGCCACCTATAACCGCCCTGTGACCCATCACCAGTGCCACCTATAACCGCCTTGTGATCCATCACCAGTGCCACCTATAACCGCCCTGTGATCTACCACCAGTGCCACCTATAACCGCCCTGTGATCCATCACAAGTGCCACCTATAACCGCCCTGTGATCCATCACCAGTGCCACCTATAACCGCCCTGTGATCCATCACCAGTGCCACCTATAACCGCCCTGTGATCCATCACCAGTGCCACCTATAACCGCCCTGTGATCCGTCACCAGAGCCACCTATAACCGCCCTGTGATCCATCACCAGTGCCACCTATAACCGCCCTGTGATCTACCATCAGTGCCACCTATAACCCGCCCTGTGATCCATCACCAGTGCCACCTATAACCGCCCTGTGATCCATCACCAGTGCCACCTATAACCGCCCTGTGATTTATCACCAGTGCCACCTATAACCGCCCTGTGATCCATCACCAGTGCCACCTATAACCGCCCTGTGATCCATCACCAGTGCCACCTATAACCGCCCTGTGATCCATCACCAGAGCCACCTATACTTCGCCATATGATCATCACCAGTGACACCTATACTTCGCCCTGTGATCCATCACCAGTCCCACCTATACTTCGCCCTGTAATCGATCACCAGTGCCACCTATAACCGCCCTGTGATCTATCACCAGTGCCACCTATATCGCACCCTGTGATCCATCACCAGTACCACCTATAACCGCCCTGTGATCCATTACCAGTGCCACCTATAACCGCCCTGTGACCCATCACCAGTGCCACCTATAACCGCCCTGTGATCCATCACCAGTGCCACCTATAACCGCCCTGTGATATACCACCAGTGCCACCTATAACCGCCCTGGGATCCATCACCAGTGCCACCTATAACCGCCCTATGATCCATCACCAGTGCCACCTATAACCGCCCTGTGATCCATCACCAGTGCCACCTATAACCGCCCTGTGATCCATCACGAGTGCCACCTATAACCGCCCTGTGATTCATCACCAGAGCCACCTATAACCGCCCTGTGATCCATCACCAGTGCCACCTATAACCGCCCTGTGATCTACCATCAGTGCCTCCTATAACGCACCCTGTGATCCATCACCAATGCCACCTATAACCGCCCAGTGATCTATCACCAGTGCCACCTATAACCGCCCTGTGATTTATCACCAGTGCCACCTATAACCGCCCTGTGATCCATCACCAGTGCCACCTATAACCGTCATGTGATACATCACCAGTGCCACCTATAACCGCCCTGTACTCCATCACCAGTGCCACCTATAACCGCCCTGTGATCCATCACCAGTGCCACCTATAACCGCCCTGTGATCTATCATCAGTGCCACCTATAACCCGCCCTGTGATCTACTACCAGTGCCACCTATAACCCGCCCTGTGATCTACTACCAGTGCCACCTATAACCCGCCCTGTGATCTACTACCAGTGCCACCTATAACCGCCCTGTGATCTATCATCAGTGCCACCTATAACCCGCCGTGTGATCTACTACCAGTGCCACCTATAACCCGCCCTGTGATCTACTACCAGTGCCACCTATAACCCGCCCTGTGATCTACTACCAGTGCCACCTATAACCCGCCCTGTGATCTACTACCAGTGCCACATATAACCCGCCCTGTGATCTACTACCAGTGCCACCTATAACCCGCCCTGTGATCTACTACCAGTGCCACCTATAACCGCCCTGTACTCCATCACCAGTGCCACCTATAACCGCCCTGTGATCCTTTACCAGTGCCACCTAAAACCGCCCTGTACTCCATCACCAGTGCCACCTATAACCGCCCTGTGATCCATCACCATTGCCACCTATAACCGCCCTGTGATCTACCACCAGTGCCACCTATAACCCGCCCTGTGATCCTCTACCAGTGCCACCTATAACCCGCCCTGTGATCCTCTACTAGTGCCACCTATAGCGCGCCCTGTGATCCATCACCAGTGCCACTTATAGCGCGCCCTGTGATCCATCACCAGTGTATATATATATATTCGTTCAAAATTACTCTAGCATATGTCTTAAAAGGCTTGAATGCTATCACATATATATATTACATGACATATCTCGGACTTTAGTTCACGAGCTTTGTCATATTGATACATGCCTACTGAGGAGGATATAGTTTCATTGTGCTTAGTTACATTATCAGTTCTGACATAAGTGTAAGACATCAACTTCTGTAGTCGTTCAACATCAGAAACAAACTGAAAGAACATGCGCGAAAAAGCTGCGCAGTAACTACTCCCAAAAATAAAATAATGTATGATACCATAGTGATTAAATTGTCTAAACAAAAAAGTCGTTTAGTCCTGCAATTGGTATGTTTAGGTTACTGTAAACAGTGCAAGCGTAATCAGTAACATTTTGAAGACCTTAGCCTGGGATAAAAGTAATGAGACTCGACTTCTTGTCACCTTTGGAACAAAGAAACCAACAATTTAAAGCACCATTTTAGAAGATCATGTACTTTTCGCATATTGAAATCTCTATTGAATTTAAAAACAGGAACCTTTCTTTAATCCACGGTTAAGATTAGGAAGTGATTAGTCGGGTTCAATTTAAAAAGTAGTCCACGGCGGAAGAACTATAGCGTTGAACATGTGACAATGATCATGGAATCTTGAGTCAAAGCACGGCAAGGTCTAATTCAATTATGGAGTCGTCTGCATGTGTGTTGTCAAGGAATTCTAGACGTCTTTGATATGCGGGTGGTTCAGAAAAGATCGGCGGGGTCAGGACCGGGAAAATGCAGCCAGATTAATTAGGAACAAGTCACAAACAATAGAGAAGAGCCCACTTTCCATCTGTCTCTTGCTTGTTGTAAGTGTCGCCTGTATTCACAAATCACGCGACTTCTGGTATCCAATGTCTCAAATGTCACTGACAAGCGTGCCATTTATTAAGATTAATACAACTTGAGTTTCCTGACGTTGTTGATTTTTCTTTCATTTGTTCACTATGCTCTTATGCCATACTGTGTATTTGATTCAACATTATAACATGATCAACTAATACTATGTATACATAGTTTATAGAAGGATTGTACTGTGCGTTATTATTAGGTGCATGCACGGTAAAAATGAGGACCTTTTCGGATATTGGTACTGATTCATGCCATTTTCCGGTCGAATTATTAACCGTGCTTCTGTTTTCGTATGGAAATATCAATGCAAATCGCTTAAACCGGGCTTGGTAGCGCACCCGTCGTCTACGAATACGGGGGCCGGTGGTTCAAACCCAGACCTTGACAAGTCACAGTCCTTTAAAATTTCAGTTTGGATTGTAGTTGGAAAGCTTCCTTGCTAATGCTTAAGCATAAGGGTAGTAGTACGACTGATCGATCCAGTGTTTAGATACAGTGACAGATCGAAATATCATGCCAGTTGTTCACGGCATGTTATACACAATGAGATGGCGCTATCACAGTTTGATAGTTTCAAGTAAACGCTGCCTTTTGAATACTGCAAGATTGTCAGTGGAGTGATAAATTTGTGTCCATGCCAATGTACATACAATTAACAATTTTAAGTTTTTAAAAAGAAGTTAAAGTCCTTATATAGTGGCTATAACAAATGACTCCAACTTTTGTTGGATTATGTAATAAATACAAGGAAAGAAACTCGATTAAAGCATAATCAAGTAAACCGACCACGTGTATCCCTTTTATAACTTTACGAAGTAAACGGATTTAAATAGAACAGTAGTTTGCTTTTGTGTGATAGAATATTCAATAGAGTGTTCAGATACTTTTTCTTTGTGAAAGGAAAATTGTTTTGTTTCATATCATTTCATATATGCGATCTTGTTGCTCTTGTTGTATTGTTTACTTGTTGTTTTTGTCATCGGTACTTTGCACAAACAGTGTTCTTATACAAACATCTTAATTTTCGATTAAGCAGAATTAACTTCTAATGCCTTAAAAGGCTTGAAGCTCGTTGTGAACGCTTCTGGTTCTTCGAATGGTAAGACGACAGCACCTTTTGACACTTAATAATTAATCATGACGTTTAATCTTATATTAATTGTGGATTAACAACGATTCGATGGCCTTTTGTGGGTACTTTTAAAATGCAAACTATATCTTCACCAATATATCTTGGTATGTAGAATGTCTCACCAGAAAGTCACCTGTTACTGATCATGTAAAACAGCGTTCTCTCACTGAAAATTATCAAATAAACTTTAATAATCTAAAATTGTGAAATTTTCCTAAACGTTGTTATCGATGTTAATCGACGTCTTCAAGGCTCGCACTGTTGGGCGCCAAACAACTGCTCTTAATTAACACTACAATATTTACTTTTATCGTATATCAGTCTATTCTAGCATGCGACAAGGAACCAGTAAAAAAACCAGTACGTAGTACCTGCAGTCGTTAGCACGACAAACGTGTAAAATGAATAAAGGACATGATCCGGATTTAAATCCAATCGCAGCTTTTTAGACCCTTTGCAAGAAGCCGAAGTTTTAAACATCCTTTTCGTTGTCGTTCATAATTTATTAAAAGTCTTCATTGTCGTTTATTAATTAATGAAGCGAGCAAACGCACTTTGACAATCAACAAATATATAGAGAGAGACCTACGAAAAAAAATATTTACAAAAATATTTACAAATTCTGATTCGTAATGTGCAATCTTCTAACTCATGCAACAGAGCTTTTAAATCATGTTTTCTTGGTTCTTTTATCTTTAAGATTTAAAGACGTTTGAGTGACAGTTTATGGTTGTTGAATTAATGTGGCTATATTTATTTTATGTAATAATGCAATGCACACGTAATTAAGACGGAGTCTAATTGCTCTATCGGCGGTCGAATGTTAATGAAGTTGCAAATTACCATAAATATTTGATATTTTCTGAAGTTTACAAAATTATATAACTAGAGATTCAATCGCATTTAATAACTCAAAATTGAGATTGTGCTGTAGAATCAGCAATGACTTTAATTGTGTTGCTTTTGTAAAATTGAAAATTTATAAGCCGACTCAGATTAGGGAATGTTTGTCAAATATATTTGTGTTTGTAAAGATGCTATTTTATTTCGCGACTAATCTTGTTTACATTTTGGTTTAATCGCTGTGGTCGAGTGGGTAACGTTGCCGACCTGCAACTTTTATGGCATTCACCGAGTGGGTTCGAGTCCAAAGGTTTGATAAGAACGTAGGAGAGGTATTCCATACATGTATCTGGCATCTTCCTCCACCACAAATATGGGTGGAAGTGACAGTAATTACCATAACTATATGGCTGCGATTTATTAACAATAACAAGACACTATAGTTTATTGAACCTAGTGTGATCGATTCGCACCATGTACAGATTTTACGAAGTGTATATATTCGAACGATAATATGCGGAAATATTTTCCTCCTCGGATAAGTCCGTCCTCATGACAAACATCCCTCGGATGTATCTGATGCAATTATACTTACAGAATCGCGATAGTTTTGTTCGCCATAAGAATAATTCGCCTTTAAAAAGTTCTTCAAAAACGATAGGTATGGTGTATAAGATTATTTCGTCCTATAGACTTTCATTTATCAGTTAAACTGTTCACATCTCGTCTAGCGCACGTATCACTGTCTTTTCAGCATAACCTTAAAAGTTTTCATGTAAAGTATATTCGTTTACATGAACAAGCAGGATAAAAGAAAGTTTTTCATTTTATCAGCCAAAATGTCTCGAGGTCTACTTTGATTATCATAGACTGGCAATCGGATTAACTAAAAAGCGCGGCGAAAGATAGATCTAACAAGAAACGTGTTTTATGTTGTTTTTTAAATCTTTGCATAATCTCACAAAAGTCAGTAACTCTGTCTTGATACAAATCTGACAGCGTCTGATGGCATCAGTCCTTCACAGATTAAAATATAGAAATAAGAGCTGTCCGTAGACAATGCGCTCCACTCTTATGTTTTTCATGATAGTGTTAGCTCTTGCATGTTTTGATAACTTTTGCGTTCTGTGCTCTAAGCAATAAATCTTAATCAGACTCACCCACTTTACACAAAATTCACACAATCTGCCACGCTATTAAAACTAACCAGGGCTAATACTGGGTACATGTTTTAATCACAGCTGATTCTGCGACAGTACAAGAATATCAAGTTTGAAGTGATCATATTGGATGGGATTCGAGAAATTGACCTCAGCGAAATCTTAACCTTAACCAAAGTAGAATTATACGTCGAAAATGGGGATAGCTGTGCCACAGTAAATTATGCGGTTACGTGGCATTTTGAAGTGGTTTCCCTTTTTGAAAGAGAACAAATATTCTAAGTTGAAGTAAATTTCTTTTGACGGTATTGAAGAAATTCACCTTAACTAAGAGGTTAACCAATAGCGACTCTAAAGGGCCATGACAATAGCTTCGAAAGAAATGAGTTAAAAACGTCGTGTAGAAAATGTCGTGTTCGATCATGTCAATCATCATGTACATAAATATAATTAATGTGGAGAAAATGGCTTCTTTTCTTACATGTTTATGGCCTTTGAATAATAACTTTAGTTGTACAGTTAAAACAGTAATAATCAAGTCATTTCATGAGCAACACAGCTGCGTAATTAGTCAAATTACAAATATTTTCGGGGAGGACTTCCGGTAACATGATATTTATAGTCATCTTCGCCAGACATGAGGGCTTATTTCTTTAAACTTTGTTGTTATCCATCAATTATATTGTAAAAAAAGTTTAATATTTGAAATATTTTGTTATGTTTAACGATGTGTTACCAAGGGTAAAAAGATCTTAGATGCATATTTAGGCACAATTGAACTTGATGAAAATAATCACGTTCTGAAAAAAGCCTGACGACAATGACCAGATGTGTTAACGTGTTGTAAGAACAATGTCGTTCTAGTCTCACTTGAGAATCATCCACTGTGAGCTTATGCGAAAATATTTTAAAAAAAATATCAAAACAAATATTCAATTCAATTGGATGCCATCAACACAGAGGAAACGACATTATTTGTGAAGGGAAAACATTTCTTGTCCGACTTAAGGGACAATTCGAATACTGTTTTAGGTCCAAATCGGATGACGATAGAACGCTGTGTTTCTTAAGGGACAGACATGCAGAAGTTGACTTAGAAACTCGACACTTTAAATCTAATAACGGATGACCACTGCAACATGTTTCCTCGCCATTCTATCCAACAACCACGTGGCTTTTCGACACCAATGTCAGCCGACATTAGTCGCCGGCGTATTACAATATTTCCGAGTACTGCAGACGATAATTGGGTGTTAATTATTTTCTCGGCCTCTTTACACATAGAAACCGTATCCCGCATATTGTAGACGTCCATGTTCTCGACAGGACAGCTGCACACGACAACCTAATCGAATCATGCTTTGACTTCTGATTTCTAAAAATGGCGCGAAATATCTTGCAGACAGATTAAGTATTACCAATCAACAACTAAGGGTAGTAGTCAGGGATGGATCCAGGGGAGGGGCTATGGGAAGGGGGAGAGGGGAGGGGCTATAGGATGGGGGATGGGGGATGCATCCCCCAACCCTACCTACCAGAGTAGAGTTGTGAAAACACAAACATGTAGGCTTGAACAATACTAAGCTTTTAACGTAAATTTTGTCTGTTGACTGCTTAGGTCGAAGCTAGGGTCCCTTAATGTGTATATATAGATCTAGTATTTACTGGAATAAAGTTGAATAATCTAAACTCATTAGTTCGGTTTCGCGAGTGTTGTTATAGGCAAACTGTCTGCGCGAAATACGTAGACAAAAATGTTCAAAAGTAAAGAAATACTTCTTGAAATGTGTATTTATATTGTTTTACGTTGTTGGTATCAATTTCTGGTGTATCACACACCGTCATATACAGGATAATTTACAGATTGTCATAAAATTGATTTTTGTGAAAAACTTGTTTTTAGATTGTTTGTGATTAATCCTATATTCTATAATAACATATACATTCATCGGTAGGATGAAATACTTGGTTAATTTCAAACAAATGTGTTTTATAGTGCTTTAAATATCATACCACAGGTGGGGTGTTTGCTTTCTTGTAGAATGTCTTCTCATTTTATTAAATAACTGCAGACAGAACTGTTTAAAATGTTGCAGAAGTTGCTGCAATTAGCATTAGATGTGTGTCCCAACGTCCAACATTGAAAATTATTTGCACGTGTGTGTAGTTTGAACAAAATATTGACTTCGTCGTGCAGTTTGCTTATTTGTTACATAACAAATTAGTTATACTATATGCAGATGGTAAATCCTTAAATACATCACGCGTAATCTTATATATTCTTATATATATTTAGACATTAGCAGAAGTCATTGCTGTACCACAGCGTGACCGGTGTGGTATCTGTGTTCAAGAATAACAAAAAAGTTTACAGTGGGAGATAATTCAATTATTATATCAAAATAAGTTGGATTGCCTGTTCTTTATTTTGAATATCCGAAGCATTGCACAATAAACCTTTATTTTTTTTAAAAAAACACGTCTATTTAAGATAATATAAAAATCATCATCACTAAAACTTCGTTAAAAACGTATACATGTACTTCAATTGTTTATAAAAATCTTAAACTCTTAAAATGGCAAATACGACACAGAACTCCCTTCAAGACAAATTAATAACTTACACAAAGATATACTCTCTTTTTCCTCGCCATTATTATAAACAAATATTTATTTATTTTATTTTATTACTGTTATAAACTATGTTTTTAAGAGCACAAAACTGCAAGAAAGACAACCGCGTTGTTTTACAGTTTGCTTCATCAACGTTACAAAGTTTATCTCCCTTTAATTGGTGGGACGCGGATATTGTGATATTTTGCATAGTCGCTTCGCTTACACCCTTGGGACCTTACTATGTTAAACAAATTCTGCCAACTAAATTTGAAGGAAACGCATAATTAAAGAAAATAATGATTCAAATATACTGTACTATCACTACCAAAACAGTTTTAAAAATAACAGTACTATAGATATAAATACTACTAAAGTACAATCAATATATTACACGTTATGAAACGAAACATTGTCGTCATATTAGACGTAAAAAGATAGAAAAAACGTGCATTTCTTTTCTTTTTTTATAATAGCACTAATGTTAATGAAAGTCATCAACGATTTGCAAATATAGCGAACATACATTCTAATTAAGCAATAGTTTAATGCTTGCTCAATATGTACCGATTTATCTAAAAAGAAATGGGAGTTTTAACTTGTTTAACGTAATATACACTTCATTCCCTAAGACAAATCAATTTAACCAGATGTAGAGACAACGCAAAGTCAACGGAACATTCTGACCATCCGACGTTTGTCTAAATCTGTTGTTCCGCATATACATACTGTGGTAATCAAAGCGCCCAATCCCAGATTCAACTTCAGTTTGTAGCAAAGGATCGGCAACTGTGATATATTTTTCGGGAGTGTATCGCTGACAATGGAGACGAAGACAACAGAAGACAATAGCATTGTGAGGCAGTATGAGATGTGTTCCCCAGAATCTGAAGGTAAGAGAAAAGCTATGGTGTTCAGAAGTCCCGACATTACAGTCGGGATAAGTACATTCACGACCGTAGAATAACTTCAATAAGGACTTCGTTTTGTTGTCAACCCGTATGTAACACTCGGAACGTATCCAGCAAATATCGACGTGTATGAATCTGTATTAACAAGAGACCATTCTTGGGTTTCCGTGTGTTCTGCGAAGTGAATGGGATACGGAACCAAAGCAATTAGTTCTGAATATAATTAGCCAAGGTGCGTGACTGTTTATCGAATGGATAATTTTCGACATTGTCTTTTATGCAGTATGTTGAGAAGACAAACCCTGTTGACTAAAAGCACAACCCCACTTCCGGTACGCATACATATTCATGGCCTAGAATGACTTGTCATCCCGTCATATTATAATGGATTCCACATAACTTATCTGTCCATTCCAATATTTAGGAAGTTAAGCTTAAGAGTTAAACAAAAGCAAGCAGTTGAAAGTTTTTTTATTGATTTTCTATAATGGAAATCCAGTTATAAACATTGTAATTAGTTAATAAAAGTTACAGATTCCAAGTCACAAATACGCTATGTGTTATCTGTCAACCAATCGTATGAGACCATTCTGATACACGGTGTGTCAAAAGCATTGTCATGTTCGAGGTTTCTTTTCTTCGGCCATGTATCGTCACATTATTTTTAAATGGGAAAAATAGATGTGTTCTCTGTTTTGTTCAACTAACCCATGCTAACTTGGAACAAGATCCAATCATTGGCGACACAATTTGTGTAAGACGCCGATACCTCGGAGATTGAAATGTGTATTGAATTTAAATCCAAACAAGTTTTATTTAATCCATGATTGAAATTAACTAGCGAATGGCCTAGATCAGTTTTAAGAAAATGTCTCCGTTGCGAGAGGGTTTCTACTTTAAATCAGTTATAAAAAAAAACAATATTAAGGAATCACACGGTAGCTAATCAACCTCTTTACGTTTCGGTTGTTTCCTATTTGATAACAATCAGGGACGGATCCAGATTTATTATTTATTTATTATTTATTTTATTTATTTTTTGTTTGTTTTTATTGTTGTTGTGTTGTTGTTGTTTTGTTGTTGTTTTTTGTCGTTGTTGTTTTGGGGCGGGTTGGGGATTGAATCAAGATCCTTTTAACTTTATCGCAGTAAATGCAAGATGTATATACACGTTAAAGGACTTCGACCTAAGCGGCCAACAGACAAAATTTACTTTAAAAGCTTAGTGTTTTTAAGCTTAGATGTTTGTGTTTTCACAACTCTACTCTTTAACCTGGTTGGTGGGGACTCCCCTGGGTCCATCCCTAAAAATAATATGTCTTCGTCTGTGACCAACAGTTATAAATAAAAGAAGTCGTTATCAAAAGCACATATTGGTAAAAAAAATACAATTTATCACTTTAAGTTATATTGTTTTAATATAACCAGTTTATATCATTCAATACGTTACAAACTCATGCAAGGATACACATTCTTTCATTAAGCGAAATCTCACAGAGACAGTTAATATACCGGTAGATTTTTTTCTGCGACATCTGTCAACTATTGTTGGTATACGCCTGTTCGAGTCCCCTTTGAAACTATACTGTTTTTAACTTTTTTCAATCATGATACAGATGTCGAAAGTATGTTGACTCAGTTAAGTGCTCTTAATATGAATATGGAATTCCTTACGTGATTCCCGATAAAATGGCCTTGATCTGCTTCATCCTTTCATTGGAAAGGTAATATTAAGCGAAGTAGTTCTGTTCAGAAAACGATGACGGGTAAATTGAAATGCCATTAAAGGGTCGACCCTTATTTATTGTCGGTTCTCGAAAGAACATATGCATTTTAGTGATATGCTCAACAATATTTCTAGGTTTTCTTTCTTTATGCGCGCGCGTGCAATTTGAATATCTGTATTGATTCTATGTGTTAGCAGCAATGTAAAAAAACTGTCAATTTTGATCAGTATCAACAATAGTTGTTCCTTCGGCTAACATTTGTTAATTAAGTCAGCGTCGGGCAGTTGTTAAATGTCATTGCAAATATTTCAGATACACCGTCGAGTCTTGAATGTTGGTTATATTTCTGTCATTGCATGAAAATATTGTTTTATGATATCAGTTATCTTTTTTATTCTGCCATGTTTTTGGTGGTGTTCATCATATTCAAACGGCACATTGATTTTTTTTACTGCCAGAAGAGGGATCGATACAAAAATGATAATTGTAGTTCTTCTTGGGTATCTACTTCTTCGGTAGAACATAAATATGAACATAAATGAAAGGTCTCTGTCATAACAATGCTAAATAATTGACAATACATATCAGCTTGCAGTTTGGGCGGTGTCGCTTGCGATAGTGTCCCGAATTATTTGAAAGATGAATTAAGGAAGCTCGCAGGATTGACCCTGTATGACCCTGTATGACTGACTACTCGTTGCCTGGAAAAAGTAGTGTTTGAACAAAAACAATGTATGTCGAATGAAACGATACATTTTATTGTGTCCAGGCAGGTTAACATTAATATTGTAAACTGTTTAAACTAGATGTTCAGGTTATTTTATTATGTAATGCAGATATACATGAGAATACAGAATCATGTGAAATGTGGTACATGTTAATGTAACCAGCACAGGTGATCAGGCATCTTATGTTAAAGGCATCTCAAAAGGAATGTGGTATCCCACTGAGCCAGGCCCCCACATGCTATGACCAGACCTGCTTATTGCTGGTCATCACTGCAGGGAGTCTTTAGCCAACATAGTACTAATCTGTCACAGTAATACCTCTGATGGATTAATGCAAAACTAAATTACCTGCTAGTATGGATGTGAGAAAGTAGGCTAGTTTTGCACAAAGCCACAAACATTATTGTTAGTGATAATGTGGGTTGTTTACTATATGATCCCTAACAAATTCTTTATTGCATTAATTACTAGGTGTCAATTTTGTAACTGCAAGATTATGTATTTATTTCATAGCTAAATATTTAATTTTGAAAATACATGAGAGATACAAGTTTTAGTATTCAAAATGACTAAAAATGAGTCTGAAGGACATTATTCTGACAATGAAGACTTTTTAAATTGCTTTTGTTTGAAACGTTTCGTTACATTTTACAAATCCAAATAAAATCTAACTTAAAATATAGCAAAATATATGAGAACTAAAAGAATGAAAGAAATAACAAAATGTATAAGAAATAACAAAATCAACCAACTAAGTAAGAAAGAAAACAAACAAATATAGATATATATATATAAAGGATTGCGTAATTGGTATATTCACAACTGTTTCCTTTACAAACTGTGAATGACTATGTTCAACCCCCAGATATAGCATACATACACTTGGATCTTGAACAATACCTGTGTGACAGACACATCGGTTACAGACTGTGGCAGCCTGGCTTATCAGAAAACAGATGCCCTCACATGCTGGGTGGGGCAATAAATGGGGGGTCACTTATATAAGGCTTTTGAGATGCCTTTAAATAAACTATTTTATATTTTCGGACGTTAGTGAATACGTTGTAACTTTTGTCGTAATGTATAATCTGTATTTTAGAAGAGGTGTTTTCTTGCAGCTGAAGACTTGTCTGCTTTCTAATGCGTTGTACATTATGATTTATACATAGTAATATTGGCCATTACTTGCACACTTTTAATCGTTCGGAGGGTTAAACTGTTCAACAGCTTTAAAGTGATTTGATTTTGTAAGGGCGTTATTGCAATAAGCGTTGGTGTCTATGCCTTTTTAAATTACGTCTTTTGCAATAATCCTTCTGTAGAGCAATATGCGTTGTATTGCACAGAGACTGCAACAACGTCTTTTCTTGCTACACGTTTATATGAAATAATGGTAAACGTTCTTGAAATGCAATATACATGTCATGAAATAGCCAAACACACTTTTTCGGCACCTAAAATTTGAGAATAAAAATTTAAGTTTTCTCTTTCCGGAAAACTTAAGACAGGCCGGTATCTGTTGCCATAATTATAATATCGTGTTTATCCATCACCAGTGTCTTTATCATTGGTCCGCTAGAAGATATGTTGAATCGTCCATCCACCCCCACCCCCTACACCCCACACCCACCCCCAATCGATCAGTAATTTATTTTTAAACTAGAACAAAATAAAAACTTTTGAGATCACGTTATATCTTCATCCTGGTAATTCACTCTGACATCGATATCTAATGTAGCAGAAATTCAAATCATGAATTTTTTACAGATTTTGAAAGAATAAACATAAAGAGCGATTTCTTAACTATTTTACAACTGAGGTAGCGTTAAAAATCGTCCGGTTACCGTGGATTAGACATAAGAGGGTGCGGGTTCGAACCCCGAAACCGACCACGCAATGTTAGTCATTGAGCAAGCCTATGTACTGCACATTGCATTAAGCACTCACTCCCGGAGTACTGGTTCTTGCCAGGAAGTGGACAATCGAGAAAGAATCATACAAGTTAGAAGTTTAGTTTCATTTAATAACACTTTACAAGTCTAACTTTATCTGTTTCTAAATAGCATTACATTAGCTTACACCTTTACCCATTTACTCCTACTGAGCATGAATTGCTCAGACGTATTGGCCAATAGCAATCTCCTCACAGCGATTACGTCACGCGTTGCTACTTAAATCTCTGCCCCCAGCAAGGATCACGTGACGATAGAGTATCACGTGAAGTAAACATGGCGGCCTCCATAAACTTTAAAATTTAACTTTCATAATTTCATAATTTTCCATATTTTAAGTTACTTTTAATTTTTAATATGATAAACTAATATTTTTAAAGGAAAGATACTATATTTTGATGAGATAAGTCCAGAAAAAAATAAAAATAAAAAAAAAAATAAAAAAAACTATCCGCTTGTATTTGGGCGAAAAACTTGCTGGTGGCAGTGATATAATGTACTGTCAAGGGAAGTAATCACTGCGGGGAGTTTGGGCCAATAGTTTACACACAGATGATCCTGCTGTAAGATGCTCGATCAGGATCTACACTACATACTGATGTGATTATACGTTATGTTAATGAAGATGTTAGGAAATAACTTAGAGTGTGCCTTGCGTATTAATTATTGAATTTATTGTATCATAGGATGGTTGTACTCGTCTTAGTGACTGCTTTGATTGCAGTTTTAAACCCATGTAACATTTCTCCGACCTGTCGCTTTTTCTTGTCATTGATTTGTCCTTCTGTTCTAATTCTTATGTCAGTATTTGTCCCAACGTCATTTATACTGAATAAATTATGTGACATTGGGTTAACATCTTTGTACAAGTGATCAACACACTTGCTACTTCCATGGACTATAAAATGGTAGAACAATATATACGCCAGGAAAATATACATGTAGATAATATGCTAACAAATCAGGACCACCGTCACTTACCACCCATCAAATCAGGGCCACCGTCACTTACCACCAGCCGAATGAAGACTGTTTTGCGATGTTTACTTTGTTAGAAGGCTAAGTTCTATTTTTGCTTCACATGCTAGAGCATCGGATTGCGGATCAGGAGGTCGCGGGTTCAAACCCCGGCCGGGTCAAACCAAAGACTTTATGGTTGGTAGTACTGGTTTCCCTCCTAACGCTCGGGGCTAAGGGGACAGCATTACGCCTGACTCGTCGGTGTCAGTATAATGGACCGGCCGGGTTAAGTCCCTTGGCACCTATCCCTGTGCTATATAATGATAGAAATGTCGCTGTACAGTATCGCCTATCGGCAAAAATACCGGCAAATCCCATCCCACTTTCCATTCGAGAACAACATTGAGAACAATATTGTCTCGTGTCAAGGCAGCTTTAGTGTTTACCCTAGTTTTTCAACCAATCACAATGCTTTATGTAAAAAAAATCTCCTTTTTATTTCGTGTAGAAACAGTCTATAGAAATTATTGTTAAAGAACAAACTTTCTACAGTGGCGTCATGTGCATGGCCTACCTAATTAATATGCATGACGGTACAAATGAGTGTGTCGTGCATATAAACTTTATTCTATAGATTGAAATGTTAGCAAAGATAAGCAAAATGGCACGTGTTCATTAAGATCCAAAAAGAACAATAAACATAAATTTCACTGCTAGAGAAAATTGTCCAGTAAAATGTTTAAATGTCCAATGCAACCCTTTTACCACCCTTGACCAAAATGACCTTTTTCACACACGTGGGCACATACACAACAAGGTCGTCGTTGTCAGCTGATTCCGCCGTAGAACTAGGTACAGTGGCTGTTTGTTGGCTGAGAGAAATTAATTTCTTCTTCCATGTTTCCTGTGTGAATGCCTCGTGGTAAATAAGTAAGACCTACACACCCATCGTGTAACAGAATTTTTCAAATGTACATGTATACCCAATGTGTCTGGGTGCAGTGATTTGTTGATCACGTGAAGTGTAGATGCAGCAAAGAAAATCAGTTTACTTTTGGTGCTGATCGGTCGCAACCGCTCCCTCCCTTGCCGTGTCTATTTCATGTAGATTTCTCTATTTGGACTCCAACTAATACATAGTCGTAACATCTCTGTAGTGCCGCGTGCCGCTGAGAGGTGCCGATAGTTTCAAAGGACCCGCCTGACACGAGGCTGACTTGTTTTGACCTAGTTTTGCAGGTGTTCATGTTGGAGATTCGTTGTTGTCATGACAACGAAATCGACGCTGGTTAGCTCTTACAATCATTCGGAACACATCGGAACAAAAGGGCCTAACGCGTATTGTTTCGATGTGTTCCTTTTGTGGAGACAAACATTAAATTTAATTTAAAATTTGTTATATTTTAAATATTAATTAAATAACTTGACAATTGTATTTAAAACCTCTTGTTGAATGCCGAAATTTGTATGAGGGATGCCTGTTAACACAACAATTATAATTTCAGTTGTGCAAATGTCTTCATACACGGCACATTTTCAGCTTTTTCCAGAAACAGACCAGAAGTTTGATCAATGTAACACCATTATGCTTCCTAGTTATTGTTTTAGTAATACTGTTAAATAACAGTAACTCGTGGGCACCCGTGGAGTAGTGGTCGAGTCGCCGATTTGTCACTCCTCTGACTGCGTTATCCTCTCACCGCGTGGGTTCGAGTCCTGGGCGAGTGCCTTGATGCGGGAAGGTCTTCCAACTGACTTGCGGTGCAGTTGGACGTCGCTAAAATGATCATAATAAGTCGCTCCAAAGTATCTCAAAATCAACACAAAACAAAAGAATAATTCGGTCTTAAAACCTTGTTATGTCAGTCACATTCTCGGAAATCCCGTCGTAAATAAATTCAACGGACTTTTCTACGTGGACCAGTGATAAAAGACTATGGAAATGTCAGACTTGCACAGTGCATGACAATTAACCGTTATTTTCACAGTTCACACCTACCCGTTTTACAACCATTTCTTACTCGTGCCGTCCTTTTATGTTATTGTTTATCAAAAAAGTCTATGACTACAGACTGTTTCTACTTGTACTAATCTTCTGTAATGATAAGATTTTTTTTTTTTTTTTTTTTTTTTTTTTTTTTTTTTTTTTTTTTTTTTTTTTTGTCGTTTTACCATTATTACCATTCTCTTGTTTAATCAATTGCACACTGTTTAATTTCAGTCATTTATAGTCCCGGTACAGTTAATATGTTGGTATATAATATGACCTGTTACTTTCATCGCTGTGAAACAAATAAATAAAATGCATTTAAACTATTTTTGGTACAATGACAAGATGTGGTTTTACCAAGTTGGCACAATGGCATGATGGGGTTGTGTCCAGGTTGGCACAATGGCAGGATGGGGATGTGTCCAGGTTGGCACAATGACAGGATGGGGTTGTGTCCAGGTTGGCACAATGACAGGATGGGGATGTGTCCAGGTTGGCACAATGACAGGATGGGGATGTGTCCAGGTTGGCACAATGACAGGATGGGGTTGTGTCCAGGTTGGCACAATGACAGGATGGGGTTGTGTCCAGGTTTGCACAATGACAGGATGGGGTTGTGTCCAGGTTGGCACAATGACAGGATGGGGATGTGTCCAGGTTGGCACAATGACAGGATGGGGTTGTGTCCAGGTTGGCACAATGGCAGGATGGGGATGTGTCCAGGTTGGCACAATGACAGGATGGGGATGTGTCCAGGTTGGCACAATGACAGGATGGGGTTGTGTCCAGGTTGGCACAATGACAGGATGGGGATGTGTCCAGGTTGGCACAATGACAGGATGGGGTTGTGTCCAGGTTGGCACAATTACAGGATGGGGATGTGTCCAGGTTGGCACAATGGCAGGATGGGGTTGTGTCCAGGTTTGCACAATGACAGGATGTGACTCTGTCCAGGTTGGCAAAACGACAGGATGGGGTTGTGTCCAGTTTGGCAAAATGGCAGGATGTGGTGGTGTCCAGGTTGGCACAATGATAGGATGGGGTTGTGTCCAGGATGGAACAATGGCAGGATGGGGTTGTGTCCAGGTTGGCACAATGACAGGATGGGGTTGTGTCCAGGTTGGCACAATGACAGGATGGGGATGTGTCCAGGATGGAACAATGGCAGGATGGGGTTGTGTCCAGGTTGGCACAATGGCAGGATGGGCGGTGTCCAGGTTTGCACAATGACAGGATGTGACTCTGTCCAGGTTGGCACAATGGCAGGATGGGGTTGTGTCCAGGTTTGCACAATGACAGGATGTGACTCTGTCCAGGTTGGCACAATGACAGGATGGGGTTGTGTCCAGTTTGGCACAATGGCAGGATGGGCGGTGTTCAGGTTGGCACAATGACAGGATGGGGTTGTGTTCAGTTTGGCACAATGGCAGGATGGGCGGTGTCCAGGTTGGCACAATGACAGGATGTGACTCTGTCCAGGTTGGCACAATGACAGGATGGGGTTGTGTCCAGGTTGGCACAATGACAGGATGGGGATGTGTCCAAGTTGGAAAAATGACAGGATGGGGATGTGTCCAGGTTGGAAAAATGACAGGATGGGGTTGTGTCCAGGTTAAAAAAGACAGGATGGGGATATGTCCAGGTTGGAAAAATGACAGGATGGGGATGTGTCCAGGTTGGAAAAATGACAGAATGGGGATGTGTCCAGGTTGGAAAAATGACAGGACGGGGATATGTCCAGGTTGGAAAAATGACAGGATGGGGATGTGTCCAGGTTGGAAAAATGACAGGATGGGATGTGTCCAGGTTGGCACAATGACAGGATGGGGATGTGTCCAGGTTGGAAAAATGACAGGATGGGGATGTGTTCAGGTTGGAAAAATGACAGGATGGGGTTGTGTCCAGGTTGGAAAAATGACAGGATGGGGATGTGTCCAGGTTGGCACAATGACAGGATGGGGATGTGTCCAGGTTGGCACAATGACAGGATGGGGATGTGTCCAGGTTGGAAAAATGACAGGATGGGGATGTGTTCAGGTTGGAAAAATGACAGGATGGGGTTGTGTCCAGGTTGGAAAAATGACAGGATGGGGATGTGTCCAGGTTGGCACAATGACAGGATGGGGATGTGTCCAGGTTGGCACAATGACAGGATGGGGATGTGTCCAGGTTGGCACAATGACAGGATGGGGATGTGTCCAGGTTGGAAAAATGACAGGATGGGAATGTGTCCAGGTTGGAAAAATGGCAGCGGACAGCTGCAACCTTCTGATCAGAACCAACATTATGTGACAGTGTTTATCAGTGCATCTTGTTACCTCTATATGCCGTTGTGATTTAGTTTAGTATTGTTGTTGTAGCAAAGCATGATCTAGGTTAGATGCGAATGATTTATGTCAGTCAGTTCCTAACTAACAATACATAAAACATATGAAAGCATGTTGAAGTCATGTATTTCTAATAACCTGTCCATATTAAAGTTAAGTAGAAAAAAAAAACAAATGATAATTCGCGTGTTTGTTTTAAGCTTATATTTAAATATTATTTGAATCGGTATAAACAATCCATTTCAGATTATGTACTACTTATTGTCAACAAAACACAAAAATTCCATACTAGAATCTACAGCTTATTAAATAAAGAAAAAACTAACATGTGTTTCATAATTAGACCTATCAGTGCACTACAATACAGGAAGACGTATAATCGTGCAGGTACAGTGTGATTATGTACCTATTATCACAATCGAAACACCTCGGATAATTCACGAATCATCTCTCGGATGTATGTAGGTAGTCGGATCACCTCGGCCATTGCACTGAATGGACCAAAACAAAGATGGCAGGTCGGATGACAGCTCATTACAGTACGATATGTTTGTGAAACTTCAATTTGTGACGGCTTCAAATTTATATCATCCATTTTAATTTACCCAGCGCAGGAGACACAGCTGTCAAACGATGCCGTTGTTTATGTTTTCTGCTACATTTTAGTCATTCTTCTTCCTACTTCCGGCGAACAGAACGATCGGGATTTCTGTAAGTATCATTGCACCATATACATCCGATGGATGATTGTTCCTAGGACGGAATAACCCGAAAAGTTCCAATTGCTATTGTTATGAACCATTCGGATCACCTCGACTATTTTATTTTCCACCAAAGAAAGGACGAGATCTTCCGAATATACTATTAACTTCGAGTTTGTTTTTTACGAGTTGTAACGAACGTCGAGCTCTTAACAGCTTCAAACGATGTCAAGTCTAAATTTCATGTTTTTTTGACATGCCTCCCTTTTGACAACAGTTCAATATAACATGGTGTGGATTTCAAAATCGTTCACTAGTGCAGATTACATGTACTTCAACAGCTTTTGTTTTGTTTGAGTTTGGTTTGTTGCAAGCGTTAAAGCGTTCATCACTTAATCATTCATTTATAGCACCGGCTTGAGAAAACTGAAATCTTTATTTACGTCAGCACTTTGTCATATCACAGCGGAAACCTCAACATTTCAGATCCAACCGTCAACAAATTCACGCACGCCCTTCACACGCCACAGCGACCGGGCCTTAGTTTTTCCCTTTCCCCACCCCTTCTCGAGGGTCACTGTTACATCCCATTCGTAACTACTTAATGGACTAGGGGGTTCCGAACAAATCGCCGAAATAGCCGAAGCGTTCCGATCGAGTTAAATTCATGTGGTTAGTTGGCGCGGGTATGATAATCGAGGTCTACCGAGTGTCTCACCTCCCGTGTGAAACAGTATATAGCGAGTGTTGGTGAACTAGGTTTTCTATGAGGCACACTATCGTAAGTGGAGAAACATTAATCACAGAGGAATCATAATTTAAATTACGATCGTCGTGTGGAGTTATAAGGAACTTTTAATTTTGCAATGGACAGAATGTCGCAATGGGATGCAGAAACTAAATTGTTGTTTTACGGAAAAGACGATTTCGAAGGTAAAGATGGCGCATCGCCGGACAGAAAAGCTTCAAATATGATTTCTACAACTTCATTGCCGGAAATGGCAGAACGGAAGTGTCATGCGAAACCAAACCCACATGGCACTACTGCTTCGGCACCGCCGGCGAATCAAGATTGTCGTCTCATTTCTGAAGGTCCGAAAACGTGCAGTCCGTTGTATTCATCTCCTGAAAGTTGTGTTACCTTTCCACGCATAAGTCACGGTAAGGTAATTTGTTCTTCGCCAACCTTCGGCAATAGTAGTGTGGCAACGACGGTTCCAGTATTCTATCGAACGCCTTTTCTAAATAGACAAATCGTTGGAACAAGTTCTCTACAACCCCACAACTTCGGGAGCCGCCAAACACTTTTCGGAGTGTCAGAATCTTCTTTGACGTCTACGTACGCGTCTCCGTCGTTAGAATTCCAGACTAGGTTCCAGTTGTTCCCGTCCAGAGATTGGACATTTCCTGAAGGCCATTATGGGCAGGCACGAATGCAGCCACACGGGAGGAGACTTTTTGGTTACCCAATTGGATATAATCTTCAACGGCACACTGGAAACCAGCCTCTCGTCGGTAGAGCTGATGCCAAAGCGTCATATTTTTCGCAACCTACTCGCTGCCTTGACGTGCGACCCGTCGCCGAATTTTCGGAAGGTATGTTTTAATTCGTGTTCAGGGAATACGGCATAAGCTAATGATTTCTTTTTATCTATTTATTTATATTTAACTATTGGAACTATTTTAAGGTCATAATCCATGTTACCGACAACACCTCGAAATGTATACCTACCTAACCAGCGTTTTTTTTTTCCTTCTTTAGCCGAGTCCGGTAAACGGACCCGTTCCCAATCGGTACCGGTCTTTCCCAATTTCGCGACCGGACACTTCCCAATTCCGGGAACGGACCCTTCCCAATGACGCCGAAGAAGCATTTTTCCAAATTTCATCAAAAACAACCCATAAAAAAGTCGAAAAAAATCAAAAACAAACAAAATTCCGTTCAATTCTTACTCATTTTCACTTACGCCTCTAGGACCGAAAAGTTATAGGTACGAACAAAATGTTAAAGACTGGTTTGCAATATCTAATGGCAAACCACGAGGTATGAAAATAGAAACACAAACCAGTCGATTCACAGAATATGTGGCGCGATTGGCGCTGTGGCAAAAACAATGACGCGATGGTATTTCCCCAGTTTGGAATACGCTGATTGGCTAACAGCGAGAAATTCCTTTACCGTAAATCGCATTTTCTGTTGACGTAAAAAAGGCATGGCTGCTACGAAATTTTAAAATGACAATCGTCCAAATTATTCAGAATTTATGCATGTATAGCTTGCGTATAATAACCCCGACTTGACCTTTATGCAAGAATATATTATCTATCGAATACGAACGCAAAATTAGTTATCGACGATTGATTTTCATTTGCATGCGTAAATTGCCGAGGTGGAAGGAAGGCGTGGTATTGATCGTATATAGGTGTGAGCTAGATCGTTAATAGATGCTAATATTAAAGGTCAAGTCGGGGTTATTATACGCAAGCTATAATGCTTCACTAAAAGCGTATTATGAAATAGCAATGGATAACTTTTAAATACAAGCATTGTTTTTCAAATAACCCAGTAGATTTTGAGTTAAATCATGCACGTTAAGATGTCTAAAAACTTTAAATGGCCCATCGTCTCGAATTTTGATCCCATGTTGTTTTTTTCTGTTGCCGTCTTGGTCCCGATTGAGAATTGTTTTTCTAAGTGAGTAATCAATATTTTTAATGTTATAAACAGAAAGACTTCAGTTTAGATGGTTATATTAATAACAACACTGGTCACAACAGTCTGAAACAAAACTGAAAATTGTCATTTACTGTATTTTTAAGTGGGTGGGGAATGATGATGTATACTATTCATTAGTGCATAACATTTCATAATTATAAATTAAGTTGCTTGTTTAGACAAGTTTATCTAGACAGTTTTTATAACAGTGGTTAACATTAAATATCTTTTATGTGTACACATTCTTCCATCAGTAAATTATTATACTTGTTTTCATATCTACAGAATAAATCAAAGGCAGCCCCAGGGTGAGCCACAACAGTAAATACTACCGCAAACGACTAAAAACTGTTCTTTTTTTTTTTACTTTTTCTACATCAAAGTGATATATTTTATTGCACAATCACTTTGCTGAAACATTATCATGTTTCAAATAAACATGCTGATAAAAATATTTTAAGACTTTTTTTCACTTTATTCCTCTCAAGTCAATAAACTTACATACAAAGAATGCTAACCATTCACATTTATGCAAATATTGCAATATATTCACCTTGTACATGAAATTCCCAATTAGCCTAATTTTACGACGCGAAAATTCCCAATTTGGCACTTTTCACGATTCGAAAAATTCCCAATTTGATGGTACCGGACCCATTCCCAATGAGGCAAAAAAAAACGCTGCTAACTATTTTTGTATTATATTATATAATTATGTCCTTTTTATTATGTAACATTACTTTCGCTATAGGAATGGTTTATATGCTGGATTTTTTCTACAGAATTTATCTCTGTTAAATGGTTGGCTTAAAATATTGATGGCATTTGTCTTGAGTTTATCGCAAGTCAAGAAAACGAGATTTTTTTTTCTTCTGAATATGAAACATTGACACGCTTTTAAAGACTTATAATTATGATTTATCTCGTGGTTTAGTTGTTCTGTGCTGTTGTTTGTTTGTTTTTGTTTTGTTGTTGTTTTGCTGGGGTTATGTTTACTGAGGCCCGTATATTCTCCTTTAAACATATTTTTGTATGTTACGAGTTTGGATTTTCAGCCTGTCTCCCAGGGCCGATATTCGGCCCCGTTCCTAATGCCAAATAGCGACCATTTTTCCCAATTTCAAGAAAAAAATTCCCAATCTCATAAATTAATTCCCATTTAAACCGAAATGCCTTTTACCTTTAAAAAATAATAAGAAACCATAAAATCAAGAGATTTTTCCAAATCGTTTGTTTACTTTTGATTGGTGATCTGTGAAAACTACTTTCTGTGAATTTATATATGAATGTAACCGGTGAAACATAGACTCTTACCCAGACGTATACCGTAACGCAAGTTGAAAATGCGTCACGGAGCCATTCCAGATAACATTGTACGGTAATCAATATATGTTTTGAAAATTAAAAGGAATTATTTTTATTTCATAAACAAAGTATTTTCACCATAACTGTTTGACTGCGTACAAAACTAAAAGGAGTTTTGAAGCAAAAACGGTACATGCAGTACCGGCTTTTATACTGACCCGCGAAATATAGTGACGGAAAATGTCGTACAATAGTAAATACTACGCGATCTAGGATCTACCAACTTCTGTAGATGATGACCATAATACCATCCAGCACAGAAGCTGTGGAGAGAGGGTTCAGCACCATGAACCTACTATGCACTTCTTTGAGAAGCTCCCTTGGCCAGGAAAAACTCTCCAATTTAATGAGAATCTGTATTGAAGGCCCTGCAGAGCTTTCTGAACAAACTCTGGAAGAGCTCTGTAACACTTTCAGGACACAAAAGCAAGGCAGATTAAGCTTTAATGCAGAAAAATAAATGTTGAAATTCCAATTGGTTTGATTTGTTGATATTTTTTTCCAAATTTGACTATTTACCGCTTCAAAAATTCCCAATTTAGTCTGGGGCCTTTTTCCCAAAAAAACCCTGAAAAAGCCCTGATATATATTCCCCATGATTCGATGAGTAAAAGTGGTATCCGGCAGTTTGCCTATATCTCATGCATGTGATGATGACATCTTGCCCTAGGTCTGTGCTTATACTGACTGAAATGCTGTTTTAACTTCGCTTGTTTGACAGTACAAATCGTAAAATATATTGTTTTATTTGTCCATTATTAACAAGTTTATAAGTAAGCACAACGAGGGTTTCCGCTAAACATTGATATCGAGATCAGAGCTGCTTACCTGGTTCACCATCATTTAACGTAATATCTAAAGTAAGTGGTCACGTGGCTTTGTTAGTTTAAAATTAGCTAACTGTGCAGCTTGAGGCTGATAGAAAATAGATATGTTTTTGTAATGTCAAATGGGGTGTTATGCCTTAATTTTTGCATTCATGTAGGACACCAGAAAACAACTTTTTGCGGCATACTTTAATGTACCACTAACTTATTCGGTTGCATGAAATAAAAAATGTTCCAAACTTTCGGACACTACCCTTAAGTGACGTTATCAAGTTACATGCGTTACCTCCCTTGGTATTTGCTATGTAGTTATTTTGAAAATAATGATTCTTTATTATTTGACTAATGAGAACGCATTATTATTCTTTTATAAAGAATAAAAAAATGCCTACCCGTAAGGGAAATAACACTTACCTAACTCTCCACGAGTCCAAACTAAGGGATTGTTTGGTGACCAAAGTAGCAAATGACAGCCCTTCCCCAACCTTTACTTCCCTCATCCGCACCACCACCACCATCTCCGCCGCACTATTTTTGACTGGGTCCAATGTATGCGTTTTCAAGTCGGGCAGAATCTTTATTATTTAAACTTAGCTCTTTTTACGACTGACAGCCGGAACAAAGCATAGCTTAAATAGAGCTCAGAATCCTGGTTTCGAGCCGGAGTGATGCCGATACCTAGGAGCACAGGGTGATGCCCATGCCTAAAAGCACGGAGTGATGCCGATACCTAGGAGCACAGGGTGATGCCCATGCCTAAAAGCACGGAGTGGTGCTAATACCTAGGAGCACAGGGTGATGTCCATGCCTAAAGCACGGAGTGATGCCGATACCTAGGAGCACAAGGTGATGCCCATGCCTAAAAGCACGGAGTGGTGCCAATACTTAGGAGCACAGGGTGATGCCCATGCCTAAAGCACGGAGTGATGCCGATACCTAGGAGCACAGGGTGATGCCCATGCCTAAAGCACGGAGTGATGCCGATACCTAGGAGCACAGGGTGATGCCCATGCTTAAAGCACGGAGTGATGCCGATACCTAGGAGCACAGGGTGATGCCCATGCTTAAAGCACGGAGTGATGCCGATACCTAGGAGCACAGGGTGATGCCCATGCCTAAAGCACGGAGTGATGCCGATACCTAGGAGCACAGGGTGATGCCCATGCCTAAAGCACGGAGTGATGCCGATACCTAGGAGCACAGGGTGATGCCCATGCCTAAAGCACGGAGTGATGCCGATATCTAGGAGCACAGAGTGATGCCCATGCCTAAAGCACGGAGTGATGCCGATACATAGGAGCACAGGGTGATGCCCATGCTTAAAGCACGGAGTGATGCCGATACCTAGGAGCACAGAGTGATGATGCCCATGCCTAAAGCACGGAGTGATGCCGATACCTAGAAGCACAGGGTGATGCCCATGCCTAAAAGCACGGAGTGATGCCGATACCTAGGACCACAGGGTGATGTCCATACCTAGGAGAACAGAGTGAAGCTCATATCTACCCTGCTTAACAACATCCAGAGTGGAGCTTTTATAATCCTAGACTACACTATAGGTTGCATAGCCGGTATTTAAAGACGCGTATACCTATTTATGAATTGATTTTGCAGTTAAGCAAAAGTTGACTTCATTTATCATATCCTGGTTGGAAAAGGGACTTCGGGTACCTGTTGACACTTATAACAGAAAATCTGTTACTTTATAACTTTGGTAGTTATTGTGATATGTTTTTTTTCTTTTTAATTCTACATGAACAGACAACTTTTACCAGTGATAGAGTAGCCTACAACATGTTTTTGAAAAACACCCACCCGTCACTGCTGTTGGAACATATACTTTGACGTATAAGTGATCATCGTCGGCAACCACAGTATTTTCTTCCGTTACACTCCATACATACCGTGGGAAATTTGACTAGCAAAATCTCGTTTTCATGAATATGCATGAGGCAGGGGAGACCAATCTTCTTCCAATGAAATCGCATGTTACAATAAAATACTCTTCAATTTCAATGACGTCATACTGGGATTTTCTTACTAAAAATAGAAACCAACGCACATGTTTACTCATGGAGGTCGCCATTTTGAACGGTAAACCGAACCTTAGTCATAAAACGTAATTTCATTGGCTAGTTGTCCGTGGTGGTTTCCTTATGGCACCAATGAAACTGCCTCATTTAATTGTTCATGACTACGAGATTTTCTTAGCCAATTGTCCCACGGGTACATAACGCAGCATAGCGGAGTAATGTAACGGGGGATAACCGACGATGATAAGTGATCTGAAGTGACACCACCTTCTCAAGTTAAACAATGACATTTTCTTCTTCTTAAACTCTGCAGTAATATAAATGGCGAAATATTTTTAATGATCAACAATACACTATGGTACCATTTTAAAACACACTCAAACAGCCGCGTCGTCAATTCCAGCAAAACAGCTACATCGTCACCAGGACCAATTGAGCACTCACTTTCAAAGCTTGTAAAATATAAAGATGCCTGAGCACAACCAAAATAATTTACAACCATTGAAATCAACTATCCACGGATATGTTCACAATGTGCACTATTCTATTTGTTCTGACTACTCTATTTAAACGTCTTTATACAGTCTATTACATCTTACCCGAACACATCTTTTAAATGAAAGTATGCGCAGTGTGTTCTTTGATTCTACGAATTGTTCACACGCTCATCCAAAATATAAGTGTCCAAAATATGAGTGTTTGTTCTTATTACTGACAAGATATTAAAACATAAATACTGTCGGACCTTCAATTTTAAAATTGAAAAATCTAATTGGCGGCTCTGTTGAATTAATTTTCCACTTTTGAAACAAAATAAAGCATTCAGGACTTGACAAAAACATGATATTAAAACACACTATAGTATTATTCCAGGCAGGATTATTAAATAAATATTACCCAAAAAGACAACTGTAAAATTTTGTATAGGAGTGCATGTTGACTACAAAAAATTTATTAATCTAACATGTTTCGTTTTTCGTTGCAGCTACAGGCCATTTGCAGAGAAACGTTCAGACGTTGTGCGAGATGGCGAAACCAGAATTGAAGCTGCAGCCATTTAACCCAGGTTCGACAATGGTGTGCAACTTCTGCAAGAAAAACGGTGAGCGGAAGTGTGTTTACACATCACACCGCCTAATTGAGCGCGGTAAGATCATGTGCCCGATCTTACGGAGGTACGTCTGCCCGCTGTGTGGCGCTACTGGCGATTCTGCACATACCATAAGCTACTGCCCCAACGGGTCTGGGTCCTCTACTGTAGTGTCGACGCGCAAAAAGGGCTGTGGATGCGATCGCAGTTGTCGCCATTCGGATCTCAGACATCATTAAACGTGTCGCCGCCATCTTGAAGAAGTGCTTACGTTTACTTGATAGAAAGTGGTTGTTTTGTTATTCAGACTTAATGATCAGTAAAATATTGACTTGTCTTCTGTCCTTTCACTGCAATATATGGATCACAAAGATTTTCTAGGCTACCACCATTGTATATTATATACCATATTATACTGATAATTAGTGTTATGAAACCATTCAAGTGACACGAAAATCTCATCTAGGGAAAAGTAGCTCATGTTTAGGACAGTAAGTGGTATTCTTGAACCTGCCAGTGTAGATTGTGATCAGCGGTAGATGTCTGATCAGGATCTGCACTATTTTGTGACAATTCTCCAAAACCGGTATTATCACGTGCAGGTCCGTTTTCTGCGTAGTTTAAATCATTATGGACACTTTGATTTGTTTATGCTTTATGATAAAGGTTTTGTTCATGCATTGTATAATTTTAGTCCACAGTTTTAACATCTTAAAAGGCAGACAGTATAAAGGACATCTATTGTATTTTATAAAAGTTATGTTATTTTTGTTACATTTGAATATTCATGTCTATATATGTGGTATTTAGGGAAGGGGGATATTTAGTCCATGTTAACAGTTTCTTTGGCCCCGGCATACTAAGAATGGTTAATGGACACAAAAGGAACTTCTGTCCGTTTGTGTGACGGTGCTCTCTTCCGTGTATACGCCTTTGGATTTTTTTTTGTTGCCGATCAATCTAAATGAATAACATAAACGATTACATTAACATTTATGTTTACGTATATGAAAATAAACGTGCAGACCAACTTATTTATATAACTATCATCTTTATAATCGGAGAGCTAAGACACGTTTCATCTAATGTCAAATTTTCCATTTTCTGTCAATAACTTTTGAAAGATTGTATGCCAAACGATTCAATTCGTGCTATGAATGTAACTTCATGATTTTAAAAATGTCAAGTTCCAATTTTGGTTCTCTCTTTTTCTTCTGTCAATTTTTTTTCATTTTATTGGATTTTATTGGTTAGAGAATACTGCACGACAAATTGTTTGTTTGTATTTTTGATCTGTTTTAATAATCCCATGCATGCAGTTAAAATGTAATTCTCTGCCACGCCAATAGATACAATTTATATGCCTGTACTATTTTTCAAAACTACACACAAACATACAACAATTTAATTTCATATTTTGAAATAAAGTTATTAATATTTTGACTTCTTTTTGTTCATGCTTAAATTTATTTCTCAACATGTGTACGTGGGAGAGGAAATGATAGCAACCAGCATGTTAATGTACATAACAACCAACATGTTAATGTGCATAGCAACCAACATGTTAATGTGCATAGCAACCAACATGTTAATGTACATAGCAACCAACATGTTAATGTGCATAGCAACCAACATGTTAATGTACATAGCAACCAACATGTTAATGTACATAGCATCCAACATGTTAATGTGCATAGCAACCAACATGTTAATGTACATAGCATCCAACATGTTAATGTACATGTAAAATATATTTCACGTTAAAAGCTGCCATGTTTTGATTAACATTTTTCACGGATCTTTCTCCACTAATAATTAGCTGGACGTCGCCAGTATGACAGTAATTGTGGTGTTGCGATGAAACAAAAATATCAATCATACATGAAAAATTGAAGAATTTACGATCAGTTATAAAGAAGTTATCCGCACCCACCAAACGAATGCTTACGGACGGACGATCGGGTTGGCGCCATAATACGCACGTCTTACCAGAATATGCCCTTTAAAACGATGAAAATATTAACGGTCAAGGTGACAGTATTATAAAGAGCGGTAACTCTTACAGTAATGAAGGTATACTTCATTATGAATTATCTCTCTTTGCCTCCGCTTACTGACAATGGCGCCTTAAATGCGTTGGAAATTTAGCAATGGGCCGTTGTTGTACTTATCATGTCATTCATAATTCATTGGCGGTATCTGGACAAGTCTGTTTCGTAGAAATGGCCGAGGTGTTGCGAGTGTTTGTTAGTTGTTACTGACTTTGTCACCTTCGCACTACGTGGGTTAAACAGCTTTTTATTCTCACCAGTAGGCATTGCTTCAATAAGTCTTACATGAGTTTCTTAAAAGATTGGATGCGTTATTAAATGAATTGCTTGGTACATTTAGACTATATGCAATACAAATGCTGCAGCATATGATATGACCGTGTGTAGGCCAATTGTTCAATTACATTTTCAGCTCACTTTATGTCAAAGTACACGTCAGATAACGTACTGTGTTATACATATATAGGGCGTCTTTGATGCTTTTGCTTTTTGATCTTTTGTAAAATATTTTTATATAAATGAAAGAAATTCGGTACGTTAAGCGACGTCATATCGGAAAACGACGTCGCGTCAAAAATGTTTGTTGCAACTAACAAGTTGAATATATAAAAAATACCAATGGTTGTTATTTGATGAATACACAACAAGTTATGTTATAAATATTATTATTCTTGTGTGAAATAGTAGTTTATAGGGCTTGGGCATGTGAAATTACAGTCACGTATGAGGCAATGGCCTTGGTGAGTTCCTTTAACGTCCATGAAAGTAGCATGCGCGCTGAACAATAAAATTGCCGTTATTTGCATAAATCAAAACAATTTGAAATAACAATTAACATTAACAGTAGCTATTATGTCAAGGAATTCACGTGTCCAGTCATAAACTTCTTATGCAATAAGATCAGTTCTTATGGCGTCAAGTGGAGCGAGGTCATATAGGGAGCATGCTTTGCTTTCTGCACCGAACAACGCCGCATTAAGAAGTACAAATGTAGTTCTTATGCGGATTAATTGATGTTGTAGCAAGAGTTGCTTTTCTATCTTTAACGTTTTCAATATAAATGATGGTGATTGTTTCTGTTATTGCAAAGTAAAATGATGTACAAATGCAACTTATGCTTTTAGATTTCATCTTACTGTTTGTCACGGGAACCTACCGCACCAATAATTAAAGACATCCACTGTCTCCAAAGTAATAAAACTATGTTCTACGTACATGTATCTCTATGATTTGATGTGAGGTAGAATAAAAAAGTATCAATATTTCCAGTCGCATTTAACAAAATGCAAAAACAAAACAAGCATAAATAGGTAACTAAGTAAATGAATTCAAGGTGTCTCGGTGCGTCATCTGAAAGTCAACAAAACGAAACTGGATTTGAAGACATGCATGTCAAACGTGCAAAACTAAGTTGACTTAGGCTGCCATTCACGTTTTGATAAGGCTTAAGCAACCAGTGTAGATCCAGATCAGACATCTGTCGCTCGGAGCAGTTTGACCAAGATCTGCACAATTTGCTGCTTTTTCTCAAGTAATAAGTCTTGTTATATTTGCATCTATTTGAAAGCAACTCTCGGAGATTTTGTATTTCTTATTGATACATTTATACAGTGAGACCGGCCGCAATAGTTCAAGTGGTAGAGCGCCAGCTTGCGGAGCGGGAGGTCGCGTTTTCAATCCCCGGCCGTGTCAAACCAAAGACTTTAAAGTTGGTAGAAGTGGCTTCCCTCCTAACGCTCGGGGCTATGGGGACAGAATTACGCCTGACTCGTCGTTGTCAGTATAATGGACCGGCCGGGTTCAGCCACTGGGCACCTCATAAGTGCCCCTGTGCTATAATGATAGAAATGTCACTGCACGATATGGGCAACAATGCCGGCAAATCCCACCATTCTCTATTTATATAGTAAGAGGTTAACTTGGATGCGTACGAAGCAATTTCCAATACGTACTATTATTATTATCTTTAACCGATAGATTTTAATTATTTGTACGTTTATTTGTTTTCACCTTTAATAATATTGAAGGGGAAAGAGTCGAAACACATTGGTGCGCATTGGTGAAAAGTTGCTTTCGATGTAACATCTATTTTTAGCGCAAGACATCGATCTCTCGATTCACCACCATCCTATTACACACATAACCAATGTCACATAGTCGCTTACCTGTGAGTAACGTCAGTTCTGTGTGCTAGCTAGACTGCATACAGGTGGTAAAGTTATCTATTCACTCTTACCTTATATCGCTCACATACCGAAAGAGTAGGGATAAAGTTTCATCAACTCGTTATAGGTCAATACTACACTTAAATTTAATTTGATCGTAAATTAGATGAAAATTAAGCGAATTAACAAATGTTACGAATCTGATTATTAGCTGTAATTTGATAGTGCAGTTCTTTGTGTTTAGTGCAGCGAGTTCCAACCGGTTGTGTGCAGATTTCGAAGGGAAGTGAGTAGCGAGGGTTATTGAGCAAGGGAGGTAATCCGAATGTACAGGTAAATACTACTAGCTCAGGTAAAAACTGCAGTGTTCACGAAAGTCATACAACTCATATCTCGGCATACCTTAGTGTGTTTATGTTTAGCATTCATCTAAAATGGCGGCTGAAAGTGACGGCAGTGAAATTTCTCGTGATACGTTTACTTTAAACGAATTTACGGAGAGTTTTGATCTACCGCAATGGGTTGAGGTTGTGGGTGGGGAAGAAGCCAGCCTGGAAGGCAAGGGATCGTGCAATATTCGGAAGGGAATGATATTAATGCTTCGGACTTTAGCCGTGGATAATGTGACATTATCGTTTAACGACACCGACACAGGGATCAAACGTCTTGTCCAGGTGTCCCCTGATTCCCAGGTAAAGTTTAAGGTTCTGCTCCCATATCCGGATTTTAAGAATCCAAAAGGCGAGCGAACTATTTATAAAACAGTTGCAGACTTATTTACGGTTTGTCCTACTTATTTTAAAGCAAATATTGCCTACGATGACCCTTACTTGCCAGCTATTGTCAAATCTGGTGAGATTTTTCGGTTTATTCGGAAAATTGTCGACCCGGTGGATCGTTTGACGTATATGCAATGTGAAGATCCAGACGGAAATATTGTGAGGCTTCCGAGCGAATGCCAGGGAGATTTTACGGCCGAGGAGGATGAAAGATCTTATTCCCTTAGTGAGATTCTCGAGCTGGGTGTCGTGGACCGGAAGTTGCGGTTAGCCAATGAAGCCATGAGTATGGTAGCCGATGATCCGGAAACGGAGCATGTTTACGGAAACCTTTCCCACTCGGATGGATCTAGTATTCTTCACAGAATCATGGGATTGCCCTTGACATATACTGGTATGGTGACTTTTCACAAACCCAAAATGTTTCTTGCCGCCTCGCCGAGTGACGACATTCAAAACGTCATGAAGATGCCACTGGATCTCAAGATTAACGTCAAGCAATTCCAAGTGGATGACTATGAGAGGCCTGTCCATGGGAAAGAAAACGACAATCAGAAAGTTTCTCAAATATGCAAAATGTATCAATTAAGTGAGCTTCTCGACACCTTTCATGAAGATTTTCCAGTTTTGGCCACTCTTGTTCGCTACAAAGACATCCCGTCAGAATTCGTCCATTGTGTATGCCCTGGTGAGGACTTGGTTGTGCATAGTATAGAAAGATACGAAAGAATTTTAGCAAAATCGGGTGATACATACTTTTCAATTGCAAAAGAGTACAATGGTCGCTTTCGGAGGTCCCTTAAACAATTTCAATCAATACAGGACGTGCTGACTCAATATGCAGACAGCACAGAAGAATTGCAAGCCAAAGTGCTCCAAGACGTTGCATCGGACTTTCCAATAGTGTTTTCACTGCAAACTGGGGATGTACTTAAATTTAAAAAGTTCCACACAAAGATGCATAAAGTGAAGTTAAAATCCAAAAATTATGGCTCGTTTCCGGTTCTGTCGTGTGAGAAGAGGACCGGAAAAGGTCAGTTTGAGAAGGTTCTTCTTCCAGAAGACCTTGAGGTGGCTTTACATGAGCTGCCAAACAGTTCCAAGGTTGGGGGCTTCACGATCAGTGAAGTGTTCCGTTATAAACCAGAAATGCCGATGGAGGTAGATTTTTTGGCTGATTATCATAGTCTTTGGAGTTGTCTTCCTATCACAGCTGAGATTGAATTCACTCATTTTATCACAGAAGCTTTTGCCGTCATCTCGCCTATCCAGCGATCCGACGACGATGAGTACCATTTGATAAACCCAACGGTTCGGGATTGCCTTCTGATACCGGCTAGACACCAAATGTTCCTTACTATGAAAGACTGTTTGGGATTTCCTACCGGATATTTCAAGTTTCCAGATAAGGGTGTGCACATATTTCCCGCTCTGGAGAAGATTGGAAAGCAATCGTACGAGGAGTTGGTCCGACATAACGACATGGCATACGAAGACTACTCTCCTGAATCCCCGCAAGATGGAACTCTAGTACCAACAAGGTACGTAAGTATAAAGTTTAAACCTTATTTATTCTTAGTCGGTTTGGAAACGTTGGGATTGGGGAGAGGTTCTCTAAACTTATATTTCCCCCTCCCGATTGTCCATTTTCTTGGTAGAATCCGTACTATATTGTAACTGCCTACCGAGGACCATGTGCGGTAAATAATTTTGTTCACTGACATTACATGCTTGCTCTGGGATTCCAACCCGAGGCCTTTGACCCGGAGTCAATCCCTTTGACCACTGGATCACGGACACTGACGTGTTGAGGTGTCTGTACACACGTGTATAAAGGTGTATGTATTGATATGAGTATTTACAGGTGTTCATGCTATACAGAGTGAATGCAGCACTATATCTGCTTCAAGTGGACATCGCCTAAAGATAAATGAAACACTGTTGGTGGTGCGATAAACCCAGTAAACATCAATAGATCCCATTTTCATTCTAGTTAAATCCGCAATAGACACAACCAACTGGGATGGTAGACGTAAAGTACTAAGTCTTCACTCAGGCGTGGCATTCAGGTGATGGTGGTCATATGGTGGACTCGGCAAATAACATAACAAGTATTAGGTCATGATTAAGCATGCTATGCATTTATTAAAAAAAACTTATAACGTATTGTTGATTGAAATCATAAAAAAACGTATTGATAAAAGATTCTAAACTACAACATGAGAATATAAATACATTAACGTCGACCATAGACAGGAAAACAAAATGGTAAAGCAGAGTAAAAACATACCCAATGCCAAATGTCTGATTTAATGACTTGTTAGTTTTTTAGTTATTGTTATATTTAATGCATCAATGGAGTATGATATTTTAAGTTTCCATAAATGTCACAAACATGCAACTTTACCGGCGGACATGTTAGAATAGAATAAAACACATGATATGAAGTTATGTTAATTGACATTTACAGTTGATTTCTTTTGATAAATGTTCATATATGTAAACAGTGCAAGATAAACACACGCTTTCTACCATTTATCAAATGCACTGTTAAATTTATTGCCTATATGATTTATGAGAATGCTTGACACGATCGTGTGTGATGGAGATGAAATGTCTGCTATTCTAGTTAAAATATTATATGAGATCTAGTATATGTGTCCCCAATGGCAAGTATTCAGATATAAATGCTATGTACCAAATGGAAATGTATTATAGAAAAACAAGAAGGTGTGTTTTAATGGAATGTTCGTAAGTTTGTGTCATGGTGTTGTTCCGTATTTTTAAAATTCGCCCAAAATAAAGATCTAGGAATGTGATAGAGGTATTAGGGCGTATAAGTGTCATAATATATTTAATTTTCATTTATCGAAAATGAAAAAGAGAGTATTAAGGCTGCGTGCCAGTGTAATACAGATATAGCATATCGATTTGAGTAAGCCTGTATAAAGAAAATGTGGTAAAGATGTATGTTGTTTTTTTTCAAGTTTATATAAGGCGCCCATGGCCGATAGGTAAAATGGCAGATTTGTAACTCCCTTCTCCAGTTGACCTCTAACTTCGTGGGTTCGAGTCCAGATCAAGGCAAAGAGCTTTTTACGAGAAGGTCTTTAAGCTGACCTATGGTTCACCAAACATTAGTTTGAGATTTCATACACACACACACACCACCACCACTAAAACAGATGGAAGTCACTAAAGATACCATGATTGTGTCAATGTATTTCTAAAGACAAATAAGTTCATGATTTTTCAAAATAAAATTGTTTACTCCTTTGTATCAAGTCAGACTCTTCAGCCGAAAGTATTGTTCAGCGTGTATCCTTAGCAACCAACTGTTCACCTCAGAACAATGTTTCCTAATTGTCTTAGCTTAAACATATTAACGCTAATGGCGTTTTCACGTGCCTTCACCCGATGCATTCATTAATCCCGTTCTACATGCATGAAGAGTTACACAAACGGCAGAACTTAGACTGGTTTGTAAAGCTTATCTTTTTATGTGTTTGTGATGTGTGGAGTCTTAGGGTTTATTTCTATCTACTTTCATTGCTTTCGTCGATCTTCAAGATATTAAATTAGACAAGAAATGTGTGCTTTTTGCAAGAAAGTAAAATCAGCAGAAAAAAAAGAACCCCTGTTCTGTATGTATACACCGTAAATCTGACATCGGCATTTCAGCTTGTCTGTTAAATCTTTGTTTGAAAAGTAGGATAGAAAGAATGGTTAGACTAAAAGAAGAACAGACATTGAGTGAAAGAAATAAGATTTGTTAGGGAAAAAAGAATAATTCGGTGGTTACTACACTGTTGATGATGATGGTGGTGTTCTTGGTGGTGGTGGTGGTGGTGGGGTGGTCTTGGTGGTGGTGGTGGTGATGAAGATGATGATGATGATGATGATGATGATGATGATGATGATGATGATGATTTATTTTCTGGGTTTCTTGAGATCATAATAAACCATCCTGGAAAACCTTTTCCGCGTATTATTATGGTGTTTTATTGAGACTAGTAGCAAAATATCGAATGAAGAACATATGGAAACCATAAGAATCGCTATAGTTATGATAATTGCCCACCTTCGGGCTTACCTCGGGGCCATGGCAGTTGTCGTTTTTAATAACCTCCCAACTACCAATTTTCTGTTGAGCAATTTTCTGCATGTACCAATAAACTCCTATTTCCACTCTTTTATAGAATGTGTTCCACACTGTTAAAAAATGCATATAGTTATATTTATATGTGCAATTGAAAAACCATTATATGAAAACATGATATTTACTGCACATACTCTAAATACAAATTAACAGCTGCAGTCTTAACGTTGAATTTCCGACTTGTTGCACCAAGAGAGTAATCAAGATGAAAACAATCTATGCATGCTTTAACAAAAGTTGTATCAAATGCTAAATTTTAATATCATCTATTTCCATGTGAACTATATATACTCATCATAGTTAAATGTCTTTAAGAATCCAAAAACATGTCACGTGACCACCCCGACATGGATAAGTCATATTTTTATTACAAGGTAATTTCACAAGAAAAAGAACGTGTTGCAAATAAGGTTTAATCAACTAATCAAAGTTAAACACCGTCTTTAAATTAAGATAGCGATAAAATCAGCTTGACTAGATAGAATAATAAATTCCCAACACTCACAAACTCAGGCATCCTATCGTAATTTATTTATTGATACAGGAAAGTTCCCAGATACCATTTTTTAAAAAGTGGGTTGCTAGTGAGTATTAAAACAACCATGCGCCTTCAATGATTGGTTATTGTGTTTTTCATTGTTTTATTGAATTCATTAATAAACGAGGTTAACAACAATGCAGCAATTAATGGAACACTACACAATTTGATACGTGTATTTGTTAAAACAAATTATAGACCGAAATATTGGTAAATAAGTACAAAGACGTCTTAGCGTTGTTCATTCATGTTCTTGTGTTTTTTTTATGGATGAAAATAGTTATTGGTGGCGTATTTGTTGACGGTGCAGGTGTTTGTGATTTTATTTTGTGTCTTTTTGACTCCTTGCTAATGATAATCAATTGTGTGACTGAATACGCGTGTGTCTGCGGCACAACAGTTTATTTGGTAGGTTTTTACCTCATCCCTTTAGCCAATTCAAGCGGGAATAAAGAGGTTCACAAATTTGCCTTAATTGTAATACCGGAGTCACTTTACCCACCAGCACATGCCTAAGTGTTGACATAAAACGATGTCAATAATCTAGTTGCTGGACATGTAAACATGGTTAAAGGATACATAATTGCAACTGACTGGTATGCTTGATCGGCGTTTAAATATTTCGGACTTCCCTTTGTTGTCTTTAGTAAGATTTGCAGGCGATTATGCAAATTGAGTGCGCCTAAAGCAAATAACATACCTGGCCGTGTAAAGTATGGGACTGTTCATACATAACACATGAAGGTGTATGGCCTCAGGGACATAATTGTGTCGTCAGTGTAAACCTCGTATAGGGCACATTTGTGATTATTTGCGAAATACGGAATGTGTACACTTTATTTAGGTCATTTAAGTGAGACACGCTTGTTGTCAAGTCAAGTTTGGCATTCCTGAGTTTATATCTCGAAGTTATCAAACTACAGTGCTGGGTTAAACTTAATGATACTTGTGAGACACACTGCCTACTAACAATGTACATGACCTCTTCTTTCAATAATTACTAGCACATGCGTTTGGTGATATATTTTTGACAACTTAATGATAATATTCGTCACTTTATTTGTGGACAGAACACAGTATTATTGTATTTGTAGGAAGTATGTCATTGTCATTACATATACATAGTTGAATAACAAACTGAGTTTGTTCATTGCAGAAAAAAGATTACCAATGTTGAAACAAAACAAAACCTTTAAAGAAATGAGAGCTAGATGAAAATGGCATGTGTAATAACAAGCACGTGATCGATGGACAGACAAGAAGAGTACTTTGCACGTTTACAAACCTAGACTAACACACCCTGAAATTGAGATGCACAGTTTAAAAACTGTTTAATATGTGAAAAAAACTGTTTAATATGTGAAACTGTTAATATGATTATTATTGTTATTATAAGAAAAGTTGGCTGTTAACGTTGTTTAGGTTATATTATATATGTATTTTCTCTTTTGGGTTCTATAAAAGGTTGTAACCGTTTGGACCATATATCTTTCTCTCCAGGAACCAAATAAATTATTGTTGCTTGAAAAGATCTCGCAAAATGCTGATTATTGATGCCATACAGCTATGCGAAAAGTGAAGCATAACACATCACTCGTCAATACAAATAGGTGTTTCCTATCTCAGCCATGCTGCACAGTTAGCTATTTTTAAACTAAGAAAACCACGTGATCCGTAACTTTATATAATCATTCGTGTAATCCGCTCAAACGTCGATATCTTTTTTTTTAGCAGAAATCACAATCATGTTTGTAGTTTTAGAAAGAATGGGCATGTAGAGTGATTTAGCTCATGATTTCTACTGTCTTACAATTTGGACAATTCAAAATTGTCTTTTGTTAGACTTAGGTTTGAATTTTTGCAGAAATTATACCCCAATTCCCCTAATCCAGGTTTACGTGTATTTAATGAAGACAAACTGTCGGATACCACCTTTAATATGTCTTTTGCGCATTTTCTGGGAATTTGTACCTGGAATGCGTGCACCGTCCCCGTCTCATTCCGCCCTTGGAAATATCCTTCTACTGGCAAGAATTATCATTTTAAGATCTTCTGCATCAGTTGGACGTCCCAGTTACCATGTACATAGTTTAAGACTCAATTCTTTATTCCAGGGCTCGACGTTCCAAGCACGGTTCGGACTCTGCCATTGATCATATGAACAAGCGCCTGTCCAAATCGTTTACTTTGATGTTTAACAAGACCAAAGACAACTCGACCATGCTCTTCCACAAACTCCGACGGAAAAAGAGCAGCAACGACGACGTAGATTCCGGCGGTAACCCTAACGCTGTCCAGAACCTAGTGTATCAGGCGGCGTCCGAAGGGTCAGACATGTACGACGGTGAGTTGTTGATGTGTTGTGGTTGTTCTGTTTTCTTTTTTGTTTTGATTTTGTTGTTGCTGTTGTTGTTGTTTTGATGTAGATGGTAATAATTTGAAGGGGGTGTAGCAAATTCCAAACCAGTAACACTCCTTGTGTTAACTGGTCCGAAAGTTACCCTTGTAAGCTGTGATTATGTGAGGTATCCAGGCCGTCAGATATATCTTGGCTTGACTAGACTATTCGAACATACCAAACACAGGATTCGTTCGAAACGTCAGATGTCTTAGTTGTAGTGGCGGTGGTAGCGTTGGTTGTGGTTATAGTGGAGGTAATAATTGTGGTTGTAGTGCTGGTGGTGGTGGAAGCAGTGGTGTAAGTAGGAATGGAAGTGGTGATGTAAGTGGTGGTGTAAGTGGAAGTGGTAATGAAAGTGGTGGTGGTAGTGGAAGTGGTGGTGGAAGTGGTGGTAAAAAGCGGTGGTGGAAGTGCTGGTGGTAGTGGAAGTGATGGTGGAAGTGGTGATGATAGTGGTGGTGGTAGTAGTGTAAGTTGTAATGAAAGTGGTAGTGTTAGTGAAAGTGGTGGTGGTAAAAGTGGTGGTGGTAGTGGAAGTGGTGGTGGAAGTGGGAATGATAGTGGTGATGTAAGTGTTGGTGGTGGTAGTGTAAGTGTAAGTGGTAATGAAAGTGGTGGTGGTAGTGGAAGTGGTGGTGGTAGTGGTGGTGGAAGTGGCGGTGGTAGTGGTGGTGGAAGAGGTAATGGAAGTGGTGGTGGTAGTGGTGGTGGTGGTGGAGGTGGTGGTGTTAGTGGTAATGGAAGTGGTGGTAGTAGTGTTGGTGGTAGTGGTGGTGATAGCAGTGGCAGTGGAAATGGTAATGGAAGTGGTGGTAGTGAGGGGTGGAAGTGGTGGTAAAAGTAGTTGGTATTGGTGGTGGAAGTGGTGGTGGTAGTGGTGGTGGAAGTGGTGATGATAGTGTAGGTGGTAGTGGTGGTGGTAGTGGTGGTGGTAGTGGTGGTGGAAGTGGGGATGGTAGTGGTGGTGAAAGTTGTGGTGGAAGAGGTGGTGGTTGTGGTGGGTATGTGATGTACATGATAGCATACGTTTGGGGATGATGGTAAGGATGCGATATGGTGATTATTAGAAGGAGGATGGATGATGGGGGTGATGATCATCATGACCATAATGACAATGCTTATAATTATGATTATGATGCATTGTTGACGGTGATGGTGGTGGTAGTGGTGTTTTATGATGACTGTTGCACAATTCACGTAAAGAAATCTTTTTGCCTGATCAAATAACCGCACATTGTTTTTTAGCAATTAACAATCGACTCAGCATCCCTTTCTATATGCGTCTATAGCGTTACTTATCTGTTATTACAGATGAAAACATATACGAGCACGTGGAACCAAAGAAATGAACAACCAACCAGAAGCGGCGTGAGATAGGACGACATATCAATCGTAAGTGACTTCAGGGAAAAGTAGGGTTCAGATAAAATGACTAGACATGATATTTCTGTCTGTCGGATATTTGTCAGATATGAAGTGTTTAGGAAATAAGGGAGGTCTGACCCAATGCTAGATAGACAGCAACGGTCATAATAAACTGATAGGTGAGTTTAACATGCGTGAAAAGAGCAGACGGGCAGACAAACAGACGTAGAGAAAAGGAAGAAAAAGCTGTAGCGATGTTAGTGCAGTAGACGAACAATAGACAAATATGTAGAAACAAACGAGAAATGCTATGAAAATTCAAGAAATGGCATGTGTAAAACTAGTGAAAACAGCAGAATGAATGATTGGAAGAAATGAGAATTTACAAGATGCAAATAAAACTTTGTTTGAAATAAAACTAGTAAATATAGATCCAGATCAGACAGCTCAAGTTAGGAGTTACTTATAAAAGGTGGTATCCGACAGTTTGGGCCATGTTTTTCTCGTGCAACTTAATCATAAATGTTACCTTATTTGATCCGATAAATGTTATTTATTGGTGCCCGACATCCATGTGAAAAGTAAAACCTAAATCCCCGCCTGTCACTACACAAATGTGTTTCCTATCCGAGCAAGGCTGCACAGTTCCCTATTTTTAAACTAAGAAACCCACGTGACCACATACTTTTGTGATCACTTAAATTATCATCAGGGTAATTCGCTCTGACATCGATATCTATTTTAGCTAAAATTCGCATCGTGCTTTTAGATTTGGAAATAAAGGACAAAGTGATGAATGTGATGGATGTTAGAAATTTTACTGCTTTAAAATGAGGTATTGTTATAAGCAGCTTTTAGTATAACAATATGCCACAATTAAGCACAGATCTCGGGCTGCGACATACCAAAGTCATTAAAATGGTAGTGGTATAGCTCCCTTGGTAACGCTCAAACAAATATATGGGTAGTTCTACGAATGGTTGGCCCGGTGTCAGGATAATGTGACTGGGTGTGGTATCATGCCAGGTGTTCATGGCATGCTATACACAGTGAAGGCAGCACTATAACTCATTAACTGCTTTAAGTTAATACCGTTTACAGATAACTGAAACAGATGGTGGGAGATAAACCCAATAAAGAAACAAACAAACAATTAAGCACAAATTACCCCCACAGCAGGAGTAGTAGACTGTTACATGTTTTAGATACAGGCCAACTTTAAGATCTTCACAGAAAACTGCAGATTATTGTATGTATTTTTCTTTTTGTGTATTTTGAAATAGTCAAAGCTTTTGTAAGCAATTGCCTAGGATTTTGTAAAGTAAAGTCCATATTTTTATAAGCAAGTGCCTGAGGCTTTAAATTAGTTATAGAAGTAGTATGATGAGACTAAAAAATCTTATTGTTTTCTCCCCTCTACCCGGTCTGATTAGCCAATTAGTCGTTGTGCTGATTGTAACAAAGCAGACAGCATTTTTGCATGTGCTACGGTTCTAATAAGTTAATACTTGGACATACATCGAAGAGTATGTGCTGGTTATACAATAGTACTAGCACAATGATGACAATACACGCATTTAATTCCATTCCATCTAAGATTGCTTTCTGCTGCTGTTGCCATGGTTGTTCACTGCAGTCAGAAAACCTTAGCAACATCGGTAAGAGAGACGGGGTTCTAATTTAAATAAACTAAAATGAGGATAAATTAATGCAGCGATGTTGCCGATAATGATAATGAGATACTACGATAATAAATAATGACTATAACAGAGAAAGCGACGACATTTATGATAATGGTGAAAAGGAGGACGACGGCGACAAATATGACGGTGATGGCGATACGACAAGAACGATGTAAGCTTTGAATAGAGCGATGAGGTCGAAAAAGAAATCACTTTTGTCTTATCCACGTTTGCTATTTCGAGCCCAATCCACTAGGTGGATTAGCTAATAAGCTAACAAACGGTTATTGCAACGGAACATCTGTTTTTGCTATTATGTGGCTTCATGTCAAGTTATCGTGCCAAGTTCATTACGAGCTGTTGGACAGACTCGTGTATGATAGGTATTTGCAATAAATAGATTCTTTGCATTTCGTCTTCTAGGCACGTATAGATAGATAATGCTTGGGCACAGAGTGTTTAGCCAGGTCATCCAGATCCGACTTGTGAACTGTCTGATCAGGTTCTGCACGAATTGCTGCACAGTTTCAGGCAATACTTCAAATTAAATTGTACTGTTTAGTTGATCTGCCATATAGTTGTTGCCAAATTAATAAAGATTTACTTTTGACAAAAAAAAAAAAAAGATTTACATATGTTGTTAACAAATAAATGAAGATGTGCATAGGCTGTACAAATAAGTACAGATTTGCACTGTTTGTTTACAAATAAGTACCGATTTGCACTGTTTGCTTACAAATAAGTACGGATTTGCACTGCGTGTTTACAAATAAGTACAGATTTGCACTGGTTGTTTACAAATAAGTAACGATTTACATTGGTTGTTTACAAATAAGTAAAGATTTACATTGGCTGTTTACAAATAAGTACAGATTTGCACTGTTTGCTTACAAATAAGTACGGATTTGCACTGCGTGTTTACAAATAAGTACAGATTTGCACTGGTTGTTTACAAATAAGTAACGATTTACATTGGTTGTTTACAAATAAGTACAGATTTACATTGGTTGTTTACAAATAAGTAAAGATTTACATTGGCGGTTACAAATAAGTACAGATTTGCACTGTTTGCTTACAAATAAGTACGGATTTGCACTGCGTGTTTACAAATAAGTACAGATTTACATTGGTTGTTTACAAATAAGTAAAGATTTACATTGGCTGTTTACAAATAAGTACAGAATTGCACTGGTTGTTAACAAATTAGTAAATATTTACATTGGTTGTTTACAGAAAGTATATAAATGACTAAGTATACTATTGACACTGATTCTAAGCTCTACGCTATAGAGTTCTGTACACATAACGTTGAAACCTCTGCATATAATGTAGACCAAGATCAGAATGTTCTCGTTAGTAGCAGTCTATTATTTGCTGTTAATTCAGCCGAAATAAACCCATGTTTAAACTTGTCTCGATGATTAATTACACAACTTTCATTTAGAATATTGTTATCCTGATATGATTATGTTTTGGTTGTCATCTTAATGTATTTAGGGTTGTTAGACGGATAAAGGTGTTTTTAAGAGTTAATGCCCAGAAACAAACTGAAAATGTCGAAATAATTCAAATAAATTATAAAAAAACATTTTACAATCGTATATTTTGTCCTGAACATATAACACTATGATTGCAAATATCGCGTTTTCTGATCTCGTTGTTTGCTTGTTTGTTGTTGTTATTATTTAGTTGTTTTTGTTACATCGCAACGACACAATTATGGTCATATTGGCGACGTTTAGCCAGTTATTTGTGGAGGAAGATGCCAGACATATGTCTCAGTAAAACCACCGACGAACCGAAAGTCAGCTGGCGGACCTTTACACGCCAACGTTCTCGCTCCGACTGGTACTCCAACCCATGCGGTCGTTGTTAGAAAACTCGGTTCATTTCATAAATGTTTTGTGCGGAGTAACATCAGCTTAAGTGCTCGATAACATTTTAATCTATTATATATTATATTCACTGTGTTATTTCAGATTCGTTTTGTCAAGTCCGATGTTCCCATGACGCTACGCCATCACCTAAGGGAAGTAACTGATGGTGCCTTTAGTTAGACGTAAAGATGAAGTTGCCTCTGCACTACCAGTTCGTGTGACCACTTTCCAACTAAAAGTAGTTTCTGGTTGTATAATGAATTGCTTGCAGATCTATTCTGTTTCAGAACATATACTGTTGTCGTGACTTGTATTATTTTTCAAGTATGATTTTAGATATTTACATTCTGCAATATATTTAACTTTTCTTGATGTCAAAGATTCTATATTTGGAATTGTTTAATGGTTAACACTTAAAATACTGGATCTGTTATAACCCATGCCGAATTATTCTCAATGCGAATTATTCTCAATGGACTTATTTTCTAACAGCCTAATGTATGTGTGAAACGTGTATTGATAATATGGACAGGAGATAGTGTAGACTTTGATTAGACAGATCCAACCGGTTGCTGTAGGATCTAGATCTATAGTAAGTGCGAAATCCTGATCAATTCGTGCTTTGTTGGTTACAGTTGATTAGTACTGTGTGAAGTCACTAAAGTGAAATGCCATCTATTTCTTTTCTAATGGTGTACATTGGTGAAATGGAAATTGTCTCCCTTATTAGATAATATCCGAGGTATTCCAAACAGTAGGTATGTCCTTTTAGTTGAAATTCTTGGACTTTATCGCCTTTTCGTTTGTAGAAATTGCAATAACAAACAGTGCAATTTCTTACTTTTGCATAAATATAAGCTTAAAATCCATTAACATACGTACAGAGACTTGTTATTTAAAAAAGAAAATCGAAGTGTTTGTTGATGATTGGTAACCTGCCTATCACATGAAAGGCAGATAAGTAAGTCAACATACACTCCACAGAGCACAAGCATAAAAACAGAGTAAAACTAATGAAAGGACCCACTTGCATTTTGGGGTTATTCAGGGGAGACTATTCATTGATTTCTCCCATAAGTATCATTTTACACATATGTTGGAATTGGTTAAAGTGTTATAAATAAATATTAATATGACAGTAATATATTAAAAAGTTAAAATCTATATTTAACTTAATAATTATCAAGTTATGCCTATTAAGTGAATACTCCAGTTTTAGCGGTTTCTTTTCAAATGCAAACAATTCGAACAATGATCTGGTGCAATTTTTCACTTTATATGGGCATTTAAATTATTGAGCTTTCTCTTTTTCATTTATATATATTAACCTTACATTAACATGATTAGGTATGATATTAACAGTCAATTTTTTTATTACCCATGTATTGTAATTCAATATTGTTTTGTATTGTATGCTATAAGCATTGATGTATATGTGTAATAAAAGTCATTATAATGCATTGTTTTAGTTATTGATCCATTATTCTGGAAAATACCCACATTTCTACTGTCCCATTACTTTCTACCTAAAATGTATATGTATATATATTGCATTTGCGTTTCCAACCCAGTACTGTACAGTGTATATGTGTAGGGCCTGTTCTGTATGCGTATGAGCTTGGTGAAATGTGCAATAACTTTATTTGCAAAAAGCTCATTTGTAAAGCATTTTAGTTGGAATAGGTCGACCCATAAATTTGGAAAAAAAAAGTCATTGAAAAATGCGACTTCAACATCTGTCTATATCTACATGAATACACTTTTGGAGGGCACTCAAGTACCCTGCTCCACCATCCCAAAAACTAAACACTGAAATGGGTTGGTTTTGTAACAGCTTAATACTAGTTATTATCGTTTGTTATTCAACAATTCTTGTTATTTAATGACATTAAAATTCTTCAACATGTAGATAAAGGCAATCTTGGCTTTTTTTACGAGTTTAAAAGTTTTATTTCTATGTATAAACTGCTAATCTGTATCAAAATATTTTTTGGTCAAGCAAAGCTTTAGGACTTATCGGTGAGAAATAACACTTTTTAGAAACTACTAATGAAATGCACCCCTCTTCATAAGCCTCCATTCCATCTAGCCTTATTAGTATTTTTTTGCAGTTTCATAAAGTCACACAGTGATCAAAGTTAGCAAATTAACACGGCTAGCTAAATGTTTCCCTAAAATCCATGTTTTCTTTTTTAAGTAAAAGAATGGCAGCCATGTTACTTGAAATTTAAACTGTATAACAATGCACAGAGTATTATTTGCTGTGTTACTAAAAGGCAATTAACAACATTATAACATAATTAACTTTTGATCTACATTGGAAGGCTGACACAAGGCAAGCCCAGAAACATAATGTGGTCCACATTGAGATATTACCCATTGCAGCAGTAAATTACCTAAAGAAATACACCACTTAAAATGACTTTTACATACACTGTGTGCTTATGATTGTAGGCTACGTTTTTTCTGCAAGTGTAGTATAATAGTAACATTTGGACCTCCTCGGCGATGACTGCCTAACCACTCCATTAAAGTGGTGTGTAAACTGAAACATGTTACTTGAATTTAGCTTGACAGGAAATTAACCTTGGGTAATAAGAAGTATAATTTTATAATAAACATTACACTTTTCTAAATAAGTTAGCGATTGAAACTATTACATGTATACACAGAAAATGTCCACCCTTTTGGTTCATACAAGCTTATTTCTTTGAATAATTCTAAATAAAAATGAAGCGAAAATATTGTTCTGTGTCTATTGAACAAGCGGATAGTTTAGTAACAGTTTAGGACATTCAATTTGTATTAAATATACAGTAAACTTTTGTCAGTACATATATAAGTAAAAACGTTGTCATAGTTTATCAATTCATAAAACAAGTGTGCTCACTGCAAAATTGCTGCTTTCAATGTCAAACTGGTATCCTGTATACTCCTTCTAATTTTTAAATATTTCCATCCAAATAATATTGATTTTACTTTATTTATTTTAAAATTGCTGGAAAAATGTCATTATATTCAACACTTATAATGCTAGTACAACTTATAATTTTAAATGTTAAAAATTCCTCTGGAGACAAAATAATTTCTATTTGCAATTTGTTATAAAGATTTTAAAAACAACAGCATTAAAATGTATTATTTTAATTTATTTCACTTATTCAACAACAAACCTTCTGCACTCAACATCACTAAGGACACAATGTGTTAAATTGGCAGCATGTGGTCCTTTTTTAAAACAATTTAAAGTTATTTCCAAACAGGTTCATGTAGATTGGTAACACACTACTTTGAAAATAATGCAACACTGACGTCCTTTCTTGTACATATACAGGATTTATTAAGACAGCTACCTGAAAAAGGAAATAAACAAAACATTAATATGAAGCAAAACTATAATACTCATTTCCAAGACATTTTTCAATTGATAAACAAAGCTAGTCAATACATTACTGTTATTTTAAGTTTTAAATAACCTTCCTCCTATAATTACAAGAAATGTTTGTTTATTGGGTTTATCGTGCCACCAACAGTATTTCAGTTATCTGGAGACGGTGTCCACTTGAAGCAGATATAGTGCTGCCTTCACTGTGTATAGCATGCCATGAACACCTGGCATGATACCACACCCATTCACATTATCCTGACACCGGGCCAACAAGTCGTGGAACTACCCTTATATTTGCTTGAGCGTTAGCAAGAGAGCAATACCACTACCATTTTTAACAACTTTAGTATGCCGCGGCCCGGGATCGAACTCGGGCATCCTGTACCTGGAGCCGACGCTCTACTGATTGTGCTACCAGGTCAGGTTTACGATAAATGTGGGTATAACTAAGGACACACTGTTGGTAAGAAAACTGTTAAATTTGACAAACAAAAGTATAACCAAACCATTAACATATGCACTGTCATGCTCATTTTCTGTTGGTAATTCATCTGCCTCGTACCTAGTTACCATTTAGTTTGTCAATGAAACCAGTGATATGTTATCAAATCATTATTTGTATGTGTCAGTTCTTGCATGTTTGTACATTTTAGCAGTAACACCTGCATTTAAACACGTTTGGCTGCAGTCTTCTTCTATCAATACTTGCTAGACATCCTATAATGACCATAAGTGTGGCATCAATGTACCCAATGAACAAACATATCATCCCTATCCTGGCTCCATGGCAACCAGGCATTACAATTGGAGCTCTACCAGTGCCATTTGTAAAACTTGAAGGTCTCGACAGGGTTGTGATACCAGTGCCCTGTCAATCTCAGGTCTTTAATCTACCTTCATCCTAAGACAATTTAAATGTGATCAAAATTTTAATATTTAAATACATGTATGTCACAATAGTTGATGAAATATGCAGTCAACTGTAAACACAGAACAAGCAAAACCACGTCACCACTTACACAAGTGACCAAAAATCACTTAAAGGTTCCTGCAACTTTGAGTGCCTCAACTCCCTCCTCATCCAGTGTGACCACACCATTGTCTGGACCAAGCTTTTTGTAGACACCGAAAGCCTTCATCCTTTCATAGTTTTGCATCTGTCTCTCATAGGTGTTGGCCCTGAGAATAACAAAAATACAACATTGTTCTGGTGTGAACTCTCATAAGACTAAGGAAAAAAAAGGTAAGGATTCAAATTGGCCAGTTCCAATGGGTGCTGTGATTAAAGTCTACATTTTTTGAGTATTTGCTACATAACAAAATGGTGTTCTTCAGCACATCTTGTAGATAATGAATGCAGTAGTTAATAGATCACCATAGTTTGTCTTTAAAATGTAGCAGGATCAAGGTTTTTTCTTGCTGATTTTTAAATTACAAAACTATGTCATAATATTGATAGACATTAGAGCCCTTTGTTATTGGGTTCAATGGAACACAAAAAAATAGAGCCGTCAAAATTAACACTGATTGTTTCTCAGAATGAACACTAATTGTTCCTAGAAATTAACACTTATTGATTCTCTGAATGAACTCATTGTGTCTTGAAATGAACACTCATTGTTTCTCAAAGATTACACTTGCTGTTTCTCAAAATAAACACTCAATATGTTGGTTTCTCTCATGTCTTTACCATCTTGGGCATATCCCAGCCTCACTAAATCATACAACCACAGCTTGTTTAGCTAAATCAACCAATCACAGCTGTTTTATTGATAGCCATATATATTCATATTATACATATCTTTATGCAGTTCTTTTGACTCCACTTCGGACTGACCAACCAATGATAAGGGTATCTTGTTAAAATGTTTGAAAAGACAAATTCAAAAGAAACTGAGAATGTATTGGTCATTATATTAAACTGTAGTAAAACTTAAGAATGCACAGTGAAAATCCAATACAATTTTATACCTAGCAGCATTACACTGTCAAATAAGTCATCAAATTGTCTTTGCAAACTTACAGTTAACAAAGAGTTAAGCACTGTCAATACTGAAGTCTAGGCCTACATAGCAAAAACTGATTTGATCAAGAGTAGGCAAATAGTCTAATCATTTTTTCGCTACCAAGATGCAATAACTATGATAAACTACCTACACATTAAGTTTCTAGTTGATTACTAAGACCAAAAGCTTTCTTTACACTGCCATCAATGGTCGATGGCTAAGGCCTAAGACTTTTGTTTGTTTTGGCCTGGAATTGAACCGACAGACTTTTGTACATGGACAGATATGACTGCCATCTATGCTAGAAATAAGTACATCTAGGATCCATCCAACAAGAGTGTGCGAGTTTTATGCATGTCACCAGTTGTTCACATTTGACAACTTAAAGACACATCAAGGAATGGTAACAGTGTTCGTGGTCAGTCATTGTGCATGATTTAAAAGACAGTTTGTAAATCCTTTAAATAATACCAAATTGACCAGACGATGAATTTAGATGTTCTGTAGATCAAAACAATGGTTAAGTGAAAAGTTTATGAAAGTTAACAAGCAAGTATTACTGAGTTTGTTTTGATATTAGTGTTTTTGTGATTATGAAGTTTTCTTCATTTTTGCGGGAAAATCGACTCAGGCTATCAGAACAACATACCAATATTGTAATTTTTTCGTGATGCAACTTAAATTGCCAAGTTAAATCAGCTGATTCTGTCACTGTTCTGTTCTACAAAACAAGAAGCTAAACATACTTTAATGATTAATTAATCATTCCAAGCACATTGTTATTGTTATGAGTACAAAGTGCGAATTGCAGCTTCAGGATTGATTCATACTTTTATATCTGTGCCTTGAAATGGTGTCCCAGTACAATACTTTCTAATCATTTTTTAGTAGATGATTATTCTATCAAGAAAATAAAGGAATTCCAGTTTTATTCAGTAAATTACCAAACATTATTTAAACGATTGAGGTCTTCGTGTCAGCATATGGATTCATAACAAAACAAGTGAAATGGACAAACCTATCAACGAATTTACAGTAATTTATTAGAAATTAAAGTCATTGAAAGTCAATGTCATCTTTTATGGCTATGCTATCTTGTTGAGATGTTTCTATTGTCAATTACAAACAATGGAGAACACCCTTGACAATTACGGTTTGTTGTTTTTGCAGTATTTTCTGTTTGACATGGGCAATATAATCACTTTGATCTTGCTGATTGTTCTTTTAAATTTGCAGGTGTTTCTGGGCTATTATTGGTCCTATGAGGCTATATGACTTCCTTCATTGATTGTTTAAATTATACAATCACATTCATATTTTAATGTATGTTATACGACTGTAGTTGTTTAACAAACAGGCAAATTGAACTTGTTTAGAAGCAGTCTGGAATCAAAATGCTGACAGTGAATAATCTCAAATATATAAAAAATTTAAATATATAAATTTCTGTTTGACAGTTAATTGTTTATCAGAGTTGACCCCTTGCCAGTTGGAGGCATGATTCAAATACTTACTTCTCATACTCTTCATAAACAGACAATCGTCTGCGAGGCACCAACATGTAGTATGCGACTGTAGATATGACAGAAAGTACACCTCCAACCATACTGGCAGTCTTCAGACGAGCCTGAAACAGTCCCTTCAACTGTGGTCGAGCAGCCATCTAAAAAAGGTTTGTCCACAAATATTTTTATATTTCAAGATGACAAATTACTAATAGAAAGAGACTCACAGGTCACCATTAGTTAAAGATTGAGTAGATAATACCAATGATGTTTTTTTATTTGCACAAATGCTCAAACTGTTGTTCGCAACAGCATGTAGTAACTTAACATTCTAATAGTGAATAGAGACCCAGAGCAGGTAACAAGTTGGCAATTCTACTACTTTTCATTTCAATATTTAAGTATACTTGTCACCTTCTTTTCCTGTACGTCCATAACATCAATGACAATACTGCACATTATCAATATTCAATGTTGCCTCCTATTGCAGCTATATCCTTATAACCTAACAGTACAGGACATCATCGACAATTGATGATGCATTTGACACTTCACTAGGAGTTGCCCCCGACCAGTTGATGCCTTCTTTTGTTTGTTTCTGAATAAGGATCATCCAGGAAATTAAGGCCATAAAAGTGACATACAGCTTTCATTAATTAGTGGAGGAAAACCAAATAAAACTGTTAGAACCACTTGCACACCACAGGCAAATTTCTGGGCAGAGCAGGACTTAAGGGATGAGCTGGGATTTGCCAGCATTTTTGCCGATATAGTGCAGCGACATTTCTATCGTAGCACAGGGGCATTTATGAGGTGCCCAGGGACTGAGCTGGCCGGTCCATTATACTGACAATGACGAGTAATGCTGTTCTCTTAGCCTTGAGTGTTAGGAGGGAAGCCACTACTACCAACTTTAAAGTCTTTGGTTTGACCCGGCCGGGGTTTGAACCCGTGATCCCTGATACAAAAGCTGATGCTCTACCATCTGAGCTATTACGACCAGTAGAGCAGGATTTAAAACCACAAAGAGGGGCTGATGAGTTACAATTTGGGACTTTAAGTATAAACGCTTGGCCTGAGCCTCCATAGAGGGTAGTTGTACAAATATGCCATGGCCTATAATTTTATATGCTGATATTCATTTTTACTATATACTGGAAATGCTTTTTTTTAATTATTATGGCTCTCCCTGCTACAACATGTAGCAAAACGTAATTAAAGATTGGTCCTAACTGCTGACCCAAAACCAACTGTTTGTTAAGATGTATAACAGACAGGAATCCTCAGTCTTAACTTACCTATTTTAGTCACACACAGAAATTTTTTTTAATTCGTCCATTTTCGTTTTGTCTTTAAAATAAATTTAATACTCCAACGAGCATATTTTATGAACATTTGACACAAAGTTTGAACGTGCCGTGTCGATACCCCCACCCACTTTTATCCCCAAGGTAACTTCTGGCTGCAAGTGAAGAATAATGATACATCAACTATGAAATTACTCAGCCTACAGTCAATGAGACACTTAGTTATCTTAACAATTAAAATAATTGATGCACAGTATTTACTTTATGTCAACAAAATACTAAAAATTCAATTGACCTTGCCTTTATTTCAGCGGCACTTCAGTTTGGTCCGAACCACAGCGGCGGCGTGAATTCTGCACTAGCGTGTGGGTAACGAATCACCTTTCCTACGTGACCCTCATCATGCTATCATAGAAACATAGTCCTAATGACGTTTCAGAAAGTAGAAATACACAGTGTATAAACAATTTTATTAAAAACAAAAACAAAAGCACAAATGTACATTTTTCAACATCAGAGAAAACATCAAATTACCAAATAAAAAAAACGGTTTGGCAAGGGAAACTACCATAAGTTGCTTTTATTTCATGAATTGCAATAGTTCTTTCCCTTACACCATTAATGACAGACCTGTGTTTGTGCTCTTTCCTTGTGTTTTAAAGGTGGAATCCAACAGTTTGTCTATATCTAAACAATATCTGACCTCTGAATCTCAGTTATAGGGCAGTAAAACTCGCTAATCAACACTTAAATGCTCATTCTTTTCACATCTATAAATAAGAATGATTGGGATTCCTCTAAATATAGATAGACATCGACGTCACTGCGTATGACGTGAATGAGCGATCACATAAGTAGTCACGTGGTTTTCTTGGTTTTAAAATAGCTGACTGCGCAGCATGGCTCAGATAGGAAATACATGTTTGTAATGACGATTGTGGCGTTATGGTTCAGATAACTTAGTTTACTAAGATGTAAAATGAAAATATTTTTGGTCTAAACTGTCGGATACCACCTTTAACAAGAAGACACCCAACGTTAACTTGTATGTTTTCGCGTCTTAAAATATATGATGGACCATTTTTCCTTTCATAATGCAAAGCTATTTTTTCATGTATATAGTTTACTTTAACTTTTTTTATATTTATTGTGTGTATCCAAATATGCATATGTTAATTATCAAAATGGGGATTTTGCTATTATTTACGACCAACAACCATGTTTGCAGTTTGCTTGCCTATCAATGTGATGGTATGCTTTTGATATAATTGGAGATCTGCGGGGGGAGCGAGTAGGGGGGGGGGGGGGGGCGAACATGACATACATTGTGGGTGGGACATGCTCCCCCAACCCCTCTCCCCTGAATTTTTATTTCTAAAGTGTCGGAGATGCATTCGGAAGTGTATCTGGACAAAAGATATTAATAGTTTGTTCTAATGGTTTTATTTAACTGACTCGAAAAGTAATAAAATGCGGAGACATAAACCTTCAGTCAACACTACTCTCCTGTGATCTGAATCTAACATCTGATAGCATACCCGGTATAGCGCCGCAAAAGGATATGCTGAATATATCGGCATATTATTTAATTCATAGCCAGCGACGTTCTAATAACTTTTTCACCCTTCTCTTGACCCTTTAGTAACTAAGAGAAATAAATCGCTGTTTTCAGATCTATGAATAGGCACGATGGAAATTTCTGCTTAAAACAGATGCCGACGTCTGATAAAATATTACTCTAAATTGATGTTTCAGAATAGTAAATGGATGTACATGTATGCCTAAATATATGCTTGTAATAACTACCTGTACACCTGCCGCGTAATGTACTTTAAACAGGTCCACGACATGAGCTGATAATTTGTCTAAATTCCCGATATACGTGCCGGCTTTAGGTCGTACGACAGTTTGCCTATAATTGACACAAGTGAAAATATGTATGCCAAGTTTTGGGGAATATTATTCTTTATTTCTGCATAAACTTGAATTTTAGTGTAAGTGAACGCGATTTGTGACATTACCTCAATTTGTACAAATCGTGAAAACAAAACAAACAAACAAACGCGCCTATTTCCAAATATATAGGAACAAGGGATATAGACACCTGCTCATTTCACATTGATGTAGATCATCAATAAGCAGCATTTCACGGTGTCTTTTCTGGTAGCAATTATTGATTTAATTGCGCGAGAAAAAAAAAACACACTCTCGAATACCACCTTTAATTGACAAAGGAAAAATCATTGTTGTTAGGATGGGGTTCTAGTCTCTACGCCATAGGCACTGACATTTGTTCAGTCTCATTTCCTCTATGTCGGCCTTGTCAGGGACGGAAAGAGTCCTATCCGCGACCAAAAAATACGCTTTTTTTGCAGATTTCCGTCCACCTACGGAAATATATAATTTGAGGCAGTCAGCCCCAAGATAGCGCCAAAATCTCCTCAGAAGTTAAAAGCTGGTTCGATCCTCTTTCAGATGCATATGAAGAAGAGGTGTCACATTTCCTCTATGTTGGTCTTGTCGGGGTCGGAAAGAGGTCTATACGCGACCAAAAATCCGCTTTCTTTGCAGATTTCCTTCCACTGACGGAGACATTTTTAAGGCAATCATCCCCAAGATAGAGCCAAAGGCTCTTCAGGACTCGAAAGCTGGTTCGAGCATTTTTCAAATGCATATGAAGAAGTGGTGTCACATTTCATCTATGTCGGCCTTTTTGAGGTCGGAAAGAGTCCTATCCGCGACCAAAAAAACACCCATTTTTGCAGATTTTCTACCATTTACGTAGACATTTTCAGGCAATCAGCCCCAAGATAGAGCCAAAAGCGCTTCCGGAGCCGGAAGCTGGTTCGATCCTCTTTCAGATGCCTTTCGAAAAGTGGTGTCACATTAATTCTATGTCGGTCTTGTCAGGGCCGGAAAGAGGCCTGTCTGCGACCCCAAATCCCACTTTTGCAGATTTTCTACCACTTACGGGGACATTTCTCAGGCAGTCTACCCCAAAATAGGTTCATAGGCTCTTCAGAACTCGAAAGCTGGTTCGATCCTCTTTCAAATGTATTGAAGAAGTGGTGTTACATTTCCTCTATGTCAGCCTTGTCGTGGTCGGAAAGAGGCCTATCCGCGACCAAAAGTCCGCTTTCTTTGCAGATTTTTGGCCAAGTATGGACACCTTTTTCACGTAGTCATCCCCAAGATAGAGCCGAAGGCTCTTCAGGACTCGATAGCCGGTTCGATCCTCTTTCGGATGCATATGAAGAAGTGCTGTCCCATTTCCTCTTTGGTGGTCCTGTTTTGGCCGAAAAGAGGCATATTTGCAACCCAAAAATTGCGGATTTTTTTACCACTTACGGGGACACGTTTTGGCAGTAAGATCCAAGATTGTGTCTAAGCTACTTTAGGAGGCGAAAGCTGGTTCGATCCCCATGAAGTGGTGTCACAATTCCTGTATGTCGGCTTTGTCTGGGTCGGAAAGAGTCTGACCTGCGCCCCTCCCCGCCCCTCTCTCCCCCTAAACAATCCTTCATTTTTTCTGTATCCTCTTGTACTTCTACATTGTTTTAAAAAAGAGTCTAATCCCCCGCCCCCACACACACTCACACACACGCACATACACAGCCCATCACCATTAACTCAGAAAAGTAATATTATTTGAGGAAATAATATTTTTGTTGAACATTCATGTTAATTTGTTGAACTAACGTTTACATCTTTCACGTTCAGTTATAAATCTTAATCAGCAATGTTGTTTTTCTTTTCAAAATAAGCTACCTTCATTGCATCTTTTGCGAACTGATTTAATCTTAAAAATGAATACAATAACTACTGTTGGGCATAAACTTTATTATTCTAGATCTCTTTCATAAAGAGCAGTTTGCCGGCTACATTTAAAGTTAGTTTCGGGCATCGTTGTCACTCGTATGCAAAGTTTACACAATAACTAATTACGCTCTAATTAAGAGCCCAGTTCCTTAATCGGAAGAAGAAGAAGAAGAAGAACTGCATAGACATAGATCTGTACTGGTAACTGCTTGCTGGGAACTGCTTTCCAGCTTGTCGTTTTAATCGGAGATTACCGGAGTTTGCCGATCATTTGTCTGACACGAGACTGAGAAACTATTTTCAATTCAAAATTTTGTAATGTGATTATTTTCTTGCACTAAATTTATTTTTATGAAATACGTTTTTACACCTGAATCATAAGAAGTGTTTTCAACAATGTCCTTAAAATTAACTGTAAATATATGTCATCACGTGATCATCTCTCCGAACCTCGTGCGTAATACGGCGGGAAGTACCGAGACAAGGCAAAATATTTGCTAATGAAAAGTAAGTTCAATTTTATTATGTGTGTTTTTACAATTATTTGTTGAAATAATAACACGGACCTCAAAGTTGTCAACGATAAAATGTTAAAAAATGATTATTTCTATGTCAAATTAACGTTTATTTAACTTGTTATCTTCAAACTTCCCATACTAACATGCTTTAGGCATTGTACAAGCGGGTGGGGTAACATACCTGGATTAAGAACGGTTTGAATGGAAGTTAACACGTTTGTCGAGTAGATATGAGCTCTAGTAGTTAAGAATCTGGAAAAAGCGTTTTGAGTCCTGTTACTAGTTCTCAACAATCTTTCTTAGTCTCATTGAACTTAAGTGACAAAGATAAAGTAAAACCTTAAATCGTTGAACATGCTTCTGCGACCTAAATGTCATCTTTGGGAACCGTCCTTAGTATTAAAGGAAACTGAGCTGCAAAAACATTTTTACTCAGGGATTGATCTCATGACTTGTTCTGGTCAAGATTGTTGTTATTGAGGTCAGTTTTTACATTAGAAATACAGACATGTGATATTTCCTTGGTCCCAAATATGGCGACTTGGGTTCCCAGAGAGGGAGATTGGGGTGCCAGGTAGATTTCTGTGAAGGCGCATTAAATTGACTATGTCGCTTTTTTTCTATTTGTAAAACAGTATTTTTCGTCTTTTTTTACCAATAAAAATAATAATTTCAGTGATACAATTTTTCTTTTCAGTATTTAAAATGAATTTTCAAATATATCTTACATATTTTATTTCACTTACGACACATACATTCTATGCTTTGGTTTTAAGCTTGTGGCCTACAAAAAAAACAACAGCCTAACATAGTGTAAACAAATCGAGCATCAACAGCACCAGCGTTTTTTTCTTCTTCTTTAACTACCTTCCCCTAAAGGGTACCATTCCCAAAGCCGACAGGAGTCTTCCCAATGCGAAGCACCGGACCTTTCCCAATCCCCAAATACAGCTGTTTCCCAATTGACAAGAGATTTTCGCTAGAAAGTAGAAATGTTGTGCATCGTAATTAACGAACGATACCATACCATTGGGAGTAACTCCTATCGTCATTGATCGGGTTAAACTTTTACTTAGTCGTTATCATTAAATAACATACCGACAACGCCTTCTATTTCCCCCGTTAATGTGACTAGGCCAGCAAACTATGTCATCTCTCATGAGGCTGTGTTGTTTGGAGAAAAAATGTCTAACAGATATTGAAGAAGATAGTATCATCGATCTCTTCCGCAACAGCAAGAGAAGGGAGATAATGTTATAGTTACAGTGACTGTTTATTGACTGTGTTATGAAGAAACACGTTGGATATTGTTTAATATTACCATTTATTGACATATAATTAAATATTATAATTGAAATCAAAGATTGTTATTAGGATTGTTTGTAATGCTGAATAAAACCCCTGGTGTGAATTTACATGAAATTTGGAAAATTCCCAATTTACCCGGTTTCGCGACTAATTTTTTCCCCAATTTTAAGATTTTGCGAGGCGAAAAATTTCCCGAATGTATGCGAGGGGGAACCTTTCCCGGTTTGGAAAAAAAACCGCTGAGCACTTACTAATCAATTGAAAAAAAGTTTCCAAAGTGTCCAAAGTGATCTAACTATATTCTACTGTCAATATCAAATGTTCATAAATTCTTAAAAAAATATTTATGTATTTATTAAGATGTAAAATTTGATATAATGAGCATAGAGATTTGTCTCCTTATTTGCTGCATAATGTTTATTTCCAACCATGTTAATTTCACGCAACATGTTCTTAGTAAAGGTTTTGAGTCTAAATTGGTGATTCTTCCTGTCGGTCCCTTTTGCCGACTGATCGTTCAAGGCAGTAACTGTTGGGTTTGCTCATTTTGCTTATTTTGTTTAAGGGTTCATCAAATATTTACTTATACATTTGGCATGCACAAGAATGCCTTTGTCCTGTGCCTTTTTAAAATTTTGGCATATGTTGCAATCCTCACAGGACATTGTCATATATTCTTCTTCATGGAATAGAAACCATGCTCGCTTCGTTCGCTTCCTTTGGTTCCAAATTCCAGAATGAGTAGCTAATTTGGACACTAACCTTAACATTGTAAAACATTACACAGCAGTCACGGTTTAAGATACTACAGTAAGTTTTATGAGTACAAACAAGCGCATCAGTTTCAACAAATGCTAACAAAATGGCGCTATGACGCAATGATGTCACACATATAATTAGCACTAGTTGTTGTTTTTTTTGTAAGGGGCGTACGCAGGTCAGTTGGTAAATGTTTTTGAATTCTGATGTTCAGCCTAATTATCCTGAGCTTGCGTTTGGGTAGATATAAAATGGTTCTCATAGCACTCTATTAACGGGTTATTGAACATTTAAAATTTCCATGCTCAGTCCAATGCCTGTGTCTGCACGTGCCTTAAGCATTGCTTCCATTTTCAACAGTGTTGTGTTAGAAAATAGAACTTGTGACACTGATTGGACATGATCTCCACCATTCAAATCAAGGGGTTACATTTTTTGATGGTTGCCTTCGTATGCCAGTTGGCGGGGCACGAAATTATCGTCTCGACTAATGAATACGATACGCTTTATGATGGGCAATGATGTTCTGATTAGCTACACACATATACACGCAGTGCTGGTCGCTTGCAGTAGGTTATACTGCGCAATCAAATGATCGGCTGGTGGCTAGCTTTGTAAGAGGAGTGAGATCAAGTCTGTTTGCAACATCAAAGTGAGAGAATTGATGTGCTCAGTGTGAGCTGTGAGACAGACCCTTGATATCTGGAGTCTCCGGGGGAAAACAGGAAAGATCACATGTCTGGGAAAAAAACAAAATCTTCTGGTAGAGCTGGTTGCTATGCCGCATTAGCGGCTTGTCCGTTATTGTGGCTGGGATTCTCATTGAACAAAGCAGCCAATTTGTTTGTACTTACGAAAATAGACCTTTAAAGACTTTGTGTGTTTATAGTCAGTAAAAGGTTTATTAAGAAAATGCCAAATTTTATTTTATTGGTTAAAGTACGTATTTCAAAAAGTACCGTATTCACTCGTGTAATCGCCACACTTTTTTACCCGATTTTATCGTTAAGGAGTTGAGGGTGCGGCCATTCTATAGGTGTAAGGCCTTGGGACAGGGTTGGGCGGTAAATACCACCCGCGGTATTTACCGGTGGTATTTATCAGTATTTACCGGCCTGGAAAATACTCCCCAAAGTGGCAAATACTGGCAAATACTACAAAGTTGAGTTTTTTTGCCTTAAAATACTACAGAAATCTCAATTTAGTTGACAGTTATTAATGTATAATCATAATAATAATTCAATTACTCAGACATTTTATTTAAATATCATATCAGGTGATCATTATAAGCACATATGGTAAAAACAATTTTTAAATAACTGTCTTTTTTTACTTAGAACCTAAAATACAGCAGGTGAGAAATTAATGCAAATTCACCTGTGCACCTGGCTACTGACATTTAACAAGCAAAGCCATATTGTCTAGATATTGTCTTAAAACAACAGGTTTCAAACATGGGGCTGTAATAGCTAGGGGCAACAAAGACAACAGTAAAGTGTCATAAATTACCTAGACAATTTGTCTAGGTGCAAGCAAGTGGTTGTATATTGGTATGACATGAGCTACAGTGTCATCTGTATGGCTTCATTCTTGAGTTACATTTATAACAGACAGAAATTCTCTTGTCATTATCATTTCTATAACTGCACTCCACACTATTACCAAGCTACTATTCAATATAAAGCCAAAGGATCCAGTCTGGAACTTTTTTGCCATTGTAGACCAAGACAACAAGACTAATGCTAGATGCATTAACTACAAGACAGTGGTTAGTGCCAAAGCCCCTCGACTTCGTGCGCACACAGTACTTAAATATTTATTTATTATGAATAAAGTGATAAAAGTGTAAAACATAAGTATAAATAAAATGGCAATTGATGTGTAAACTTGAAATTATCCATATGAATGAAGATAGTAGGGAATATTGTATATATTCCAGACTGGTCAATTCAATCGACCAGTATTTGCCGGTAAATACCGCCGGCATGGAAAATACTCATATTTGCCGGCATTTTGCCAACCCTGCCTTGGGACATTTTTTCTAGAACGATTCTGCCGATTTTTGGGATGCCATGCGTCTAGATGAGCTCTCTAAGTAGGAGGTTGACGGACGATATTAACGAGATAGCGCCGTTCTATGCTTTTGTCTAACCAATGTGAACATATTCCATAATTTATAAATGACTTCCTAGTTTTATCTCTTGTATCATATTTCTGAATGTTTGCATCATCAAACAATTTCACCCTGCTGTCATGTGGACACTACCATGCAGATCAAAGGATTTCATAGTAGAGCCGATAAAACCACACAGCTTTGATACAAGGCGACAATCTCTTTGACGAGGTGAAAAATTAACAGGAGCGTCGACCAGTCATGCTGTCTCAACAAAAGGGTTAATTGGTAAACAGTGACTGTATTTTTGACACGTTGCGAATGTATCTTGTTTCAGTCGCATTGCTATCCTGTAGCTCAGGGCGGCATGAAATTAATTTCTTTGATCTACGTCACCAAGTCTGGTATGACAGTACACGATATATCGAGGAACAGTGCACTGTCCTTGTGTACATTCCACCAATCAATAATTTCATGGAGAAATGTAATCGGCAGCTGCTTATAAAAACACATCGTTCACTCCCTCACCGCAAACTGCTCCGATCGATATCACCTTGATAACAGCTTATCTCAGAGTCAGTCACTTGACCTGTGTAATGAGGCAAGTCTACACAGAAACGCCAAGTAAATTACAGCTTGGTGTATTTAGCAGACTGAAGTTGAAAGTTTGTTTAAGTGTTTACTGACGGATAATAAGCTGTGTTTCATGCAGAACAAAGGGAAATGTATGTGAGACAGTTAATCGTTGACCGACAGTATTGACGATATAGCGGAGCTCCGCTGTAATTGTGCGGCCTTCATATTTTTTTCTTCAAATTTTGCGGTCATTTCGGGGGTGCGGCCATTACATTGAATTAGGATTTTTTCTTAAAATTTTGCGGTCATTTTGGGGGTGCGGCCATTACACGGGTGCGACCATTACACGAGTGAATACGGTAGTACCTGAAATAGACGAAACTGAATATTTTGCAATATTTCTGTGGCTATTTTTTTTTGTGTGCGTGTTTTTTGTCCGACAGATTTTCTTTTGGTCCGACAAAATTTTATAGCTTTTCAGACCTGACCAAATGACAGGTTTTTGGCCTTTCAAGAAACTCTGGCTCCCTTGCTAGAACTGAAGCAAAGATAAAAAGTAGTTCCATGCCTGGTTAGCCTGTAGTCAGGATACTGTGACAGGGCTGTAATGTACAATACTGTAGTGGACTTATTATGCCATGTCTTCACATCATGCTATACCTAGTGAAGGCATCCCTCTTAGCTTTTTCAGGTGAACACAGTCTTCACTGAATAATTTATTTCAATAACTGAAATACTATTGGTAGAATGATAAACTAAATAAATGAAATGCACATGTCTTATTTTACCTAAAACATTAAACTATAATGGAATGTCTACATTTAAGTGGTTGTACGTTTTGATAACTTAAAACTTTTGCATAATGCAATAAAGTGCTAAATTACAAAAGCGATGCCATCTTATATGGCAGTATTTCACTCATTCATCAGCACTTAACCAGGCATTCCATGTTTTATAGACATGAATACAATGATCTGAGATAGTAAAAAGCAATTACTTTACAATTAAATCCAAATATTAATTTTCTGCTGTAGTCCTTTCTAGCCCTTAAAACAATTGTGAATGGTTTTCTGCTTAAATCTAATATACTGTTTAGTGGCCCAGAAATGGAAAAAAGCTTTACTTATGTAGAACCCCCAAATACCACCTAGCTTGCAATTGGTATGCACGCTGAAAAAGACTAGGGATTGTTTAAGACTTTTACATTTAATTGTCTGTTATACAAATTAATTTGGCCATATTTCTCTCCACAGCTCCCGGAATATTGAGGGCCTGGTGAAGCATTTAAGAGCTGTCCATTGTTTGGTACTGCCATTACAGATTTGGCTACAACTTGGTTTTTTCAACACAGGTAATTATATACATTAATATGTTAACTGCTTTTGAAGGTCACCTTACTCTGACCTTTGACAGTGCTATTTTTAGCTTACCTGAGCTATTGTGATTGCCCACTGTCCAGTGTCATGAGTCCATCAACATTTTCAAACAACATCTCCTCTGAAATCACTGGGCCAAATTTAGGCAAACTTTCTCAGAAGCTTTAGTAGACAGGGGGAAACGAAAAGATCTTTTACTTTTGATCTGTCAAAAACCATGGCTGCCAAGGGCCTGGCCATTTAACTTTTTATTATTGACATAATTTCCATTTACAGTTGAATCTCGAGCGAGGAAGTTCACAGATCCCATCAGAATTTGTTGTTTTTCTTATTTAATGTAAAAAAAAAGATTCATTTGATCTTTAATCGAGGAAGATGTAAAGAGAGATTTACTAAATCAATCAACTTCTAATGTCCCGAAAGCCAATCAATCATTGATTGGTGACACGTAACGAGCAAGTCAGTGCATTTTACACTTTCGGGAGTGGCACGCGTCGAGCTTGTATGGCGGCCATTGTCATACAAAATTAGTCGATCAACACCTTTACCTTTATAGTTGCCCCCAAGTGTCTTTGTAGCAGGAATATCCTTTGAGAGGTTAAATGTTGTATGCAGCCATCAATATATAAGTTTGGATAGAATTGCTGATCACCATTTGTTTTTACATCTTCAGTACTGGAGCTAAATCACACGGATGGCTATCACTGTTTTGTCAGCTGATTTTGTCATTACATACGACCTATGCAAGATTATTCTGCTACAAGTTCTGGTGTAGAGCATTTTGGGCAATTAAGTGAAAACATATATGTATGCATATTTGTTTGATGTATTACATGACAAAATAATGTTATTATTTGTCTTCATTGTGTATCCATTTGAACACGTCCCTCATCTACGCCTATAAGGTGACTTTAATATACATGTTCTTTGGGTGGCCCTGTATTATGATTGTCCAAATAATTCTGATCCGTCTAAAAAAACTGGTGTGGACATTTTCCATTTGGCGTTTTGAGAGAGGTGTAGAAAAGTAATAAATCTTAATTGATCGGCATATGTTTACTCGTAAAACATGTCTGTAGCATCCTGATGCATCGGTAGCAATTAAGGATGACTGTAGGCATTGTATAATTATTCCATTGGGCCACCTTAATGAGTGATTACTGAAAAGGTGTAAAGTGTTGCGTAAAATTGACAGCAATTTAGAACTAACACAGCAAATCGATTGATCCTTAATACGAAAACATACCTGTATAGTTAAAATTATGGCTAAAAAAAGCTTGTTTGACGTTTTGATACCGTATTCACTCGTGTAATGGTCGCACCCGTGTAATGGCCGCACCCCAAAAAATGACCGCAAAATTTGAAGAAAAAATCCTAATTCAATGTAATGGCTGCACCCCCAAAATGACCGCAAACACAGCTTATTATCCGTCAGTAAACACTTAAACTTTTAACTTCAGTCTGCTAAATACACCAAGCTGTAATTTACTTGGCGTTTCTGTGTAGACTTGCCTCATTACACAGGTCAAGTGACTGACTCTGAGATAAGCTGTTGTCAAGGTGATATCGATCGGAGCAGTTTGACAGTGAGGGAGTGAACGATGTGTTTTTATAAGCAGCTGCCGATTACATTTCTCCATGCACTGTTCCTCGATATATCGTGTACTGTCATACCAGACTTGGTGACGTAGATCAAAGAAATTAATTTCATGCCGCCACGAGCTACAGGATAGCAGTGCGACTGAGACTAGATACATTCGCAACGTGTCAAAAATACAGTTACAGTTTACCAATTAACCCTTTTGTTGAGACAGCATGACTGGTCGACGCTCCTGTTCATTTTTCACCTCGTCAAGCAGATTGTCGCCTCGTATCAAAGCTGTGTTGTTTTATCGGCCATACTATGAAATCCTTTGATCTGCATGGTAGTGTGCACATGACAGCTGGGTGAAATTGTTTGATGCAAACATTCAGAAATATGATACAAGAGATAAAACTAGGAAGTCATTTATAAATTATGGAATATGTTCACATTGGTTAGACAAAAGCATAGAACGGCGCTATCTCGTTCATATCGTCCGTCAACCTCTTACTTAGAGAGCTCATCTAGACGCATGGCGTCCCAAAAATCGGCAGAATCGTTCTAGAAAAAATGTCCCAAGGCCTTACACCTATAGAATGGCCGCACCCTCAACTCCTTGACGATAAAATCGGATAAAAAAGTGCGGCGATTACACGAGTGAATACGGTATTTCAAAATTAGTTTTGGGCACAGACTAAAGTTTGACACAGTACATTTTGTACTGAAAACCAGGTTCTTGTTGTTAGGAAATAATACTTGGTATATGCGTTATTGGGTGGCCGGGTGACCCCCGCCGCTTTATTGATGTGCGTCAATTAGGGGTATTTCCGAATTTTCGTGCATCAAAACCCGGGAGCTCAAGTCAACCAAATGCTCTGCACTAGAGAATATACACAGTTACAACATACACTGTGCTAGTTTAAGTTATGGTTATAAACTTAAGTTTTGACATTTTGAACAAACAAACAGGATAGGTTGAAAAAATTGCAAGTGAGAAAGTAGTTAATTACAGAAGATTATACTTAGTACTGAACATTGGCTGTTTTTCGCATGTGTTTGGTATGTGATGTGTTTGGTATGTGTTTGAATGACAATTTGACTCGCAAACAATGCTTAAGGTTCCACACTAGTGAAAATGAAAATTCCATTTGTCCAGATCGCCAAATGAATGACACGGACAATTTGTACAGTTGATTTTGCCACCCCTGAAAAGGGAAATTTATTTAGACACCAGTTTAAATTAAGTATATTTATTATTGCTAGGACTGTACATATATTAATACTCAAAAGATCAATTTTTGCACTATCAAATAAGAATTGCACATTACTTTCAGACTATAAGAAGGGTGATCAACATCATAAAAAGTAAAAATGTCGGATGACTGGGATGAATCTCCTGCAGTAAGTATTGTTAGAAATGTCTGTAAAGTTAATATAACTGATTATTTGTGTGAAATATGTTCTTTTAGGGCTCTCGATCTTCGATTTTAAGTATCTATATTCGGCACCATTCCCTCAGCTGAAAAGTTTGCCTCATTTCAAGAAAAGACTTTGCCTCAAAATCGAATATGTAATAGTTATAATCTGGTAACCTATCAATAGGGTATGCTTTTGTTAGCCAAGGAAATGAGCTAACCTTTGTCCCCCAACATAATTCTGAACATATAAGCAACTATAAGTGCTTTGTCAAACAATGGTAATTATATTGCATGGTCTCAGTTTGGCTGTGATGTTGAAAATAAATTATGTAATGCACATATCCTGCAATAGAGGCATTCCAGTACTTTTACTATCTCATACATAAGTCAAGAACACTCTGCCCAAATCAATCACAAGTTACATTGCAAATAACAATCAATCAATGGAAGATTAAGGATACATTGTTCATCATCACACTTATAATTCACATTTTTAACCTGATAGATTTTATTTCTACTCACATATTATAGTTTTAACGTGATTATAGTCTATTGTTTAATTTCAATCTATTTCTATCAAGTGTTGGTGTGCCGTAAAACCCAAAATACAAATTGTCCATCAGCAATGTGTATTTAGAAAGTCCAATAAGTATATGATCAGTTAGAATGGATCAGTTTGAATTTTGGTTACATTCTATTTGTAATGATAATGCCCCATGTTGTTTGGCAGTATCTCCACTTTATCAAATGGTTAACTGTTTTATCTACAGTGTGTTTCACCTGAGCTTACTAAACTGGAACTTATTCAGGTGCATTGTTATTTCTGGTACATTGTAATTATTGTTATATATTTGTGCGGGATAAATTGTCTTAAATCCCAGCTACATGGGGAAAAACACAGGAAAATTTGTCCTCCTGGAAGTACAGGTGCAAGTACAGAGGGAGCCCCGAGTCATAAGCCTGTTTATTGATATTTATCTTTGAATATGCTTGATCCATTTTTTTTTTTCTCAATAGACATGCTCAATTAAATTTCTGTTGCTAGTTTCTGGATCAGATGGTTCATTATGTTTTCAATGTTTTTGTGTCCTTACAAAAAAGTCTGACCCCCTGCCCTGTTTTTTTTTCCAGACGACTGTCAAATCAACACCAACCTTTGGGTATGTTTTATATTTATTTTCTTTCTATTTTATTTATTAATTATATTCATATCATTATATCTAAATCATTTTAGTGTGAGGTGGCTTACTCCCAGCCACTTGATGAGCATGATTTGTTCCTTCCTCACCATTTTCACTGCTATATATGACAATGTTAAAAGCTTCCCTACTCTCTTTAATTAAAGTTAAGCTCAATGTAGCAAATTACTCCCACCCTTCCAATGAGTAATAATAATAAAGACTTCGAGATTGATAATTGTTATAATGGAAATCATTTTAAAAGGGGAAAAAAATTATCGTTGAAACAGACTTGGCCGAGGGGTGTTGCGGCAAACCAATGGGTCTGGAGATGCTCCAGTTATAAATGGTGGCTTCGCCAAGATGAATGGAGCACCAGCTGTTGGTCGTGGTGGTTTCGGCTCCAAGAATGAAGATGCTCCTGCAACAAATGGGTTCGGTGCTGGGAGAGGAGGCTTTGGTTCCAGCAGCCGTGGCGGGTTTGGTGGTGGAGGTGGATCATCAGGAGGTGGATTTGGCAGCAATGGTGGTGGCGACGGATTTGGTAGCAATAGCGGTGGTGGTGGCGGATTCGGTAGCAGTAGTGGTGGTGGTGGATTTGGAAGGGGTGGCGGAGGATTTGGGAACAAAGTCGGATTTGGCAGCGGTGGTGGTGGAGGTAAGATTTGTTTATTAGTTTGAAAAGAAGCAAATTGTACTTTAAAAGAGAAAGGTGGAATATATAAATCTATATCTTCAACCCATAATTTCTAGAACCCTCTACTTGTAAAAAAACAACTACAATCCAAATGAAGGGTTGTTTTGTTTTTGTTTTCTGAAAGAAGTGGTTCGGTGACTGGGGCCTTTGAGAAGGAAAAAATCTTTAGTGTTTATTAAGAAAGGTGAACACTGCAGGTATACTTTATTTTGTTAAATCGTAATGTTTATTACAAAGCCATCTCTCTATTTTTCTTTTATTTGAACTCCTCTTCTATATTATCAGTCCAGTTCACTCAAGTTACCATTGTAGTCACTGATCCGTATCAGTATGTCTAATTTCACATTTTGGCAATGAAATTATGAATTTTATTGGAGGGGAATCCTTATTTTTAGGGGGGGGAAATCTAGGCGCTTATTTTTTTTTTTTTTTTTTTTTTTTTTTTTCATAAGGTGAAGGGGCCTTTAAATGGTCCCGTTCTACATAAGGTAAAAAAAAACCTGCATTTCAAAGATTTACATTGAAAAAAAGATGATAATTGGCATGATTATATTAGTAAAAGCATACCATTATTACTAATGACTTTTATACGTTTAAACTATTGTAACGTAGAGATGGGCTGCTAAGCCTGCTATTGTTGATGCATCAGTGAATCGTGATAATTGCCTTCACGATATAGTATCACGATACAATGCTGAGTTATCAATACAGGATGATACTATTATTATTCACAAACCACTATAATTTATGTCCCTATTGTTTTTTTCTTATTTACCTTCTTACATATCTGGATTTGTTTTTTATATAGAACCACTTTCTCAGAATATTTCTTACAGGAACAACCTTAAATTGAGTTAACCAGCTGTAAGCATGTTCTGTTTCAGGTCTATAACCTAAGCGACATATGCGTCGAAACTACAATATTTTAATCATCTGAAGTCAGAGGCATGGCTTTATTAATGTTCCAGTTTTATAGCCTATTGAAATTAAAAGCCAACAGTAACTCCATTAACTCCATAACACCCCACTGCCTAGGTTCAAGTTCCAGGACAGAACTTGTGAGGTGGGCTTTCAGCTGCCCTGTGGTGCACCGGTGGTTCTACCCAGACACTTGTTTGGTCAATTTTCACCAATAATAATTGGATGTTGCCTAAATGGCTATGATTTTGTGACTGGTGTATCGAACAAAAGTGTCTTTTTTTTTCATGAGTCGAATTGTTGATCAATACATGTCAAGACTTGTCGGCAGCAGCTTGTTAGTAGATGAGACCTTCCTATTAAGTTTGTTTTATCTGACAGGTGATAAAGTGATGATAATATGATTGTTGTTATTGTATTTTTTATCAGCAGCTGCTTAATAATAGATGGGACCTTCCTAATAAGTTAAGCTTACTGCATAGATGATAAAGTGATGATATATTTGTGCTGTTATTATTTATTTTATTTTTTTATCCGCAACTGCTTGTTATTAAATGATGTTTTTCTATTAAGTTTTTCGTACCTGACAAATGATAAAGGAAAAGTTTATCTTGTCTGATAAATGATGAATCAATCAATTAAATGGATTGTTTAACCATGAAACCATGACATTTGAAAAAGTAATTTTTTGTTCTCGCATAAAATAAACTGTTTGCACTACCTGAGCACTACGTGTGCTCAAAGTGACCTTTTCTGATACCCCTTTGTGCTACGTCAACTATTTGCTTGTGAACACAGTTGAGGCTACAGTTTTTATCCAATTTTCACTAAACATGGTTAGAAAGTTTGTCCTTAGAAATCTTCTAGAAGTAACTGGGTCACATGAGGTCCAAAAAAATTAGCTAGGTCAAATCTTACAAAAACATTGCGAACACGGTAGAGGCCAAATTTACCAAAGATTTCTACATTAAATAACTCTTGTTCACTTGATGCTAGATATGAGCCTTCTTGTTGTTACATCGTACCAATACCAATATAATTATAGTCAGTGGCAATGTCCAGCTATGTATTGATCAGGGTTCGTACAGACCTGGAAAAGTCATGGAAAATCGTTTTTTTTTAAGAAATCATGGAAAACTCAGGGAATTCTGAAATTTGGAAAATTATCAGGGAATTATCATGGAATTTCTCAAAATAATCATGGAATTCCTAATAAATATCCTTGAATTATTTTATTTGCCGAGTATTACTCGCTTAAAAGAAAAATTAACTATTTAACTTTAAACGTCTACGTTATACGACAATGGCGTTCGAAATCGGGAATTAGTAGTGTAACACCTATGTTTGCAGTATTTTTTTTCACGGGTAGAAATTGCTACGACACCGGTTCAGTTACTTCCGTTTTCGCGACCTTGGCTATTTTTCGTGTGCAAAATACCGTAAAAATGAGTCATATAAAAGAGTTACTGCAGTCTTGTAAGGCATCCAGGCACAAGTATGAAATGTATTTACAGCAAAAAAGAGAGGCACAAAAATCCAAAGCTGAACTAGAAAAAAGAAAGAAAGTGCATGATGAAGTGACAGTCTTGAAGAAGAAAAAACTAAAGCTGGAAGAGGAAGTAAAAGATCTGATGAATGCTAGTGAAAACTAAGTGACAAGGCAGAGATGACTGGAAAAGTCTCATTTGTTACCCAAGTGATGGAGGAAGACCCAAGACCTACATCTGGGTAGAACCACTGGTGCACCAAAGATTTTAATTAAAATGACTCCTGTGTTAATAAAAAAAATTGTACTGTTGTTACAAAAATTGTACTTGTAAACTTTAAGGCTAATGCATTTGTCACCGAATAACAAATCACAACAGTTAACAGTCAGTTTTGTTGTTTTCCAAACAGTGGAGAGATATCACACTTATATATATCCTTTAAGGATTGTAAACTTAACAGCTCTTTAAATAATGCATTCCTTAATCTTTTTTCAGGATTTGGAGACAAACCACCAAGGTATGTGAATGGGCTATGCAAAGCATAAAGATCATAAAAACAGATAATTTTGGTGTGATAATTTATCAGATTCTTTTCTTCAGCCTGGGACACTGTATTTTTACGTTAATATTTTAAGCTTTTTATTAGCTCACCTGAGCACAACGTGCTCAATGGGAGCTTTTGTGATACTGCTTCGCTTAATGTCCTGCGTCAACATTTTAGCTTGTGAACACACTAGAGGCCACAGTTTATCCAATCTTCATCAAACTTTGTCAGAATGTTTGTCTGCATGAAATCTTGGATGAGTTCATTATTGGGTCCCCTGAGGTGAAAAAATAGGTCACTAGGTCAAATCTTGTGAAATCTTACATATGTTTTGGAGTGAGTCATGTGGAGTCAGTAGGTTACTTGGTAAAATTCTAGAAAATGTTATCAACTCAGTAGCCACACTAATGGTCCAATCTTCACCAAAGATTTTTTAAGTAAATAACTTAATTATTTGATGCCAGATTTGAGCCTACTAAAAGCCTGCGTCATCAGGTGAGCGATTAAGGGCCATCATGGCCCTCTTGTTGCTTTTCCTTAATGGAACCAGTTTTCAAGAATTGTGAGCACATATTTTCATTTAACTGTATGTCCAATAAGGCTTTTTGAAGTAAATTTTCCTCTTTTCTATTACAGGGGAGGTGGTTTTGGTAGTGGAGAAAAGAAATCAGGTATGTTTTTTCCTTCTATTTTATTTGTGTATTTTACTGATATATGTGGATGAAGTTAATCTTTTGCATACTACCAATACATACTACCAAGTATATTTTCCATTGCAAAAATAACTAAGCTATTTATAACAGGTTATTAATGTGCTAAAGCAGGTTATTAGATGCATGTGTGAACCTGTTAACATAAAAAATAATTAATGTGCAATTAAATAACCATCTGATAAAAATGAATGCAACAAATTCTGTTGTTGTGATATGCTGTGTGGTTTATGCTGATAGTTGATACAGGAAATACATTGATAATTGTCCGACTTATGACATTTCCTTTTTTTCCTTGTTGATAAATAACGATTCTTTTGGCTTGTAAACAGATGTATGACAGTTTGTCACATGTTAATTGTAAAATGTGCAAAACAGAGACAAGTTATTGGTAAAGATGTGTTTTTCAATTTTCTATTCATCATAAACCCATCAATCCCATGTTTACATAGAATACAAGTAGTGTCATAGAATACATGTATCGTCATTAACATAACTCAGTGGGGGCACCTGTGGCATATTGGTAGAGTCGCCAATTTGTAACTCACTGCGTGTATTTTAGTCATGTTTGGGGCAAAGAACTTAATGTGGGAAGGTCTTCCTGCTGACTTGGGGCGTGCCAGATATGTGTCTGGGAATTTCCTCCACCAAAAAGCTGGACATTACAGGGTTCGACGTTAACTTTTTTGATAGCTGGACCAGTGGTCCCGTAACTTTGAAAACATACGAGACCTGACCTTAACTGGACTTGACCAAAATTTAAAACGCATAATACACATACAAGTCATACTTAAAGCAAATTATTTTGAGTTCAAGCATTATGTTGCAATAACATAGCAATATAACTTAGTATAAGACAATTTTGACTAGAAAATTAGTATGAAACTTAACATTCTATTAATGCAACTTAGGTAGGATTATGCTTAATTTTCTAGTCTAATATAGGTATCATACATTAGTACTAATATGACTAGGAAGTTAAGTAAGACCATACCTACATGATTAGATGTTTTCACACAACTGAATCAGGCTAGACTCACATGACTGATTGTCAACCTGCTTTATTTCCCCAGTAAAGGCTGCAACAAAAGTAGTGAGTAATGATATATTTTAAGATCATATTTTCGTTGGTGTGATACATGGGATTCAGAATGCCCCTTTATATTATTGATTCTGAAATTGTTCTTACCGCCAATGAATCCTTCACACTGTTCATACTCTCTGCATGTCTTACAAAACATTACATTGCTATTTTCTTCAAAATGTAGCCAACTAAACTCATCTGTTTATTTTAGACAAACAATCTGATCGCTTTGTTTTGACATATAGTTTTTTGAAGCATCCTTCCTCGTTTCATATTGTCATCTTTGTTGGGGGTTTTGTCGTCGAATGAAATCTTGGATGAGATCATTGTTGGGTCACCTGGTGTCAAAATGTAGGTCACGAGGTCAAATTTTAGGAAAAACTTGTGAACACACTAGAGACCTCATTTATAGTCTAATCTTCACCAAACTTGGTCAGAATGATTGTCTGCATGAAATCTTGGATGAGTTCATAACTGGGTCACTTGGGGTCAAAAAGTAGTTCTCTATATCAAATCTTAGCAAAAGCTTGTGAACATACTAGAGGCCCCATTTATGGCCCAATTTTCACCAAACTTGGCCAGCATTTTTGCGAGTATGAAATCTTACATATGTTTTAAAGTGAGTCATGTGGATTCAGTATTTTACTTGGTAAAATTCTAGAAAATGTTATCAACCCAATGGCCACATTATGATCCAGTCTTCACTAAAGATTTCTAAGGTTAATAACTCTTAATTACTTGATGCCAGATTTGAGCCTACTAAAAGCCTGTGTCATCAGGTGAACCATTAAGGGCCATCATGGCCCTCTTGTTCTTCTTTATACCTCGCCCATAAGTCTAATAGACGTTTCAGAGCAATTTTAGGACACGTTTTTACTTGACTTATGGTTGAGTCAATACGGTAATTTTTAAATTTACAAAGCAATTTACAATGCTAATAACCATGCAGTGTTTAGTATGGTAAAAACACAGTTGGGGTACCATATCTAGATAACTGTTGGACTGTTAGTGGGCCTTGACATTACCTATCAAAATCTGGGTTTTTTAGCCTTGGTAATCCTTCTATTTCACATTCAGAGAACTTGTACCTACATGTCTGCATGTTTGTCATCCCTCATACAACTCCATCCATTCCAACCATCTGATAGGTGATGGCTGCTTCAAATGTGGAGAGAGTGGCCATTTCTCACGAGAATGTCCCAATGGTTAGTAACAACTCATTATACCTTGTAGGTCAGTCATTACCAGCAGTGTCATGTCACAAAGTTGCATTGATCTCTTTTGTCTTAAATTGGACCAATTGGACCATTTAAAATAGTTGAGGGTACATAAAGTAAATAAAGCAGTCTGTGTAAGAATTGGTTTAAGCTCAAATGGGCTCTTCTCTTGAACCGTTTGTGTTACAAAAGATAGCAGTGAAGATAAAAAGTTAATGCCATTTTATCAATGTAGAAAACATTATGTCATGACAGCTGGTAACTTGCTGGCAACACATGTCATCATGACATATTTCAAAATCTTATCTGAACTGTTCCGTAGAAGTGAATATTTGTATGGAGTTGATGACTGTGTTTAATATAATCAGGTTTTGGTCGAGGACGAGGTCGGCTTATTGGTAAGTTATGTGTGCTTCACCTGTAACCAGCCACCATTAAATGGGCTTCCTTTGATTTATACTTTTCACTTTCCTCCCCCAAAAAAAGATTTTGTTTTGTGTAGTCAAATTTATCTCTTGAAGTCAAATTTATTTCATGGTTAGAATGCTCTTATGTATAACATTTAAAACCTTGGCTTAAATTTTTGGCAGCAACCTCATCCTTTTCATAACTTACTCATGGAAATTAAACTTTCACATGCTTGAAACAATATATAATCATAGTAGTTTATTTACACCATATATAATTTTATTTCGTTCAAATATGCATGAAATATTATTTAGTATGTTCTGTAGGTTTTTTTCTTTCTTTTTTTCTGTTTACATCCTTGCCTTTTAAATAGTTTTATTCTGTTTTTTTACAAAATAGTTAAGCTGGTAATAGCTATAAAGTATTATGTGTGTATAGTTAGACATAAACATTCATAAACAAGTTTTGTCTGGATCTTGTAGTTGTCATCCAACATTAAATATTTATTTTGTACCTTTGTCACAAGTTTGTGTCAAGTTTCATGATGCCACACCATTATGCTACACAGTCAAAAAACTAATTAGACATTCACATTATTTCCATTGCAACAATGTGCGCACATTCAGCAGGGGTAAGAATATCAATACTGTCCACTCTCACTAAAAGTTTTATTTGTGTGGGGTGGACGCCTGGTAGAGTTGCCGCTTTGTAACTGCTTAGCCTCTCACCATGTTGGTTTGATAATGTTTCCCCTTTTCACTGTATCGCTGCGCCATGTCCTTAATCTGTTGCGCCACAGTGCCCTTTGACTAGCAGCTGTGCACCATACTGCCCTTATCTCCCACATACCCCTAGTCTCTGCCCTAGGGGTATTAGTTCCTGTGGAGAAATCACCAGATGCCTCTATAAGCAGTACTTAGCTGCGATGTTACCATGTCACTTTGATTTTGCAATACATAAGCAAGTTGTGTAATGCTCGCCTTGCCTTCATCCAACGGCATTGATTATTAACGAGGGTTGCACCTGAAACCCTCAAGGATTGTTTTGTCTAAATGTTTACCTTGATAACCAGTTTAAAATTATCATAATCGTGATAATTGTTCAAAAGCGCCTTAAATATTCTAATTGTCCACTCACCATCGCTGCTATAGCTTCAAGTTTTTAAAAGAAAAAGATGCCTGCCATCTATATTTAGCACAATGCCAGGTCAAATACTCTGATTGGCAAACTAGGAAAATGTCATCAGCATATGCCTGGAAAATCCCTTTTACCAATTGTGGTCAACAAGAAAGTCTCTTAATTGTAATTTTGGTTTTCTAAAAGAAAAAAGTACATTAAAGTTACAAACACTATCAAGTTATCAGGGCTTTTTCAGGGGGTTTTGGGAGAAAGGCCCCAGCCTAAATTGGTAATTTTTGACGCTGTAAATAGTCAAATTTGGGGGGAAAAAAGTCGACAAATCAAACCAATTGGGAAATTTCAACATTTTTTTTTTTTTTTTGCATTAAAGCTAAATCTGCCTTGCTTTTGTGTCCCTGAAAGTGTTACAGAGCTCTTCCAGAGTTTGTTCAGAAAGCTCTGTATGGCCTTCAATACAGATTCTCATTAAATTGGAGAGTTTTTCCTGGCCAAGGGAGCTTTTGCTGAACCCTCTCTCCACAGCTTCTGTGCTGGATGGTATTATGGTCATCATCTACAGAAGTTGGTAGATTCTAGATCGCGAAGTACTTACTATTGTACGACATTTTTCGTCACTACATTTCGCGGGTCAGTATAAAAGCCGTTACTGCATGTACCGTTTTTGCTTCATAACTCCTTCAGTTTGATACGCAGACAAACAGTTATGGCGAAAATACTTTTGTTTATGAAATAAAAAAAAATTCCTGTTAATTTTCAAACCATATATTGATTACAATGTTACCTGAAATGGCTCCGTGACGCATCTTCAACTCGCGTTACGGTATACGGCTGGGTAAGAGTCTATGTTTTCACCGGTTACATTCATACATAAATTTACGGAAAGTAGTTTTCACAGATCACCGATCAAAAGTAAACAAACGATTTGATTAATTGGAAAAGTCTCTTGATTTCATGGTTTCTTGGTTATTTATTTTTTAAAGGAAAAAGGCATTTCGGTTCAAATGGGAATTAATTTATGAGATTGGGATTTTTTTTCTTTAAATTGGGAAAAATGACCGCTATTTGGCATTGGGAATGGGGCCGAATATCGGCCCTGTGAGACAAGCTGAAAAAGCCCTGGTTATTGTTATCAATTGACAAAAAAAGATGCCACATTATGTTAATTACATTTGACATAGTTTATTACATCATGTCTCCGATAGTCACATGCTGTATTAATTAATTTGTGCATTAAAATTTTGTGGGTCTGATTTTTATTTTCACTACTCAGTAGGGAAAAAAAACACGATCAAAATGGCATCATTGGTGTAGGCTACAAATTGTGCTGATTTTCTTTTCATTTACTCAGTTTATAGTTTTGTGATATTGCTCTCAGCTCATCAATTTCAATCCCACAAATTTACTACGACGGCAAACCTGGCAATGCCAGTGTACTAATTGCAGCCTTGTTAACAAATATAATTTAAGACTTTTTCATTATGACTATCTGGGTATTTTTACCACCGCTCAGAAGTCGTGGAGTTTCTCTTGTCGTTGGTGCAACAATTCTATAGATGGTTTATAAAAAGTGTTTGAAGAGGCCTGTTAATACGTGCATATGTTTAACCCCTTCACTGCCGTATACATGTACACGCTATTTGCCGGGAAACAATAGACTAATTAAGTAATTAGCAATACTTGTACCATATAAACTTTAATAAATTCAAAACTACTCAATTGATTCACACCAAATTTCATATGCTTACTTGATATACATACAGCTATGCATAGAACAAGTTTCATAAAGATAGTTTGACATAAAAATATATTTTTGCTCTTGTAAATGTTCATGAATTGTCATTTTTCATAATTTTTTACCAAAAAATGTCAACCGTATTTGTATTTGAAAGCTAAACCACTGTACATATATCTATTATTCACAAATAAACATTACTTGACAATGTTAGTTATGTTTCTTGAGGCAACTATTACCTGACCAGTGATAAAAACTGGCAGTATGTTTATCGCCATGCTTCATGTAACTCAATTCCAGTACACAAAGTTTGTGTGGTACACGCGGAAACATGGCGATAAACACAATGCTGGTTTTGATGGACAGTCAGGGCAGTAATAGCGGACCTCCCTCCTTTTCACTCCTTTTTTGTTACACACTTTACAGAGTCTTGTAGGTCTTTCCTTCCCCTCATTGGGGGGGATAAAATCTACAAAATGTCTGTCACGAAGACGAACGATATCCTCGGGTTCAGAAACGACAGGTGGTCGGTTGTCTGTGTAAGCCCATGACATGATAACTGCCTCAAGGAATTGCAGGAATGGCTTGTCATAGCCATCTTTACAAGCAAGAATGAATGCATTACATGCACTGACTTGTAGAAAATGAAAAAACAGTTTCTTTGTCCATTTCATCGATTTCCGGGTGCAGTCGTACGGCTGAATGACCTGATCTTGCTTGTCAACACCCCCCATATTGTTGTTATATTCTGCGGACACTCTGGGGCGTTTTATTGTTCCATTTCGTCGCCTGTTATTTACAGTCAGTTCATCATGTCCATGTATTGTGGATAATAAGTGCACCACTTTTGTGCTATGGTATTTGGTCGCTACAATTTTGTTATCTCCTAGCACAAGAGTCACCGGTTCGATCAACAGCTTGCTCGGTCAGCTGTGTTGGTATACCACGATTTGCTCGAATAGTGCCACATGCAAGAGTCTGCTTCTCTAGAAGGTACAAATAGAGCCGCAAACTTGTGTACCAGTTGTCAGTATAGACATGATAGCCTTTGTCAAGAAGCGGAGCAATAAGGAAAACAACCATTTGTTCACTGGTGGACAGATGAGCAGCATCGTCGGGAATCACCGGTCTGACTTCATTTACTGGGTCATCTTTACCAGCATATACCTTGAACCTATAGCAATATCCACCACTGCCCCTGATGCCACCATCAGACTCACAACACAAGTATATCTTTATACCAAATCGAGCACGCTTGAGAGGGATGTATTGCCGGAACAAAAGACGACCTTTCCACAACAACAGGCTTTCATCCACGCAGATGGCCCTTCTTGGTTCATAGACTTCCTGGAACTTTTCAAATAAATGATCAATTACTGGTCTAATTTTATATAGCCTGTCGTAAGCAGGATCATTCCTTTCTGGTAAGTTTCTATTATCATGAAAATGCAGGAATTTCAGTATAAGTTGGAATCTGTTTCGCGTCATGAATAGATTGAAAACTGGCACATTGAATAAAATCTTTGTTGTCCAGTACATTTCGATGGATGGCAGATTTACAATTCCCATAAGCAAAGCAATGGCAAGGAACCTTTTCATTTCATCATTGGTGATATCAGTCCAATCATGTACTCTAGAATGCTGCTTGAGAATGTTCGAGTCTATAAATTGTTGAGCATATAGGTTTGTCTGGATGCATAAATGATTTATGAGATCCTCGTCGAAAAACAGTTCTAAATAATCGACCGGCTCAAACCCAGCACTGTCTTTGGTGATACCAGGATTCCCTGTGAAAGGAATGTCATTTGGTGGCTCAATTCTAGCATCTGTCCATTCAGAAATAAGTGCATTTTGATGCAGAATACCACGGCCGCGTCCTCTGCCACGCCACATAGCGCCACGCCCCCTTGTCGGTATACCGGATGTACCTGGCCTGGGTTGACCCCTGCCCCTACCACGTCCTCTACCTCTGCCCCTAGTCAAATTACTATTTACTCTTTGGGGGGAATCTGGGGCATAATCACTGTCACTATCAGTCTGCATGTCACTTTCTGATGCAGAAGAATGTCTACTTTCGTTTTCAACATTGTCATTTTGAGCTAGGGCATCCAAAACAACAGGTGGTAACGGCGGATTTTTGTCAGAAAAATTGTCATTTTCACTGTCATCACTTTCTGAGCCCGAATATAAGTCATCATCGCCACTATCATCATCAAATTGGAGTTCTGCTATCACATCTGCAACCGAGAAACACGATCTAACATTCCTGCGTGCATCCGCCATCTTTGAAAAACAATTTCTTCCGAAAAAAGTCTTTTTCGCAAAAAAAATCAACATTTAGATGCCATTTTGAATCATGTGATACATGTACATTATTGAAAGATAACCCCTACATACTTTCTAACATTAGTAATATTGAGTTGCCTCCCTTTCACTAAAAAACTTGTCTAAAACGAATGACATAAATACCCCGAGTGTGGGTCGGGATAAAGGCAAATACGAAGCATATTTTACCCCGAGCGGCGCTCGGGCTAAGGCAGCGAAGGGGTTAAACATTTATATATGCCCTTTAAGTAAAACCTGTCAGGCTTTAAGTGTTGTTGTTTTTTTTTCTGGAAAAAATACCACTCCCTTTTGAACTTGGAGGAAACACTATTAAAGTCAATAGTTAGGTCGAAGGACTTAATGTGGGAAGGTCTTCCAGCTGACTTCTGGTGCACAGGTGGTTCTACCAAGACATTTGTCTGAGGTGTTCCTCTGCTAAAAAACGGTTTGTTGCAATAATGATCATTATTGGTTGCTGCGATGTATTTAAAAAAACAAACATCTTAATTGTGTGGATGTTTTATACTTCTACAGAATTACCTTTGTGGCTTTGTTTGCTTTTATCTAAGGATATAAGGTTTGTGTTTATGCATCAGAAACCAAAATGTTTGTCAAGAACTGTTTTAGTGGTTATGATATCCTGTAGCTAGAGTTGTGCATTACCGACCCCAAAAATGTTATCTTGTACATGATTTCTTGTAATAATAACTTGACATTCATTAGGTAACTTTTTATCTCCTTTCAAGAAGTTCATGCTTTAGAAAAAAAAAAATACCATTTGGTTATAAGGATTATACTCCTATGCATAAAAAACTCTTATCATCATTCACTTTTGGTGTTAGATTTTTAACTGATGCTTGCACAGGCAGCAGGTGGTCAAGATGATCATTTTACTCATTTTCAATTTGTTGGTACTTTTGTCTGTTTGGATAAAGCTTAAATATTGGTTCAAATTTTGGGTTTTGTCCTATTTAAACTAAGTATACTCTGTTCACTTGTAACATAATAAAAATGGTTGATTCTAGTATAATTCTACAACATTTGTTATCAGCTGGAAGTGGAGGAGGTGGAGGAGGAGGGGATAAATCCTGTTTTAAATGTGGAGAGACTGGCCACTTCTCCAGGGAATGTCCATGTAAGTATTGAAAATATATTTTCTTATTTGTCATCTCAGCAAAATATACTTAAATTGCATTTCCAATCTCTTCTACCAAAAAATTATAATAAAGTAAATCATGAAAATAAAATATTAAAATATTACTAGCAGCTCAGTTTTTTGTCATGAAGAGTGTTTTTTAAACAGTATGCAATGAACCAGTACATATGAGAGGCAGCCTTTGTCTATACCCTATGGTTAAATAGCCATTAGAATATTGTGTAGGCCATCATTGCTATTAGTTACCACATGGACAACATTGTTACAACCAACGGCTCGTTAAATATACTCATTCTGTAAGGTCTGCGCATGTGGGTGTGGTTGTCTTCATCTCGTCGGTGATGCATGGGACTTGTCAAACCTGTTTTGTTGTATCCCTCTATGTATATGTTCTCGTGAGAGTGAGATATTGTACGAGAGTTGGGATTTTTGTCTTATTTTGTTGCCACACCCTAAACCATCAATTATTTCACTCAGACAACAGCTCCTTTACCTACTTTAGCATTTAGTTAACTAATTCTTGCAGCTGAATTGTATTTTAGTTTATAATTGCTCAGCCAGTTGATAATGTGTCTTAAGGCAGTATTTTATTTTGTGTTTATAATTTGTAGGTTTTTCTTTTCCGTAGAGATTCAAACCAAATAATGACCTGTGAATTGATATGTATAGAATGTTAAACCATGTGGTAATTGCTGTGTTGTTGTAGCTTGAGATCTTGCATATTTTTAATGTTCTTTCAGCCGGCGGTGGTGGAGGTGGGGGTGGAGGTGACAAGTCATGTTTCAAGTGTGGAGAGACTGGCCACTTCTCTAGAGAATGTCCATGTATGTATTAAATTATTTATTGGTTGCATATACTGGAATCGCCATGTAGTTCGGTTTGTCAGTTTGTGCTTTCAACAAGAAGTGGCGCCCATGGTGTGGTGGTAAAGCCGCTGATTTGTAACACCTGGCTGCATACCTTCCAACCACATGGGTTCGAGTCCCTTCAGGTTAAAGGACTAAATGAGAGAAGCTCTTCCAGGTGTCCTGCAGTATTTGTCTGGGGTCTTCTTCTCAGCTCTGTGTGCCAAGAAGGACCAAAAAAAGTTTTCAAGAAAATATTTTAGTTGAATGACCACTCAGTGGGGAAGTTTAGCCATCCTGCTAGATTTAAATACTTTTTGGAACCTAAAGGTGTCAAGTAGTTGTTTCAGGCTGGAAAAAATAAGTCGTCAATGTCTTCTGTGTTAGGTATAATTCAGAAATGTTCACAGTTAATTCAATTCAATTTCAGCTGGAGGTGGCGGTGGTGGTGGTGGTGGAGGTGACAGGTCGTGCTTCAAGTGTGGTGAGACAGGTCACTTCTCTAGAGAATGTCCAAACAATGAGTCTAAAGATGGGATTCAACTTGGTATGTTGTTATTGCCTTTATTATGTTTTGTTGCAACAGATGAAATCAATTGTAAGCCTATGGTTTCTTGCTTTAAATTTATCACTCATGATTTTTTATAATATTAGTCCTGTAAATATAAAAAAAAATACATTGTACTTTTTTTCGCTCATGCATATTTTATGTTAGTTCTACTAGAACCCTCCAAAAATAGGTATCTAAATACGGTTTACAGTAGTAAATAGATTTATTTACAGTTTGTACATAAAGTTGTTTATTGTGTTCACTTCAGACAAAGAAAGACCTCCCCCATATGTTCCACCTGAGCCGTCTGAGCAGGAGGAAGACATCTTTCGCTCCATGACAAAGGGAATTAACTTTGACAACTACGACAAGATTCCAGTGGAGGTGACTGGCCGAGATGCACCTCCATGTATTCGTTCATTCCAGGATGCTAACCTGTATGATGCTTTCTACAACAACGTGGTGAAGGCTAAATACGAGAAACCCACACCAGTACAGAAGTATGCTATTCCAATCATTGCATCGGGCAGAGATCTGATGGCTTGTGCCCAGACCGGATCTGGCAAAACTGTAAGTAGAACAGAAACAATTTGAATAATGTCATGAAACTTTGTTCAGTCATTGAAATAACTAAGGAAGAGATCACCTGTACTTGTTCTGTCTCGAGGAATTTATTTCTAAGAAAAAAAGATTCTTACAAAAACTTTCCTGGACAAAAATCTAATCTTGGTAAGGTATTAACTCTGAGGTCAATGAACTGTGCTGGATTAACTTGCTTTACAGTCATTGAGAATCTAAAGTTTTGCTGTAATTAAAAAAAAAAAAAGAGAGAAAATATGGTATTATGTAGTTTTTCCATGCATTACTTTAGTTGTGGGCTTGGAGGAGCTTAGTTGTATAGGTGTGTTGAAAAAGGTTTTGCTACCATCCAGATATTTGATTTGAATTAATGCTCGACATCTCATTTTTCAATCTCTTCAGGCTGCCTTCTTGCTGCCTACACTTACGGGTATGATGAAGCAAGGACTTGCCAGCAGCTCTATGTCCGTGATTCAAGAACCCACAGCACTTGTGGTCGCACCAACACGTGAGCTAGCTACACAGATATACATGGAGGCCCGCAAGTTTTCCCATGGTACAATGCTGCGTCCCGTAGTCCTTTATGGAGGCACATCTGTGGGATACCAGTTGCGACAAGTGCAGGCTGGATGCCACATTCTCGTGGGCACACCAGGCAGGCTGATTGATATGTTCTCCAAACAAAAGGTAATTGCACCTGCTTCTTTCTCTTAACTAATTATGATGTGTCACGGTTAATAAATGCCCACCAAAAGAATTCAATATTGCCGTGAAGAGGGAATAATTAAAAACAATAGACACCTCTTAGATAAAACCTGTGAGAGCATTTACATGTGTATGCTACTTTAAATAGAAAAAGCACAACTTATTAAACATAAAAACTTTTAACTCGCTAATTAATGTAAAGGAACATTCAAATAGTAACATCATTACAGGAATAATAACCTCTAATAGTGCAATTATAACTAACAAAACTAAAGATTTCCGCGTCAAACAAACACAGATCTTGCACATTTGCAGATCTGCTTTCTTTTCATAGATCATTTGATAGAAGATGAGCTCCTTTAATCTAAGCTTTTTTCCTTCTGTAGGTGAGTCTGGAGAAGATCAAGTACCTTATCCTTGATGAAGCTGACAGGATGTTGGATATGGGTTTTGGACCAGAAATCAAGAAGATAGTTGAAGATTTTGGCATGCCTGGGAAGACTGAGCGCCAGACCCTTATGTTCAGTGCCACATTCCCCGAGGAGATCCAGCGTTTGGCTGGTCTTTATCTGAACGATTACCTGTTCTTAAGTGTGGGCGTGGTAGGTGGTGCATGTTCTGATGTCTCCCAGCATTTGTTTGAGGTTGACAGGGTAGCCAAGCGAGAGAAACTGGTCAGCATCCTCACTGAATCAGGTAGGTATCTTCTGCTTCTACAGCCAACAGTTAGCACATTATAAATCTTTTTTTATGATTTCATATTTGTATTGTTTGCCTCGACCATGGCATCGTCGGATACCCCCGGTTGATTCTATTACGTTACTCTCCATTCATCACCCGTGGGCAAATTGCTACTCATTTCGTCGTTTTGTTTACTATGAAATGCCGCAATCCGATTGGTTCGCTAAGAAAATCCAGCGGATCTGCCAACCAATCAAGTTTACGCTTACATACCACTTCGATGACCGATAATCGTGTAGCTAGGTCGTCTTGTAGTTTGCAACACCTGTTAAGTTTATTTACGCACAAATTACACGCAACGTCACTGTCTTCATGGGCAAGGATACCGATTTCGTTTAAGACCGACGTGTATTTTGCAATACTTGCTGGAGTGCCCAAAGATCTGTAAGAACATCTGTCGTGGATCGCTGACAGACATACTTTACACTTGCGATGCGCTGTACCGGTCGCCATGTTTACGTTCTCAGGTTACCGTATTGATCTTCCGATTGAAGTGTATTTAATTTTGTAACCTATCATCTGATTGGATAATGTCTGTTCTGTTCTATTCAAACAAAACGACGAAATGAGTAGCAATTTGCCCACGGGTGATGAATGGAGAGTAACGTAATAGAATCAACCGGGGGTATCCGACGATGCGACCATGGTAAATGGGTATTATGAATAAAAGTCCTTTCGTGCCTTGATCTCATTTTCGATGAAAGACTGAAGATTAAATTTATATTATAAATAAGTATAAAAATACAGGCAAGTTAGGATTTGGTTATAATCCAGTTAATGTTAGCAGTAAAATCTGCCTAAATGATTGAGTTATGGCCGTGACAGACATAAAAGTTTTTAAAAAAAAAGAAGAAAGGCTGCTTCCTTATACTATAGACTTCATGCTACTTCTTGTTGTAAAAAATGATAAAGCTGAATGTATAGGCCAAAGCAGCTAGTTTTTGATTAGTAAAAATAGTGGCAAAGATTAAGTATTTTGAGAGAGCTAATATAGTGAAAGAAGTAAAGAAAGCATGTATTGAATCCCTAATTAAGGGGGAAAATTGCATTTAATTTGAAATTAATCTAAAACATCTACACCAGGTATGCCAAATTAAGAAGGAAAATTGCTTCATTTTTATATTTCTTAATGATCTAAAATACTCAAATTGATAATTGCAGCAAGATAAACTCTTTTTTTCTTTGTGAAAACTATATAATAGAAGAACCTGTGCAAATCTACATCTGTAACTGGACATCAATAAAGATATTTAAACCTACAATGCATGTGAATTTATATAGTTTTGTACCGATTTTGTTCTCTTTCTTGCCAGGTGCTGATCGCGTTTTGGTGTTTGTGGAACAGAAGCGCAATGCAGACTTCCTGGCTTCCTATTTGTCTCAGACTGGCTTCCCCACAACCAGCATCCATGGGTATGTCCGAGATCAGAGGATCCTTTCCTATTTTTTGCAATAAAATCACATTTTGATTTTTTTTAAATGTTTTGTGTTTAGGTACAACACTAAATGTTGTAATAATAACCATAAGATTTTTGTTTTACTACAATCTGACTGAAATATCAGACAGACATATTTTAGTTTGAATTGAACTCTTGCACTTATTTTATGTTTCAGTGATCGTCTTCAACAAGAAAGAGAAGAGGCGTTGAGGGACTTTAAATCAGGAACAGCCCCTATCCTGATTGCAACATCTGTCGCTGCCCGCGGTCTTGATATTCCCATGGTTAAACATGTTATAAACTATGATCTGCCATCTGCTATTGAGGAATATGTTCACAGAATTGGACGAACTGGTCGCTGTGGTAACATTGGAAAGGCGACTTCGTTCTACTGTAATGATCAGGATTCTGGCATCGCCAAGGCCTTAGTTAGAATCCTAGCGGAGGTAAGATTGCAAATTTGTTTCAGAAGTCCGTACATCCAATTTTCTCATCCTTAACTTTCATACTATTTACAGTACTTCAGTATATCAAACGTCACCCACTTAATGTTATTTTTCACCAACGTGCACTTAAAGTTGTGTCACACATTACATTAATAAGTGCAATATTACATAATAGTCAAGGTCATATTAAAAGTTTTAAAGACTAGTAATGCTATACACAAGTGTCTTGGTCAAAGCTTTGACATTTTTCAAAGGTGTCTTCAAGGGCATATGCCAATTTCATTTCTTGTTATTTCTAACAATACTTGTTTTTTAACTCAGATATTCTCCAGCAATAATATGGTCATTTTAACTCTTCAATTTATTCTTGGTATCTTTTGTTATACAGGGTTCGGCATTTACTTTTTGGAGAGCTGGACCAGTGGTCCAGTAACTTAGAAAACTTACTAGACCTGACCTATACTGGACTAGACCAAAATGTTAAATGCATAATACACATACAAGTCATACTTAAATCTAATTGTTATATGAATTATGTGTTGCAATAACATACCAATATAACTAATTAACTAAATTAGTATGAAACTTAATATTCTATTAATGCAACATAGGTATGATTATACTTAATTTTCTAGTCTTATATAGGTATTATACATTGTTACTTATATGACTAGAAAGTTAAGTATGCAACTGAACAGGCTAGACTCACACGACTGATTGTCAACCTGCTTTATTTCCCCAGTATAGGATGCAACAAAAGTAGTGAATGGTGAGCTGTACTTAAGATCATATTTTCGTTGGTGAGATATATGGGAGTCCGATTCAGAAAGCCCCTTTATATTATCGATTCTGAAATTGTCCGTACCGACAACAAATGCTCCACACTCTTCATACTCTTTGCATGTCTTACAAAACATAACATTGCTCTTTTCTTTAAAATCTAGCCAACTAAACTCATCTGTTTATTTTGGACAAAGGATCTTATCCGCTTTGTTTTTGTCATACAGGTTTTTTTTAAGCATCCTTCCTCCTTTAGTATTGTCGTCTTTTCTTTTTCTTTTTTTTTTTTCTCGGATGAAAAACCAAACTTAAATAAATTGCTCGACTTTTTTGTGTCGTCTGCGCATAGTGTGTTATAAACAAACCTTTTAATAGTCTGTTACCATAATACTTGGGATAGTATTTGTGATTTTGTATCACTCGCATTTTTATTTAAATAATATAAATAAAAATAGCACAGTTCCATAAACTTCAGAAAATAAGTAGTTAGATGAAGAAATAATCATTTGTTTCCTGCTTTACAATACGTATTATGAAAATTGGTTATTTGACAAGTGCGTGGGGGAAAAGTCTCGTTCCGACAACACCAGCCAATGAGTGAACGCATGTCAAGATTGTTGCTAAATATATTGCTAAATATAGCACAAGCAGGTTTCCCAAGAAACTGTATCGACAAGTGTCAGTAGTTTGACCGAGTTTAACCATTATAAATTTTTAACTTCATAGGCTGATTTTTGGCCAACTTTGCCCAATTTTGAACCCCGTTATATTGAATAGATTTTCAGATTTCAAGATAAGGAGAATGATTTTGACTTTGTGTTGAACCACCAGGTGTTAAGTTAATGTCACTTGGTAAGGTATGCCAGGTATGAATTCATGGCATGTTATACACAATAAAGGCAGCACCATATATGCTTCAAGTAGACATCTCCAGATAACTGAAATACTGTTTTGGGGACAATAAAAAAAAATAAGCAAGCAAGCAATTTTACCATTGCTTTGCTATGATTATTTTAATAAGCACCAAAACATAATACTCTTGAATATTTCTATTTCTATCCTTATCTGCCTAAATGCGGCAGTACAGTTACCCATTTGTATATAGAGTACTCATGTTTTGCAGGCTGCACAGGTTGTACCAGAATGGCTGGAGAACTATGCCAAGGCCAGTGTGTCTACAGCTGGCTATATTCCAATGGGTGGCAAGTTTGGTGGAAAGGACTTCAGAAAGGGAGTGCCCAAGGTCAGTTTAAATGTTGGTGTATCAAGTGGTTTTACTTTGAACCAACAGTGCATACTTTTTGATACTTTTTATTATAACATTAAAGTTTACTGGCACTGTCCATATAGGTCTCAAAACACAAGGCTGTAGTTTTGTTCAAATAAAGAGGTTATAAGGAATAACAAGTGAAAAAAGTTTTACACTTAATGAATAGCACTTAGATCAATATTTGGATTTGTCAGAGTTATTGATCGGCTTTTCTGTCTATCTCTGGCTCAAAGATAAGCAGTCTGTGGCCATCATGAGGGCCGTCATGACCCTCTTGTTCATTTTTTTTACCTTATTGATATCAAAGTATCTGTTGGTTAAATTTATATACAGGAGTATTGATTCATAACTTCTAGCTGTTGTTAGCTTGTGTTGACAAGGAAAATCAGTTGTAATAGTTGGCAGTTTGAATATTCTAATTTACTTTTTGTTTACAGACACGAGATGAGGGCAATAACTCGGTTTTGGGTTCTGGTGGTGGGGGATTTGCCAACTCCTTCAGCTCTAATTTAGCAGCAGGTGGAGGAAGTTCTGCATATGATAATGGGGGAGATGAAGAAAGCTGGGACTAATGCTAGTGTCTTGTATTCTAAGGAATACCACTGACTGGCTGAGTGTAAATAGTGTAAAGTGCTTCAGGACAACACCACACCCCTGGCTGTGGGGTGGAGACAAACTTGACAATTTTATTTTCCTGTTTAATTTTTTTTTTAAATGTTCAAAGTGTTTTTTAGAAAAAATTACATGTTGGACAATAAAAGTGAAGGATGTCAACACAATTCTTTGGCAGTGATTTGGAAAGCCTGGTTTAAGTTGGTAGGGAGTTGGTAAGTGATACAGACATCATGGACACTTTCAACGCTTCTATACCAAGCAGACACACATTGAAAATAGAGGACCTGAGCAATCCCTGCTAAAGGTGATAGCTCAGTATATCTTTTTCAAAGTGTAAAAATAAGGCTGTGGTATTACAAAGTATTGTTGTAAAAATGGTGCTAGAAATGGCTGCTAAGAAAGACTAAATACTTGCATGGAGGGAAACTAGTCTCATTTTGATCTCGTGGTGAATTCCATATCATGAATCATTTCATTCAACATTTACTTCCCTTTTTTTTTTGGTAGATCATCTCATTTTTCTAGTCATATTTGGCCTGGGAATTCTGTGCTCAGGGAACAAAATAAAATGGTTAAAATAAGGGTCAAATAAGGGCCACTGCAGGATAAGTACAAGCAGCTTTTCGCATTTCAAATGTGAAATGTTTAGGCTGTTAGTAGGGGGGTGCATTTGTAGACAAGGGCTTTGAATAGACATAGATTGACCTTATGGCTGACATTTTCTGTGAAATGTTTGAGCAGAGCTGTGCCTTCTGGACTGTCCCACTTTCAGATAAATGTCTATAAAAGGTGGGTTTGACAGGGAAATTATGCAATCAGTGGTGTATAAAATGGGACATGTGACTTGATGGTACCAGTGCTACATTAAAAAGCAGTGACCTTGTTCAAAGGGGAACATATTGTTTTTACTTGCTACTAAAATTTCTATTGATTTATTTTGATTGAGTTGAAATCAAATAGGAGACGGAAATTTGAATGGGTCCAAACACAGAATTGGGGAAGAGGTAAGTAGAGGTGGATATATGGGATCAGTTTGTTCAAGGTCACTGATGGTATGGTTTGGCTTAGGTCAAGGTTACATCTGCATTGCACAGAAACAGAAGCACTGAAATTGTCAAGTTTGAGCAATGTTTTAATAGCTTCAATACAGTGTACTTAACAATGGTTGATTATTCATTAATGTATGTATGTGGATTGTTGTGTTAACAGATCTTTGGCTTGGAATTGTGTTTATGGCAGTGAGATTTGTGATGAATGGTTTAAGGATCTTGGGGAGGATAGAGCAGGGAACACCTCATTTTTCACAAATCATGGATTTGTTAAGTTTTTATTGACGTTAAGTTTTTACTGACACAACATGACTGCAATTTAACTTAAAACATTATTTAGTTGGTTGTTTTTTAAATTTCAAAATCGTTCGTCTCATTGATGCCATGATTTTTGGACAAAAGTCTGAATCAGATTAGTTGTTGCAAATCATTTGGTTTCTTTTCATTGATGGCTATAGTTAAATGGGTTTTGAGTACATATTAGGTGTGAGTACCTATTTAGTGTCCTTTTTTTCTTCAAATGGTTTTGAGCATAGTTGGACATTCAGATATTGGGGTAAAAAATTCTTTTTCAAGTTTATCAATTGATAGTTAGTGCTTAGAATTATTTTGTAGGAAGATCAAAGGTTAACAGCTTGTATGTGGATAGGCTATTGTTGATCTGTAGGGTTTGAATGCAATTGCAGGCTTTGGATCCTATACTGGAGCTCTGGAAGAAGGATGAAAACGTTGTCTTTTTATGGAGATTTGAAGGAAGTATCTAAAATCTTGCGATAGGTTAGGTTAGGGTAGGCTTAGTTGTGTTTACAAAGAATTTAACACTGAAGATTCTACCATCCCTGAAGATTCTACCATCCTTATTCTGGAGCCAGTGATAAAAGGCAAGAAAACTCAATGGGCTTTGGTCATTCTTTGTGACCTGAAAAGCTTAAATGGGAGTGTTACAAAAGTGCTCGAGTCCTGTACATACTTCCTGTCTGTGATATCAACCATTGACCATGTCTTTCAGAACCATGTTTACAACTGTGATACTTGACAATACCCCTGGTACAGACAAATTGCAGTTTTGTACCAGGGGTAAGAAGCCAGTGCCTGTGTCATCTTTGGGACCAATCAAGAAGATACCTCTTTGTATAAGTTGTAGATTTTTATCACTTTTATTTTTCTCAATCTTTTTTTTTTTTTTTTAACAAAACCAGTCAATTGCAAACAAAGCTGGTTCGCTGGTTGGTCTCTTAGATTTTATCACTATTTATACCACTCTGCTACTGTTTTGTATTATTTTGTTATATGTTGATGCCAACGAGGCATCAGTTTATTAAAAAAAACACAAGAACAACAGCTTTGCTTTTTCTTAATTTTATCCTTTATAAAGAAAGAAAAAACTTAAAATGCAAACATAATCTGTCACTTTAGCCTGGTTTAGAGGCATTAAGACAGACCAATCCTTTGCTGTCTGCATGTTTTGTGATTTAAGCTGGAAATCATCTTATATGTTAGACTTCCAGAACTTTTCATTAGATTAACCAGGAGCGAATAAAACTCTGAGGGAGGTACTTGGCTTTCTTGAGTAAGAGAACTACATAAAACTGGTAGGACAGATGTGCTTGAGGCTGCCTTATCAAAAAAGTAATTTATTGGTCAATATAATTCTATTTCAAGTACTGACATGATTTCAGTGAAACTTTTTTTTTTGCATTCAATACCAAAAGGAGATGCACACATCCTCTGCATGTTCTGGTTGGAGTCTTCAACAGAGTTATGGCTCTCGATTAGCTATGCAACATGTATACAGAGTATTTTTTGTTTCCACACTATTTCTCTGCAACTGCTTACTGAATTTTAATGAAATAATAGTCTTGTCTGACCATTGAACACATGAATAGGGTTTCGTTTCCATGCTATTTCTCAGCTACTACAGCACATATCACTTTTTCATGGTTGCACATCAACATAATAACCACATTTTTTTTTCAAACAAGCACCTAGTGATGGGGGATAGTGTCTGTGACAGACATTTGTAGCTTAAAACCATCCTCAGCAGATTTTACAAACAAATGACTGTTCAAACATAATTTTATTAACTATTTTCAATACAGTATGAAAATGATAATTAATACTGATCAAAATGGCAAAAAATGAGTGCATGCAACTTTGCTTAGCAGAGAATCACAGTTTTAAAATTGTGCACACAAAACTGACATTATGGACAACAGCATATCCAATAATATATAAATCCTAAAATTACAACTCTACAAACAAGCGAGTAGAATTAACAAAAAAACACCCCATACTGGTAACTTAGAGTCAAGATAAAAAAACAAGTACAAATAACCAATGGTCCCAACTTTCTTTAAGGAAAAAAGATGTATAAATCACCAAAAAATAAGTATCACAGATAAGCAACTTCAATGTATAATATGATATAAAATCACAGAAGTGTTTATAGTTATAAAAGTAATGTTAAGATGCTGGTAAAATCCAATTCTGAATTATCACTTTAAACAAATAATGTTGCATAGTAGTAAAAGAAGATTTCAGATTATTGATAAAGCATATATTGCGTCATGTACCTTCCAAAGAGGCTGCATAAAGTCAAAATTACTAAACATACGGTTTCTTTGGTTGCAAAATATCGGACATTTTAAATTGAGAAATCTTTATCTTAAAAGCAAGCAACAGTTTACAATAAAAAATATTTCTATTTTGTTTGACCATAGGTGGTATTCACCAATCACCATAAAGTTATGTTTCCCCTTAACTGTACATTTTCTCCTTAACATTTGGAATACTTTTGTTTAAATTATATGAAAAATTAAGTGGTTTTCACAAAAATTGGTTTCGTGTTGCACATGTCCTCGTTTAACCTGACAAGGCATAAACAAGGTGTGCACAATTCAAACTTGCTTTTTGATTTCAAGAAACAGACTTAAAAAAGTACATGGCAATGGTGGAAAATAGCAATTTGTAAGAAAAAATGTAAGGTGCTTGTGAATGAGTCTTTAAGTATAGGGGGCTTTTTTCTTTAAGGAAATTGGCAAGTTAAGGAAGTTCCTATGTTGCTTGATAAATAGCACACCTGATCTTTATTACACAAAGGAAATAGCTAGAAGTCAGCAAATAACTTCAGCAGCTGCTGTACTGGTAAAAGATTTCCCACTATGTGTACTTGATTTGGCTTATACTTTTATATTTTATATATCTACATATTACATTTTTTTCATTGATTGTTAAGAAAAATAAGAACAGAAACACACATAAAAGAAATTGCACGGAGAAAAATCTAAGGGTTCATAAAACACTCAGACAACAATGTACTGCTATCTGCAAACAAAGAACTGGCAGTAAAATAGAAGCTATAACATACACATATATACATGACAATATTTCAGATCAGGTGTATTGTAATAGGATTGTGAGCTGCTTGGAGACATTTGCCTGCATATGATTGGTCAGATTTGCATGAATTTTGCAATGCAACCTAAAGAATTGTGGAAAATAGTCTAAAGCTAAAGGTGTTTTAACTTTGTCTCCCAAACTCTTACAGACAACACATTTAAAAATAAATATGTTAAAATATACAATCTAGCTAAAAACTATTTTATCTACAGATAACATTCATTTGTCTGTCTATATAGCTGAGTGCACATAAAGTGATAAGTGAAATAATTACAACTCCAATAAAAGGTAAGAATTTTTATAACAAGTAATATGCATATCATCATGACACCTATAGTCCCATTTTAATACAAAATATCTTCTGAAATCACTTTAGAATGTTTCATGTACAATGCAAAGGATAAAGTTGACTTACGACTATTACATTAAAAAGATTATACCTATTTACATCATTCATGTATTCCATGTACTGCACTCACTGCATAATTTTTTATGGCTAATTTTTCTTTCCCTCATTGAAGTAAAACATAACTAAATATAACTTATGGATAATTATTGAAGTTCTATTATGAAGTAAAACAATTATAATTTATGAACAATTGTTTATTTCCTTCCATTATGAAGTAAAACTTAATTATAGAATCCTTCTAATATGAAATAGACAATGATAATGTATGTGCATTTGTTTATTTCCTTCCAATATTAAGTAAATTGTAAGCAGTAACAAATACATTTACAGTTTATAAAGCTGTATAGACGAGACTTTATTGTCAATATTAAGCTTTGAGGTTCAATGTTCCTAATGTACTGGATTCAAGAATTCATTTACATAGTACAAACCCAATTTTAATATAACCTTTATAAGGCTTATCTAAGCTCTAAGTCTACAAAATTGAAATCCTTAAGGGATTTTGTATTCATCTAGAACATTTAATATACATTTGTGATAATACTGTTTATTTTTATGATATTGCCAAAAACATTTGAACTGACCTGATAAATTAATACTGTGTGAATTTAAAAATTGGTTTTGATAACCAAAAAACAACAACAGTGGATTTTTTTAACATTTGTTACATGTATGAAAAAAATGTATCTTTGTCTGTATACACTGATGCTACATGTTTACTGTGTTGATAGCAACAACAAATCAAATACATCACAGAAAACAAAAACAATAATTTGATGAGAAATTCATTAACAATCAACATGTACTACCTTCTACAGTAGATTCATCTTTTAAACATTTTAAACGTTTAATTCAATAATTTTGATTACAAAAAAATATATAGTCAATATATTTATGAGAAGAAATAATGCCACAAAACAATGGTGAGTGTGAGGAAACAAAAGAAGAGGAGAGATAAATAAGACTACTGAGCATCTGCTATGGAGGCCTTTTTCATGTTCAGCAGCAGTTCCTAAGCAATGGTCATAGCTCGTAGCTTGGTGAAGTTTTCCTGTGTGCGTGAACGGTGAAGCTCTGAACCAGGCGGTCCCTGTGGAGGAACCAGGAACACACGATCTTCCACACGCACATCCTTTGCTCGTATACGCTCCCTGGGGAATAGAGTGGATAAAATAATTAGAAACAACAAACAAAAATTACCCAATGCAATTATGTGTTACATAGGGAAAATGATATAAAATTCCAGTGTTTTAAATCTTGATTGACGTGAAACTCTAGCAATGAGCTTTCTAGACTGCTTACAAACTTACTTGCACATACAAATGTATACATTGTTTTCCTTGACTGGATTTTAGTTTATTAATTTATTCAGAAGATTTATGGCATTTCAAGAATTAATTTAGTATTCAATATCTATACTAAATTCATAGGTATATAAGCATAAGAATATGAACATAAAGTCAACTAGAACTAAAATATAACCAACTGACAACATAAGAACATAAATGACAATTCTAAATATTACTTTCCACTACTGAATACCTTAGTAATTATGAGACTGTCAACTAAGATTGTCAGGATGTTAATTAACTACAATCTGTATCAAATTCCATGTCAACTTATTTATACATAAAAACATAATAATCCTTAGAGGTTGTTTTTTTAAACTGGGAATGTTTTTTGGGTGCATGAGTATTTTTTTTATACAACACCACGGTTATTTGTGTTTATATTATATGTATCCAATCATCTTTGCAAAACACAAGTGTGTGTTAAATTGACAAGATTAGAGAGTTCATGTGCCTTTGATTAGATACATAATTATAAAGGATTTTTAGACAATTATAGTGAATGGCAATCTGATTTGTCTCCAGATAGGTGAACACAAATGCTGGGGGAAAAAAAGATAGAAATAAGATAAATGGGGAAGCTAAGGGAAACTAGGTGAGAAATAACCTGTTTATATAGAAACTTCTGTCAACTTTGCTTTTGCTTGTTTTGTGTCAATGTCTTTCTTTCCCAGGTCAGAATATCTCCTGTGTAAACATTGAATATTTCCTGAATCTATCGATCTTTACTACAATTACTCATAGTAGCAATGCCATATGGCTGCTTTCTTACAGTACACACAGTTTTATAAAGGTGCAGATAAACAAAAATACAATACTGTTTTCTCATTATCGTCTTCACCTTAATATTTTAAATAGACCATTACTTAGTTTAAAGAAAAAGCAAATAAACCTTGAGGTAAAAGCAACTTACATTATTTGTGAAATAATATATTAAAAAGTTTTATTAAGAAAAAAAAAAGTGATTTAAAGACACACTATTGTGATCAGCATTTCTGGTTGTTTGCATAACAACTAGTAAGCAAGAAAGCAATAGTATAATGAATGTACTTCATTGTGCAATGTTCCTCTTAATATCAATTGTTTGGAAGGTGGACATCAGATTGTGTTACAAGAAAATATAAAACCATGTGGGTTGTGAAAACAGTGTAAAGCAAACATTTAAATATGTAATTTTGAATCGTCATAACTTATCAAAGATAAGATTGGACTTTTTGTATTCAGATTGGTTTTCTTTTCATTGCTTGCATTTGAGAAACCCATCAGGAAGTGCGAGGTTTAAGCTCTGTAAAACCGGTTTAAGCACCCCAGTTGGCCCATATTGCCAACTGACTTTTCCAAGGCTGTGACTGTCTAGTTTGCCCTTATCACTCATCACAAATTTGTTCTTATTTTTCACTTGGCTTTTCAGAGTTTGGCATAAATTGCAATGCTCATAGGACTTTGTCATATATTCTTATTGATTGTAACTTTAAAAGGTTTTCTTGTTATGTTATTTGTTAAATGACACTGACACAATTGTGGTCATATTTGAAAGTTCAGCTGGCTACCAGCAGAGGAATAACTTTCTGTGCAGAACCACCGGCATAACGCAGGTTAGGTAGAAAACCTCCCCATATGAAAACTTCTTGCCTGATCAAAAGTTTTCTTTAGTGAGAGCAATTTCTGCTGGTTATTAGACTTCAAGTCATGCAATGTATTCTTCTTGATTTCATACTGGATGAGAATCATGTGTAATATTTTGACATCTTCCTAAACAACATTCAAGTTAGATTAGACATAACGAATTAACGATATGATTATTGTTAATATCATTATGCTATCAAGTAATTCCTACACATAGCCTAAATATTGAGCTTCAACAAATTTACCCTTAAAATGGAAACATTTTCAAACTCACAATGCAACAAATGTAAATAAAAATAAGGTGCCAAGAGCGGTTAGCTGCCACACTATGTTTGCAATATATTTACCTGTGCATCTGCTTACATACTCAACATTATATAAAAAGACCCATTCATTATTGATATTTTTGTTTAATGTGATTTTCTCATGCTCTGTTTGAAAGATAAGGTAAAATAAAAAAAGCAATTCTTACTCAAGGAAACTGTTTATAAGCTGAGTTGTTGGTTTTTATTCAGATTTTGAGTTTCAATACTCATGATGAACCTGTCAGTAATCCAAAGTACAGGAATAATTTTGAAGTCCCTTGTTTATCAAGGGCTAATACAAGTTCCATTTTCACAATTAATGCTTTACTTACTGGAAACACCATTCATCCAATTAACATAAAAAAACACCCTTAATGGTGTTTCCAGCAAGTCAAAGAGTAAATCCATTAATTCTTACTTAAGAAACTTCTCCATGCTGAGGGAGAGTTTGCCGGTCTTGGCTTTAAACACACTATTGTGTCCATTGCGATGTTGAGCTTCCTCCCACTTCTGTACGTCATAGCGACCAGGACCCACTGGATTCTGTTGTATAAAATAAATAAATTTGTTTCTAAGTATGAGCATGACTGTGCTTAGAACAACTAAATATAGTTAAACATTGTTGTATTTTTCTTTCAAACTAAAGGAAAAAAACAAATCTTTGAAGTGCAGTTTGTTGACATATTTTCTAGTGATCAGAGGTAATATTTTATTCCATTATTACCTAGAACCAACAAAGTTTTTCTTTTTTATATGGAAAAAAAATGCAAACTAACTGCAAACCACTTACAAGTTGACCTCAAGCTCATTGGCAATATAGAATCTATAATGCTTTTGTCTTTTGTGTTGTTTTTCACCTTGGAAGATGTTGAAACCTTATTAATATACAGCTGACAGAGGTAGTTATATTATGAAAAATATCTGGAAAAAAATGTACATCAGCATAACAAAGAACTATGTACATGTATATTGCATGATAAGCAATAAAAATGTTCATTGTTCATGTATAACATGAATGAAATACGTTTTCCATTAAATGAACAAAATTTACACATTGTATACAATAAGCAAATAATATTACGTGAAATGTATAAAATAAAACTATGGTGTGATATTGCACAACATGAATGAAACTGCATGCAATGAGGTATTCACTGCTTCAGAAAAGTAGTCAAGATTTAAGACAATGAAAACTGGTGTAAATAAACTGTCATAGAAAGATTTTTGTGTATAATTCACCCCAGCCCTATTCTTAAAGTCTACAATTCCACATTCAATGTAGGTGACATGACAAGTAGAAGGTAAAGGGTCAAGGATCAAGACCAAGAGAGGTGATGTCAATTTTGCCCTGTGCTGAGTACATAACATGCATCACATTTCAGAGGATGCTTTATTCTACGCACTAGATGGGCAGTTTATATAGAGTAGTTCATTTGGTGTTGCAATTTCTAGTCACATCTATATTTAGTTTTAACAGGCTGGACATACTATTGTGAATATTTTATCATTTGTTATTGCTATAGGATTTTAACTGTGTGACTCCCTTTCATTTCACACACTATAATGGATATATGGGGAATATTTCTTGGTGTGTTAGGAATAGTAGAACCTCTGTTATATCAGCTGATTATTCCCAAATGTTAACAATGTATTCACTTCTGATGCAGTGAATGCAAAAAATGTGTATCTTACAAAGTTCCTGGTGAAGAACCTCTGAGAGATTTTATCATTCCTCTGAGCAGTGGACAGAAAGCCAGGAGCCTTCTTGGATTCAGGTTTGGTCAACTCCCCTGGGTCATACTGACCTGGTCCTGGACAGCCCTGGAAACAGAACAACAATATTAGTGTTGTTTGATATGGTAAGTTTAGTGCATAAGCTGCAATCAATCAAAGTCATTATTTTGTCTGGTTATTATGAATGGAGCAATACAGAACTTGCCCTGGACAGTCCTAGCAACACATACAGCCAACATTACTCTAATCTTCTAGGTCTATAATTGATTGGGAAACAGGTGCAACTAATTTAAATATTTCTAAAGGTAACCACTTCCATAACCAATACTCAGATAACTACAATCACACACTACACATAAAAATCTCTAAGTGTGGAAAAAAACATTATGTACATGTTAAAGTCTTAAGATTGTTCCTTGTTGACTCAAATTATATTTGCAGTTTTCGTCATGTTAAATATTCCAGAACAAACACAGCTATAACCAAATAAGTGCCATTCAGCTATTTTTGGGTAGTAGAAGACCCAGACAAATGTCTGAAAGACATCTTTAAATGTCACTCATTATGCTGACTGGGACTTGGACACATGCAAGGAGTTTTTCAAGTGACCACTATTTACTTTGATTGAAGTGGGGATGTTGAACCTCATGTCCAACCTGTTTGTTATTCATTTATGGGTACAATCAGCCATTATGGTGCAAAGAAACCTAAGATACATAGTGTATACAATTATTACCTTCTCTTTGGGACATTGGGAGAGTGTACAGTTGAACACACGTTCCGTTGGTTGCTCTGGGATACTGGGACACCTTGCCAAATTTGCCCTGTCTGTTTCTATGTATGGTTTCCCAGTCATCAACAAACGACTTCAACTTGTACTGACCTGGGCCCAGATTGGCTAGTTTCTGAGGATGTATCATAAAACAGAATTTTTTGTTACTGTGGTATTTCTAGTACTATACTTTTATCTGACTATCATGAAAATTTTGATATAAAGATTGCTTTATCATAATAATTGTGTAAATAAGATTGTTTTACACATTATTGCCAAGTTTAACTTATTTTTCAGTATTTTTTGTGTCTTTTAAGATGGCTTAACACATTGGAAAGAACGCATTCTTTGTTTCTTTTCATTTAGAAGCTCTTGTAGTTTTGCAAATTTAGATCATTTAACTGTTATACTATCACAACAATGGTTATTTAAACTATGCTTTTAATTACAAAAAGTTCTTTTATCAAGATTCATGTCTATAATTATTCATATAGTGTAAGCAAAAACCAATGAGACTGCAATTTTTTTTTTAAAAATGTCTAGAGGTTATTAGTTACTCACAAAAGAGTATAAGGTCATGCCTTAAAATAATCACAGTTGTGTCTAAAAATAACATTTCTTCCAAGTTCTATAATAAGAAAACAACACCGTTGTAACTGTTCACCAATACTTACAGGAGCAGCAAGATATCCAACAGTGATAGGTTTGTTTCTGTCTCCAGAGAAGAGATCATAGGGCCCTCTAGTACTGGTTACCTTGTTAACTGTCTCTTCAGCAAAACTCTTGAAATTGTACGTGCCTGGCCCCAATTTGGAGCCCTGTAAAGGAAATAATTATACACTGCAAATGTGTAAATGATTTGGTTAAATATGAAAAATTTAATTGTTAAAGGAAAACCTTCAAATATCTTGGCAGTGCCACCAACACTGCTCAGTTCAACTGTAAGAGCTTGTCACTGAAATCATTCAGTCAAACACCATGACCAGCTATGGGATTTTCAGTAACTAACAGTAATTACTCACTCTTGGGAGCATTGTATAACGCTATCAGCATATGCAAGGTATTTTACTACTGACAAAGCAGACTTAAAATGCACTGTTTCGTTTTTGAAAAACATCACAGCTAACTATTATGGTCATTAAGCGACATCCAGCTATTTTGGCAGAGGTAGAGCAAGGACAAATGTCTCCGCAGAACCGCCAGCACATTAAAGGTCAGCGGGAACACCTTACAACATTAAATATTTCACCATGAACATGACTTAAACCCATGCAGTGACAGTTATGCAGTCAGAGGAATTACAATTTAGTCAGTGATTCTACAACTATGCCTTGGGCATCTACCTAAAACTGGTTATACCATGTGTGTTACAGGAACAGGAGAGTTGATATGTAACTTTTTAATATATTAAAATCCCTTATGTCCATATCATGGTGCTGATTTTGGGTCTTCAAATGTCACACTTGAAAGAGTGCAGCCAAGACGAAAGGACACAAATGACAGAACCTTTTCAAATTCAAGGTTGTGAAGTCACAATGTTCAAATGCAGGGACACTGCAAATAAACCTGACAACATTATCACTATAACTTGTTGTCTCTATGCCCTTATTTTGTTGCAGCATTGTGTCTGCATGTTCGAAGAGGTCGGTTTACATCAATGCTATTGCATGAAACTACACCATTTTGTAGTGAAGGCATGCCACTTTGTTGTACTGAGGTGTTCTTGAGACAACACCAATACATTCAAAAATGTGTATGCAACAAAAAAAATGCTATCTTTGATCTTGTTTAGTTGTCTTTACGCTCAATAAATCGTTTTAAAATGTTTAAAATGTTGCAAGGACACACCATAGCAACCATGTAGCAGGTCATTTCAACAAAAGCAAATATTATGGTGCCAATGTTTTGTTATGATTGTGTTTTCGAAAAGGCAAAATTGTGAAGATGCCAAATTACACAAATCAGCCACCATCTATTTTTTTGGTATTTTATGTTGCAAATGTCATTTGTAGCTACTTACTGCAAAATTTAATAAGCAGCTTTATCTTAGCAGTAAGGAAAATTAGATCAAGATTCTTCATGATAAAAAGATAACAATCTGTAAAACTCTACCCTTACACACAAAAAGACATCCTTCAATCCCTTTGTCATAAACCATACAAAATTTATTGGACTTTTAAATTCAAAACCCTGACAACACACTGCAGAACCAAATTTCTTTCAAGCTACTCTTTTTTAATCACTAATACGATGCTAACTTTAGGCTCCTTTCCTTAATTAAGATTAACAACTCCCTTGCCCTGCCCACTTACCACAGATGGGAGGTTCCTGGGAGTGGATGATCCAGCATCCAGCATGCCCACTGTAGATGTAGACTGTCTCTCCTTATCTTCAAGGGCTGCATGAGGCACTCCTCCTTGTCCATAAGTACCTATGAAATACCATAGTTGAACAATAATACAATTTCAATGTTTTTTTTTGTTTTGATATGGCATCTTCATGCTGTACCTAATAGCTGAGGACCCAACAAAAACATCTGGGTAGAATCATTGCCCCTTAACTCTCAGCTCCATTGTGCATGAGTTAAGTCAAGGTTGAGATAAATGCCTAATAAAGAGGTCTTTCTCCAGTGCATCAGTGGTGCTACCAAGATATTTGTATGGAGTATTTATCCAATTTCATTTATAAGATGAAAATACAAATGAAAATAATAAACTAAAATGAGTAGCTATAAGCTACAATATATATATAACTTATAAAATAAAAATGGGGTGTAAGCTGTTTTCATACAAGTTTTAAAGGAAAATCGATATGGAATCAGTGCGGGAAAAAAACATTCATTTTACATTAACATAAGCCTTAGCATGGATAGGAATTGTCTGGAGAGTAGTTTTTTGTTTCCTTTAAAAAAAGTTTTGAAACCAATATAGGAGATATAATGATAAATTCACATAAGGATAATTTTTTTCCCAGTATCAACCATGCATTGTCTGCATTCCCTACCTGGCCCAGGTGTGTCCTTGTGTTTCTCCTTGAAGCGCTCTGCAGCGGGTTTCACAGATACCTAGAGCACTCCTGGGTTTTAGGTCCGACATTTGCAGGAAGTCCTTGATCTCATAGGACCCTGGGGCCAACTTTCTTACCTGAAGGTAATGAGTGAAAAGGCCTTAATTAGCTGAGACTCATTTTGGCTTAGATTAAAAAAAAAAAAAACTTATGAGAGAAAATGAAATGGCTAACTTTGATCGTGGTTTATTTACTAAAATTTAAAATGCTAAACTTTGGAGAGATTTCTCACTTTCATACTTACAGTGAGCTATTTAAATTACAGTGTCTACTGGAGGCAGAGAGAGTACTGCCTTCTCTGTGTATAGCATGCCGTGAGCATGTTATTTCACTCAGTCACATTGTCCAAATATTGATCTGACCAGTAATGGAACAACCTTCTATACCTTGTCAGGGATTGAAAGTGAATTTTAACTTTAAGTGAATGCTTAAACTTTGCTAACTTAATTTATATCATAGATAGGATTTCATTCACAACACTTGGCGTATGCATATTAATTGGACATGAGCTGGTCATTAAGTCAGAGCAATTTGAGAAAAAATAAAATCTGCTAATACCACAAAGTGTAAAAACACAATGCTGGGACTTTCAATGTAACAAAATAGTTTAAGCACCATAAAGATACCTTGAACATCTAAACCTAAACTTTTACTTTAACCCGTCAAAAAAATTTTTTTTTTATTTATATATGAACACTACATGTCTTATATTTTTCTTGAAATGAGTCAATTTAAAGCCATTTTAAGGATTTAGATACATCAACTGACCTGAAAACTGTGATCACCTGGGTTCTGCCATTAGTCTGCCATTTAGGACAGTGTTTTGTTGTCGAAAAAAGTATAAAACATGTAGCTTCACATCAGCTTGTAAATGTGGGGCATTAATGAAGTTAAACAAAAACACCAGTTTGAAATGTCAGCCATCAGTCCACAAAGCAAACTATGTGAATGAAGACCTTAAAATCTAGCTTGCATTCAAAGGTCCAGTAGGATAAACATGAAAGACATAATCATTTGTATGCACAGCAAATAATGTTATCTTATCAATGAATAAGTGTTGTTTAAAACATTTGTATTTCTTACTTAATGACACTGAGAAAATAGTCAAATGGTATATGAAGACACAAAAATATGTGTTCAACACAACAAATGTGTACAGTAAGTCCATAAAACACTGGCAATGGTCTTTCTTCTTGTTTGATTATCAGAATCAAGTGGCTATGAAGGTAAAGCCCTCACAGCTGTGTAGATTATTTACTTGATAATCAACTAAAATAGTTTTTCCAATGGGTTCACACCATTCTGACATCAGTTTCACCCTATTGTGTCTTGACATTCAGTACTTAAGGGTATTGATACTGTAACTATACTGGAATAAACTTAGTGTATTGATTTCACCATAAAGGCACTGACCTAGTAAGGTCAAAAATGTAATATGCACACATTTCCCTAGACTCTTGATTGTTTCGGACAATACACATGTATATAGTTTTGTATTATTCAAAAGTAATCAAACTGCAAGCACTGTAAATATTCAACTCAAAGACCAATTTATTTATTGTACTCAATCATTTAAATCTTTCATATGGTTATGATTGTATTAAAATGCACTGAAAAGCAAATATTAATGGCTGAATTTTGGATGCCACTGTGGTCCTATTGATTAAAAAAAACCTACAAGGCAAATTCCTGTCATAATGATACAGAATATAAAACTGCTTCAGTTTAATGAAAAACAATTTATTCCATGATGAGCTGTCTGTAAGCCAGGTTAGCTATAACAGGTACTATTAAATAAGACTTAAAGAGGATTAAGCACACAACTTTCTGCTGTCTGGGCTAATGCAATATTTTTTACTGTGAAATGGTCTTAAAAGTGGCTACTTATAAAGCTGCGATTAAAAATATTTTGAAGATTTATCAAATTCTCCATTTGCTGTGGACATAAAAAAAGAACTTGCTTAATCTAACTCAGACCTTATTGACGGACAATAAAGAAACTTGTCTTGAGGAACAAAATCAATCCTATAATGATCCAATGTTTTGTTGATTATTGAATGAAGCTTTCTAGATAGTTACCGGTAAATACTGGCTGTTCTTAACATAAGACATATTTATTGACTGGTCAATAAACCTGACCCTATTTATTCTTAAGTCTGCTAAGCCTAAATTGGTCATACTAGGGCAAATAATGTAGATCCATATCTGTCAGATGGCAGTGATATCAGAATCTGCACTTTGTGCAGCTAGCTCTTTAACAATACATCTGCTTTCTTATGCAAGGAGTTGCTAACGAAAAAAGAATTAAGATGTAGTCATAAACCCTTAGTCCGTTTCAATCGTTAATAACCTTTACGAAGCTCTTAGTTTTTGGCTTGAAACTATAAATGCAAACAAAACTAGACATAGTGCCAGACATTAAGCAGCAAATAATGTAGATCCTGATCAGAAGTCTGGGAGTTGGCTGATCTGGATCAACATGATTTGCCTATGTCTTGTGAATATGTAATCAGCTTATGTTTTTTTTTGTTTTTAAAATTCTGCAGCAATCATTTATGATTATTATAGTGACGTCCAGCTGTTTTGCTGGAGGAAGACCCCAGACAAATGTTTGGGTAGAACCACCGGTGCATAATGGTGATGGCACCTGTTAACACATACACCTTATGTGATGCAGATTCTGCTAATGATTGCAAATAGTTTGTAAAGGTGTAAAATGGCACATACATGCAGGCAAGGGTTAACTGTTACAAATTCTGTACCTTGTTAATTGCTCTTACTTTATATTTGGATTATGTTGGGTAACATTTATATTTCTTCAATATATGAGCATACATCAGTCAAAATCACTTGCTGAAGTGAACCCACACCCCTTCCTCAGTTTTGCAAGTCATCTTCAGGTGGGCACTGAAGGTGTTAGCATGAGAACTGCAAATATATTAACTGTGAAAATACAGTTCATTGTCACCACATGGGAATCATACCCCTCAACCCCCACTTTTATACAAACATTTTCTATTCTGGGGTGGCTCATGATCAAATGGCAAAAATGTTGATCTTGTGGACAAGTTTACAAAATACAAGAATGTACAGTTTGGGAGAAATTACCATACATTCTAATGTATAGATATCTCCTGCATCTTTAGAATTGACTGTTTGACACTGTATAAGTAAATGGGGGTATTTTTAACTTAGTACCTAGTACAGTGGTAATATTTTTCTTGGTAATTGTTTAACCATTCAAACATTTAAAAAGGTTAACTGGTTACTGATTTCATTACAGTGGTCATCCCTAGGTCATAACGATTAGTTTAGGAAATAGATTCTGATTTATCAACTAAGAATTTCTGACTGACTCTCAACATCCATACTATCTTGCTTTATGCCAATCACTGTACTGTTAATGACTTTAAGTATACATCAAAATACACCCCATAATGTGGTAATAATTTAGCCTGTGATTAAATTAACATTTCATTATAATAATCCTAAATATACCCATAATGCACTTATATTCTCATAATTGAACATGCTACCAAATTAACATTGTATTATAATAATACTTTCTCAGAGATTATCGCTGCATCTTAACATTAGTGACGCTGCATCTTAACATTAGTGAAGTGCTCTGAAATGTTGCAGCATGTATATGATTGTATAGCTCATATAACAATACGAGTTTACTGGTACAATGAATAAATACATTAAATTTGGATTTCAGGACAAATCTTTTGAATGTTTACTGACGTTGACCAAAATGAATGAAACTTTTGAGTTCAGTCTTAGTTCATTCACAATGCTCCATAGTGTTCTAATTGACCTGTCGATATAAAGGAGACAGCCAATATAAAATATATAATAACCTTATTTGAACCATTATCTATGGCACAATATAAGTGACAAGTAATACAGCATTTTCTTTTAAATTAAACAAAAACAAAAAGAAAAAAAAAGAAAAGAAAGTAAGTCTGTTATTGTATGAATTACTCTAAGTTACAAGAGCAAGATGAGTAATCATAAAGATAGATAGCTTACATTTATATATAACTGGTTCAACAATAATCTTGGGGGTTAAGATGTTTTAAGACAGTTTGATCGAGGCACACTTATTGGACTGCCTTAGATTTATTTGTGAATTAATATTACTAAAAACACATTCTCATTTTAATCTTTGTTCTTTAATCCTCATGTAAGGATATTTCTAGATACTCAGGAACAAAAAAGTGAAGATCCTGATCAGACAGTTCCCAGCAAGTGCTGGCAGATCTGGATCTACACTATTTGTCTATGCCATAGCAATTGAAGATTAACCAGTTGACAGTTAAGTACCATTACTGGTCTGTAAAACACAATCTTAACTCCTTCAATGTCATGAATTATAAACTTATGGACAAGAAACATGTCCATATGATTCAATTACTTCAAATCAATATTGATTAAACATATACATCAAAGCTGCTTGACATAATTAGGTCAGTGATTTCTATCAGACATAGCTTGATCAAACATTTGATAAGACATGAATGGGAATAAACTGTGATTTATGTTTCAAGTTATGTTATAAATGACCCACTCAAAACTGTTTGTATCTGTAAAATCAATGCCCCCCGTAAGTTTATAACATGCAATATGCATGTGTGTAGATTAGTACATTCAGCCAACGAGAACTGTTTTCACGAGGATTTAAATACAAAAATTTAAGCATGAAAAGGAAGGCAAACAAGTCATAAATTATAGGTCAAGTCTTTTTCCCATCTTTATAAGTTAGGTTAAAGATACAACAATTATAATACACTGAAACAATATGACTACCAATACAAAGATATTTCCTCTCTGTCTATTAAGCAACTACCTAAGATTAAGCTTAAGTTTCATTTAAGTAGTAATATTTCCAACCTAAGTGTTTAATGCTTAAAGGTGATACCTAGTGTTAACTAAATGTGTTGCAAACAGGTCCATCAGTCAAATTCACTGTACTACAAATGTTAGTTTCTAGACAAGATACAGGCCAAAACTTATTGTTTAAAATCTGTTATCAACCAATTTTTGTACATAATTACAAGCAATTAAAGTCATGTATAACTTGTAAATAGGCTGACACTTTCTTTGGATAAATGAAACTTAAGCTTAGTTCTAAATACATGTAGTCTAATTTTAGCAAGTATCTATTCTTTGCATTCTAATGCCTAACTCTAAATTCTCAGACAAGGTTAAAAACCTGAAGAATTGTTCAGCAGGCACTGTTTTTATAAAAAATAAATAAAAGATAATTAAAAAGGATAATATCTGAAGAGACTAACATTTTGTATAACAAAAAATAAAAAATTACTTGCTCATTACAACATATGATTGTAAGGAAAATGGCTAGCTAAGTACCGGTAAGCCCTTTTTTTCAAAGAACAACATAAAAATATAGAGAAAATAATGCATTCCAAGGTGGTAACTGTCTGGTGTGCTCTTTTGGTTAAACAGCTCATCACAGATTTGTTTTTACTTTTACATTTGGCTTGCATATGAAACCCTTCGTCCTGTGCCTTTCCAAATATTGGTATATGTAGCAATACTCATAGGACTTTGCCATATACCGGTACTCTTATATCTGGGTAAGAAGAAAAACAATTCTTGAGGCCAAAAACCTGTGGGAAGGCCCAGAGACGTGGCAGTCACAATCTTATTACTCCTCTGATTTCTATGTCCCTCAGCCTTTGGGTTCAAATCCTGGTCTTGGTAAAAAACTTCAATGTGACCTGAAAGTCTGCTAGCTGATCTGAAGTGTGATGGTGGTTCTACCAATATGTTTGTCAGAGGCCTTCCTCCACCCCCAAAACAGCAAGACATCATTATAATGACCATAATTGAGATGATGCAATGTACTCCAAATACAAAACAAACAATAATGATTTTAAAAACAGAAAGAAAATGAGACAATTGTGTAGTCTTAGATGTTTTAGTCAGAAAAATACCAAAAAGCAAAATGACACGTAAAAAATGTAAAGTAAATTGTGCCATAAATTCCTCCTAAAATAACAATAATTAAAAAAAAACAATCTTTGATGAATTGTTAGTAAATAGTGAAATGATAAAATGAAATAATTCACACAAAAAACAACAACATGAAAAATAAGTCCAATTAGAACAAATTTATTTATGACAACAGATGAGACACTAAAACATCATTTAAAAACAAAATGTTTTTCTTTTAAATTATGGCATATCTTGTACTTCTCCCTAAGTAAAAAGGAGGAAAAAATTCCTAACAAAAGAAGGCTATTCTAAAATGCAGATAATAAAAAATACATGAAATAAACAATGCCACTATATGGTATCTTATTTCTATATTTATTTCTATCTGTCAATTTTTAACTTACCGAGGACTTTAAGTTAAGCACAAAATAATAAAAGAAAAGTAATCTTATGATTACACAATGCCAGACAAAGTATGAAAATATCTGCTGAAAATGGGAAATGCCATATAAAAACAAGAATTATGAATGGTTTTGCTTTCAGTAATGACTCCTGTTGATTATATTATCCAAATAATGAACTGGCTACCTTTATGGCAAAATGGCATCAAATTAATGTTCCTCAGTAAAAGCAAGTTTTCAAATCATGCACCTACATGTGCTCCTTATTTTTTATATGAAAATGATAACTAAGACTAAACTGTTCTATGATTACATAGTAATGAATGTAGTTTGATATACATAATGGAAAATAAAGACTAACTGTTGCAGATCTTCTGTAATAAATGTATATTATCTACTTCTTTCTGGGGCATCAAATATGAACACCATTAATTTTTATTAAAGCTTCATTTTACATTTCTTTTGTAAAGATTTAAGTTAAACTAGCAACTTAATTTTGGAGGCTTTTTTCACAAGGATAGGTCATAAATATAGATATTGATTTAAAAAGTAAGCCCTAGTAACCTAAGAGTGAAACATAAAAAAACAAAATTGTTGCATTTATTGTTGGCATATGACACAGCATTAGGCTCAAAAGATTTAATGGCAATCAATTTATGAAAAATATGGTAGACTTTTTAATGCATATATTCAAATGCAATGTGCATAAATGATGACACAGGCTTTACGTAGGCTCAAATCTGGCATTAAGTAATTAAGAGTAATTTACTTAAGAAATCTTTGGTGAAGATTGGACCATTAGTGTGGCCACTGGGTTGATAACATTTTCTACAATTTTACCAAGAAACCTACTGAATCCACATGACTCACTTCAAAACATATGTAAGATTTCATACTGGCAAACATGATGGTCAAGTTTGGTGAAGACTGGGCCATCAATGTAGCCTCTTAAGTGTTTTCACAAGCTTTTTCTAAAATTTGACCTAGTGACCTACTTTATGATCCCACGAGACCCAATAATGAACTCATCCAAGATTTCATGTAGACAAACATTCTGACCAAGTTTGATGAAGATTGGGCTATAAATAGGGCCTCTAGTGTGTTTACAAGCTTTTTCTAAGATTTGACCTTGTGACCTACTTTTTGACCCCACGTGACCCAGTTACGAACTCATCTGAGATTTCATGCAGACAAACATTCTGACCAAGTTTGGCGAAGATTGGGCTATAAATGTGGCCTCTAGTGTGTTCACAAGCTTTTTCTAAGATTTGACCTAGTGACCTATTTTTTGACCCCACATGACCCAGTTACGAACTTATTCAAGACTTCATGCAGACAAACATTCTGACCAGGTTTGGTGAAGATTGGGCTACAAATGTGGCCTCCAGTGTGTTCACAAGCTTTTTCTAAGATTTGACCTAGTGACCTACTTTTTGACCCCACGTGACCCAGTTACGAACTCATCCAAGATTTCATGCAGACAAACATTCTGACCAAGTTTGGTGACGATTGGGCTATAAATGTGGCCTCTAGTGTGTTCACAAGCTTTTTCTAAGATTTGACCTAGTGACCTACTTTTTGACCCGACGTGACCCAGTTACGAACTCATCCAAGATTTCATGCAGACAAACATTCTGACCAAGTTTGGTGACGATTGGGCTATAAATGTGGCCTCTAGTGTGTTCACAAGCTTTTTCTGAGATTTGACCTAGTGACCTACTTTTTGACCCGACGTGACCCAGTTACGAACTCATCCAAGATTTTATGCAGACAAACATTCTGACCAAGTTTGGTGACGATTGGGCTATAAATGTGGCCTCTAGTGTGTTCACAAGCTTTTTCTAAGATTTGACCTAGTGACCTACTTTTTGACCCGACGTGACCCAGTTACGAACTCATCCAAGATTTCATGCAGACAAACATTCTGACCAAGTTTGGTGACGATTGGGCTATAAATGTGGCCTCTAGTGTGTTCACAAGCTTTTTCTAAGATTTGACCTAGTGACCTACTTTTTGACCCCACGTGACCCAGTTACGAACTCATCCAAGATTTCATGTAGACAAACATTCTGACCAAGTTTGGTGACGATTGGGCTATAAATGTGGTCTCTAGTGTGTTCACAAGTTTTTCCTAAAATTTGACCTCGTGACCTACTTTTTGACCCCAGGTGACCCAATAATGAACTCATCCAAGATTTCATGCAGACAAACAAAAGATCTAATATTCAAGGTGGTAATATTTGATAGCAACAGAATAAAAATAAAGAATAAGAACTATTTTTCCGATATAATATATTTCCATCCACCATTACTTTTACCTCTTTTCTTGAAACTACACCTAAAATACATAAAATGGGAATGAAAATGAAATGATAAAATTACCAATTTGCTACAATATCTCGACCCTTGATATTTATTTTGAGTTCTCCTTCGATCTTTTCTTGCAAATGAAAAAAATAATGAGCAATAAGAAATATACACTTATTAAAAAGTACTGGTCAAAATGTAAAAATGAACATGAACATATTAAATATAGCACAAGTGAAATACTAATTTATTCAAAATTATTGGTTTTGTAAATAAGGTATGTTCGTATATAAAAATTACCTTTTACAAGCATCAAAAATGATACCTGTCTTTATAGATAGTATGGCACTTATTACACAATAAAAATAATATAATTTTTTTTGTTGCTAATTCATAAAATAATTACAAACATTTTCTGGAAGAAAGAATATACTGGTTTGGGGTTTATTAATAAAATTATCTATATGCTGCACAAAGATAACAGTAAGCTAATATTGGGTTTGGCATCACCAATACAATAATGAACAGGACAATAAAAGAGTTGTAGAAGAGTCAATATTGGTTTTATGACATGAAGGTATAGGATAACAACTAAAATTACATGTAGGCAAATGTTTGTCTAGCTCCTTAACCAAGAGTTTACCAATACAGAAAATAAACTGACAGGGTTCTGCAAGCTTAAGATTGGATTAGGGAAGGCTTACACAGATAATTTCAATTCAGTCTAGATCTGTGAAGGTTATTGTCAATGACATGTCATATCAAAAGAAACATGGTGCACTTTTTATACATAACAAATGTATGGTACAACAAAGACAGTGTGAATATTTGAGCAGAAAAATACATAATGTAGACTAACAGGTATTATGACAAGGGGAATTAGAGAAATTATTTGCTTATTACTAAATTTTGTGTATTAAATATTGAATAAGTGGAGCTCTACAGTGTTAGTTAATTGAAAGCGTAAGTTTATCTTGCTATTTTTTCCTTCAAAAACCTATACACTCAACAACAGGATACATCTTTTTGCCGATGAATCTCACAGTCATATTTTGTGGCTGACATGAATCACTTAGACTAACTTTGACGTCAGTCAAATTATGAGAACACATGTACCAAATGATTCAATCCCACTCCACCTCTATTGCAGCTGACAGCTGCTTCAGCTTTCTATAGCTTTGTTATGTGCTAGCAGAGGTAGATGTTTACCATGTGATTTGAATTTGTTGGACTACATGTCCAAACTTTCTGTGTATAGGTCTTAAGTTTATACTAAAGAAGTTACCATATTATTAATCTATCTTAAATCTTTTCCAATTATGACATTTTTCAAATAAATATTGCTATGAGAAGCATAGGTTTAACAAATCTAGTAGTGCTATAATAATTAAACTTCAGAACTTTAAAAGAAACAATTATCAAAATCAACAAAATGCACTGTATTTGTCACAATATTTTTAATGAACAAGGATTTATTGGGATGCAGCAAATAAAACGCAGAAGCATAAATGTGCAAGAGAAAAAGATAAAGACATGAAGACATACCCAATTATATTCAAACCACTTAAATATGCATTACTGTAGAATTAGAAGATCAACAAAAGCTTTGGAAAAGACCATTGTAGAGGACCATAGCTTATGAGCTTTTGTGAGTTGTGGGTAGGGGGTCTCAAAACAGCTCTAACATTGACATTAGCAAACAAGCGAAATCTTTCAGATTGTATCTAATTCCTTGTAAGGGAAGTAAATTTGAGACTATCTAGCAAATACAAAGCCTTTATTCTCAACCAAACTCTATAGTTGGGGTAGTTATTTGAATCCTCACAATGAGACAATTATAATAGATATCAGCAATAAAAAGTTTGGATCAGCAATAAATGATTAAAATTAAATATAACTCCCATTCATCTGGACTTCTGATATCTCTAAGTTCACATACAAACAGCAATAAAGTAACCTACCAGCATTTTTTTAGCCTCCCATTGTTCCTTGTGCAGTAGGTGTGGTAGTGCTGCCATCCTCTCCACCTCATAGGCTCGAGACCAGCCTGGGCCTGAGGACCTTTCCTCCACTGACTTCTTATTGAACCCACCCACATCGACATGGTAGCTGCCTGGCCCCAAACGCCTATTCTGAAATGTAATTATGATTATCAACAAATAACAATACTTAGATTGGTAACATCAAATGATTTTTTTAAATAAATTGCAGTGACATCTAACTTTTTTGGTGGAGAAAGACCTTGGGCATATGTCTGGGTAGAAACGCCACCAGCGCACAGCAGGTGAGACATGACTTTCCTATATTACATCCTTTGCCTCAAATTAACAAATCCATTATTGTACAATCATTTCAATACAATGATTTACATATAAAGTATCTTTATTGTTTAACTTTTACATATGGACAAAAATCTTCATAAGATGCTGTAATTTTTATAGAAAGTTTTTAATAGCCAGACAATCCTCTGAAAAACTACACTTAAAAGTATTTATGTACATGGTGAAAAATGTGTATAAAACCACAGTTTCCTTGAGTTTTAATTACGATAATTTGCATTAAAAATGTAGAAGTCTAAACAAAGCTGGGTTCGGTGCATAGAGTACATTCCAGTAAATTTTTCTACCATGCTTTCAATCATAGATTTAAAAATTGTTCAATTTACTAATACTGCTGAAGAAAATTCTGTAAAGAGCCACCTGGTCATTTTGTAAATGAGAATCTTACCAAATCTTCGATGGACTTTTTATCATATGGAATTTCTGTAAATGTTCCTGGTGTTTTCAGCTCAGGGTGGACACCAGGACACATCAAACCTGCAAATTGGTAATACATATTTAAGCATATTAGTAGAGAAGTAATAAGATATATGAGTATTTTACACTAAACGGAATTTCTGCTGCAGACATATACTATCATATTCTTAATTAAATATTTTATCATTCCCTATTCTGTTTCTTATAAAACAATTTGAAAACTAAAGAATATTTATATAAAGATAATTTATTTAGAAGTAACAATTATATTTTTTGACTTTTCCACAAAAAAACATTAATAAAAACAAGCAATAATTAGTGATAAAAACTACAACATTTCAGCTTTTCTTGTACATAAATCTACATGTATGATCTGACTGCACCAACACATGTCTCCTCTAATATTAATATTGCAATTAAAGGAAAACATCATTTCAGCTGTTCCTGCTAATAGATAGTTTCCACATAAGTGAAAACCCCTTATCATGGCAGCCATCTTTGATGGTAACTTCAAGGGATTTTCATATGAATTATATAGAAGAGTAATTTTTATTTTCTTGTAATGTCTTCATTTGTGGTCCGAAAATTAAAAGCTAAACACCATTGGAAAGCTCTTGAAATTCATATTTTTAGAATACATTATTTTTACAATTGATAAATGCACACAGAATTAATACAAAGAAATATATACAACTGTTGGCTCATACTTAAAACAAAATTAACAGTGTATCATTTTCAGGTTATATTTCTTTAACCTTTTAAACTATCAAAATATAGTTTTGATATTTAAAATACTTAATAAAGGTAATAAAGCAAGTAGCCTTGCTGTTGGGTTAACCCTTAAGCGACGTGGTTGAGTGACAGCCTACTGATCTAAAGGTCCCGTGTTTGAATCCCTGTTAGGGACAGGATTATTATCTCCTCTCAAATTTACTTTAAGGGTGTCAGAAGTAAACAGAAGCTGTCCTGATGTGGGCTTGGGCCCAGAAAAAGTAAAGGGGAGGAGTGTAGTGCTTATAAGCACTTCCAACAGCCTTGCTGTTGGGTTAACACTTTAGCGATGTGGTTGAGTGACAGCCTACTGATCTGAAGGTCCCAGGTTTGAATCTCTGTTAGGGACAGGATTATTTTCTTCTCTCAGATTTACTTTATGTCTTATCAGTGTCAATGACATCACATGGAAACTATCTATTAAAACTGCAAGCTGCATGAACACATGTCTGCACAGTTAGGTAAACAGACCTAACCGATCCCATTAAAAGTTTGAATAGGGTCTACTCTGTTAGACTCTGTTTGCTATAAAGCATATTGCCGAAGAAACTGTCTGAAAGAAACTGTCTTCATGGAAAATAATGGAAAATAAATTATGTCATGTTAGATCTAATACAATAAAATTGTGTAAATAAAAAATCGCTTATATAAAAAAAATCATCAGGTTAAGGGTTAACTAAACACTCAGCGATAAGTAGATATTTAAACAGGATTTAAATAAATCTTACCTAGCTGTCTGGGTTCCAAATGGTGAACCTTTAAATTTCTTTTCTGCCATGTTTTCAATTATGAAACAGCGGTATACAAAATTAAAATATAAATCCGAAAGAGGCAATCATTTCCAATCACTCAAACATTGTTGGAAGTAACAACACATCCATGAGTTACTCCTCACTATGTGAGTGCCTACTGTATGCAACCATTAAGTCCGCGAAGTAGCTCGTGATATTGTCGTGCATAGCAACGCCAATTAAGCCTCACTACAAAACTATTTCCGGTTTACTTTCGGTTTTGAAAAGTCAACTTAATTTAATTGCATTGCAGATATTTGTTAAAGAAGTCAAAATAATATTTTAATGTTTTAACGGCTTTATCATTCTAAAATTTACATATATGCCCTAACTTGACATAAAAGTAAAATGGTCACTTTTATTTTGCAATGACCTGAGCGGCCTTGAACTTTTAAATAATTTAAATAAATGTTTTCTCATAAAAGATACAATCAGAAGTAAAATTTCGCATGTTTTATTTGCCAATTAATTACTATGTATTTTTACATTCTTGTAGCTATCACAAAACCTTTAATAAGCATGAATATTTTGTTATGGTTCAAAAGGTCCTGAAATTTCTTGGTCCGACTAGGGTAGGACCGTACCGAAAGATTTTTTTGAGGCAAATTTGAATGCTCATTTTGTAAACAGAAACCTCGTCGTCTTTGTTCAAACTTCACGGTAATTTTTGTGTGATTTTACTCATTTTTATTATGTATAAATGTATGATAGTATTTACAAGCTACCACACTAACGTTATTTTGAGTCTAGATGTAACTTTGAAATGTAAATATTTGAACTGTTCTTTGTCAGAGTCAGAGGTTCTGCAAACATATTTTCTAAGGCGAAAAAAATCATCAGGAACATCATATTATTGTTCTTTCTGGTTTTCACTTGTGCTGTTAAACAATTACAGAAAGTGACGATGAAATGAAGATGTTTTTTGTAAGCACATCTAATATTTTAGCATTAACACTAACCTAATGTAGAGAGCTGTTTGTTAATCAGTTTACTTGCAATTCCAGGTTTCCAAAATGCCAGAAGGGACCATCCCAACTTATACCAAAGGTGGCATGTTTGTTGTGTCCTGCTGTGATACAGAAACAGTGAAAAATAACCTTGATACATTATTGGATCATCTTAGAAAACTAAAGCTTCTATCAGGTATATTATGGAATGGATTTAAAAAAAATAAAACATGTAATGTGTGACATTTTGTTACAAATATCTCATAAAATCTGTCGGGGGACTGTAATTTTGAACTCATGCATACTAAGTTACTTTACTTTTGCATTGTTCCAGTAATACTTGGAACTCTATTTTAAGAGTCTTCCTAAGTGTAGGTCAAGTTCGAAACTGGGCAAGAACTTTGATGTGAACATTCCTTTCTACTGATCTCCAGTATATATTAGTTCTGCTTAGATATTTTTTCTGGTATCGTCCTCCACCTATGTTTCCATAATGATTATAGTTTTGTCGCTGGAAAACAAAACAAAACCATTTTAAGGCAAACCTCAGAAAGCAAAAAGAAGAATGCTAATATTTTGTTACATGCACAAAATGATGTCTTATTTCTTTTCAGTCTTTTATATATTTCAGCTTTAAAATGCGCTGTTTTATAGTGGTATATGGATTGGATTTTCATCAAAATTAGTTTACTAACATTTTTTTCTATGATGTATGCTAGTGCTGTTGCTCATTAGTTGTTTGTAATAAAATTATTCCAACTAAGTAAGAACAATAATCTTATTTAAAAAATTATCTAAGTACCTAAGTTATACAGATTTTTTAATGATGTTAGTTAAATTTAATTTAATCTAGAGAAGTAAGGTAGCATCATCAGCTGCTTTACGCGTAAATTTTGTCAAAATTCTGATGGGTTTTATATGTTACTGCCAAATAATGATGCACTATGTACCTGTCATTTTCAAATGGTTCAATAGGATAAGTTCCAATTCAGTTAGAGACAGTAGCTTTATATTTATTTGTTTAGTTTTCACTAACACCAAAAGGATTTATATCAGGTACTTCAGCAATATTTTTCTAGTAGACTTTTCAATATGATCAGCCATAGAGGCTTAGTCGATAGTAAGATTTTTGCCTTGTTGTTTCCTCAGCTTATATTGGTGAGTGACAGAACCATATTGTTAAATTAAACATTTGCAAAATTAATTATTAGGTTAATGCCTAACTAAGTCCATTTATGACTTCAAATGAATTAAAATTGTCAGGTTGTTCCACAACAGTAAAATGTCGTATTAGCTTCTTTTTTTTATTCCTTTCCAGACAATTCTGATCCGATATTCCTTAGCAGTAGACGACAGTTGACTAATGTCACTCGTATCCATGGTTATCCACAGTACTTTGTCACACTCTGTAGACAGTACAGCCTGCTGAAGAATGATCGAGTGACACTCCTGTCTCCTATGGACCAACTTATAGCCATACAGTTGTGTTTTGCAGAGAAAAATAAAAAGGTATTCATGGTGTTTTCAAATACTCGTATTTCTTGGCTGTTATTAGCATAACTGTATTTTAAAATAGTTTCAGAGAAGGTTTTAAATTTTAATCCTCGCAACATGTTTATTTAAATGGTACTGTGTTGGTTTTTATTCTGATCTGCCCTTAAAATAAAAGTTGCTTTAATTAGCTTTTAAAGCATCTAAAAACTTCAACAGTCAGGTATATTACCATGAATAGTGGTAGGATTGTCAGAAAACTTTTAAGCAAATTTTATTTGTTTAACTCATATATCCCTCCAGATGGCAGGGCAGCAGCCATTATTTGTGATTGACATAAGATCGCATAAAAACTAAACAATTAAAAAATATTGTGATCAGTCTTTAATATTGCAGGAAACGGGTGATTTTGATGTAGAAACCAGCATAGTGCTACAAGCATCTAAAGACATTGACAAGAAGAAGCTTCTGGGTGACTATGACATCACTTCGTGTACAGAGGAGTCTGGAATATGTGAACTTGTTACCAAGTTCAAGGCAAATTGTGGCTACACAGATGGGTGTGAAGTGTTTATGAAGGTTAAAGACGAGTCTGAGAGAAATGAAGAGATAAGAAAACTAATAGATCAGCAAACATTCATCCTCCTGGATTCACCAAAATCGTTTGCTGAGGTATTTAATATGTTTATTGTTTTTATGCAAAGCCTACATGCTAGTGTTTTGGTAAAATTATATTAGGATTAAAAAATGATTAACAACTACATACCAGACTTATATGTGTATCTTTGTTTACATGTTGTGATTTTCTTCGTTTCTGCAAGTTTTGTTTGTAAACAGTCTATTTTCCACAGGGAATAAATCCAAATACATTGTGACAGCTATTGTCTTCTTATAAGTTTTTCAGTTCAGATAACTCTGCCTTTAAGTTCCATTCATTTTTTAAGAAAAAAAATAAAATTAAGACAAATTAAACATATTTAATAACTTTTTACATTTCCAGAGAAGGATGGTAGAGTTTCTCAGTGAAGGAAAGACTGGCTAAAACTGTAACTGTGGAGGTGCCACTTGACAGTGATGATGTCATTATCTCCCTTGATGACTGTTGCCTGGCAACACTTCTTGAGGATAAGCCTCCAATGAGTACTGCTAAGAAGGCACCTTCCATCACAGATGTAATTTGTTCTTTGTTTACAAATACTGTTATTTTTATTATTACAAACTTACAGGCTCATAATTTCTTTTTCAACACTATGTAAAAATTGTATTAGGATGATTTCAAGCAAAGAAAAATACTGATAATTGTTTTGATGAGTGTAAGTAAGGGGATTTTATACACAAAATTGGGAAAATAGACTCATAGTAATACCCAGTTTGGTCAGAATTTGTTACAAAGTTATTTTTGATTTACTGTTGAGTCTCTAAAGGGTTAATGAGTCCTAAGGGGATTTCTTTTTTCCTAAAAACATTGGGAACATCTTCACTTTCATTTGTGAATATGATCCAATAATTACTAGAAAATTGAGCAAAGAAAATCCCATTCTACTTTTCCTAGCTTTAAAGTCAACAACTATGACTACATATGGGGATAAATTCAAAATGATGAAATATATTGTATGCAATATATAAATATTTATTTCTGTTAATACTGATTTCAGGCATACGTTCGACTGGTCTACCTCTCCTACCTAGATCTCCTGGTCAACTCAAGGTCAGAGATCTCTCTGGCTCGTGTGTTTAATGTTCCTGAGAGGGAGCTGACACATGATGCCTTCACAGCCCTCAAGCATGCAGCAGAGCAGAAGAAAATGACTATGTATCAGGTATGCTTGTAAAATTATCCTTATTTACTGGTAAAAATAAATGTTCTGAAGGATAATGAAAACTCAAGTTCATTTACTACCTGTAACAGTTACTTAAAGTAGTTTTAATGTTTAACTCATTGTGCCCTACAGCTAATTGTCCAGTCGTACCCTAGAGGCATTTCTCCAGTTATACCCTACACCTGGTGGGGGTCTTAACTGCCCCTCATGCCGAGACACATCTGGCTGTGGATTACCAGGTCAATGGAAGATATCGGGGATGGTTGTATACACAACACAATAAACATGTCATTTTGGAAGTACTCTAAAGGGATATTTTCACATACTTGAAGCACAGAGAGTGCTTTACACAACCATGTAATTTTTAACACGGTATGAGAAGAAATACTTCAGAAAAGAGTGAAATCTGAAGAACACGTAAGATTGACAATATCAAAATTGACACAGTTCAAATTATTAAAGTGAAATAATATTGACCCCATCAAGTTTTTTATGTTTATAAAGTAAATAACACTGCTTTATATAATATTTTATATAATGAGTAACTTTAAAACAGTCGGCCATCTTTGATTTAAAGTTGCGATTTACCAGTAGTTTGAGAAAATAACACTCTTAAACTTCATATTTGATAGAAAACTTCGGCGATTTCCAAGAGTTAGATTGTGTCTTTTATCTATTGATATCTGCAATTATCATATAATTATTGGATCTGACGTAGATAATTCCACATACCCGCCGATACATATGCGTATAAGTAGGAATCTTAAAGCTAACAGTAAGGCACATCGCCGTTTTTCTTTGTCTCGACTTAATTAATTCATTGTGTTTACATCCGGGTTACATGAAATTCCAATATATTATATAACAAAGTGTCTGATTGGCTGAGATCGAAGTATAAATTAATCATTTGGAAAACTGCTTTTACGATCGTATTTCAGCCGAGAAATGTTTCAAATTAGATGTGAATCACTTCAATCAGAGAAAATGTCGCCGATTTTTCTATTGCTCGCTACCATAAATGAAATAACAAAAAGGATTTAAGCCGGTAGATTTAGATTAAAATGACATTAGCATTTATGATACTGTGATGTACTTGATTGGCCGAGACTCGAAAGTGATATAAAACATGAGTTTTAACCAGCAAATATGATGGACGCATTAACGCGGCGTTCGGCAGTAGCCGAGACATTTTCAGGGCCGCCTTAATGCGGCGCTCGGCGCCAGACACAGGTAAAATGCGACGCGATAAGTCGTCTCCCGGCATGAGGAGGCTGTTTTTCGTGCCGCTTTAATGCGTCATTAGGGTACAATGAGTTAATGTTCGACTTCATAGTTTTTAAACTTAAAATTCTTGGCCCACATAGAGTCTTAAATTAACAGCAGTGAGAAAATGCTAATAATTTTATAGAAATGTACAGTGAACATGATTTCTTTATCCAGTTTGTTTGGTGTATATACATGATGTATTGTTCTATAGACGGCCTCATCGTACGTGATGAAGATACGCTTAGGTGGCCGTGGCTATGCTCCAGATCAGGACAGTCCCCTGGCCCCACATGTAAAGGGCATTGGTGAACTGGTATCTCTCATGCACAGGATGGAGACAGTGGTTGAGGAAGATCCAGACATCAGGTATGTGTATACCTTCATTGATAATGTTAACTAAAGGTAATCCTTCTGTATCATTGTAAACTTGACTATTCCATGAATAAGGAGAGCTATTTCTGTCACCTGAGTATGGGTGTTGCAATAATTCTCAGCTTATAGTTCGGTTGCATGGGTAAGCATGATTATATCTGTTTGTAACCATTATATAAAAAAGAATTACACTTCAAACATGTCTTCCTTTTGATCATACCAACTGATATAAAGAAGTTTGACCGCTCCAGCTTATACTTTTTTGTGAGAAGTATGGCCATGTGCTGATTTAGACATTGGTGCCTGCAAGTACTATCAAGCTTATTTATCATATTGTATATCAAGCATTTGAAAAGGTAAGCAAGCTTCCTGTGACATTTATTGTTATCATAGTAATGTATAGTGCCACCTAAAATATTTATTTTATGAAATAACAATGCGCAAAGATGGTTATGTGTACAAAAATGGTCTTTCTTTTTAGTTTACAAGAAGCTAACTGACACTAGCTGTCTATGTGACTACAACTTAACAGAAAATACACTGTATTTATAAACTAATCATTACACATCCTAATTTGTTCTGTCCAGGTCAGCGTGCAAGAGAGTTGTGAACATTCTGAAGCGTGAGATGTTGAAATGTCGGGACAGCAAAATCCGTCAGTCCAGCGTGGAATCTGTCTGTGATCACCTTATGGCACAAGTTACCGCTGTGATTGATAACATGGATGCCAAAATTCTCATCTCTCCAGAAAAGGTTTGATGAGCTTCTTTTTGTAACCCATCCCTTTCACACATATATACCCAGACATGCATACATTCACATCATAAATTACCATAGTAAAAATTATCTTCTATCTGTGGTATCCCCACAGCCAGAAGCCAGAACCACTTTTAAACAATTGACACAAGTAATAATGTAAGTTTTCTTATCAAACAGTGTAGACAGTGGCCAATTGGAAATGATAAGGGCAGTAGGTAGTGTATTTGTGCTAGAAGCAGGAGGACGTGAGTTTGTTGCCCTGGCAAAAATATCGAACTATTGAAAAAGTGGTACTGCTAGCCAGAAAGGCTTATCCTTTTATTTTAGTTTTTTTCTGGACAGGCTGATTTATTATCAGTATAATGGGAGTGGGTGTGCAATCATGTCATGAAGGCAAACTTCACTGTCAGTGAAAATAAAAACCTGTCTATTGGCTAATGGTCACCATAGATATCATGGGCTGATTTATAAAACTAAAATAAGCACTACAGAGGTACTGTTATATAATTCCCCTCCTCTGTCACTTTTTAAGCCGGCTGCAAATGGCGGTTCCCTGACCAGTCGTAGGGCAAGGAAGGCTCTTCGTCACCTGTTGGACAAACTTGCCAGTGTTGATGATGATCTCTCGACACTTGATCATCTAACAGATATCTACTCCAGCCAGCGAACACCTCTCCGCTTCCCATCTGTCCTGTCTCAGTTCAGGTGACTGTTTGTTTTGTTTTTTGATTACATCGTACTGACATGTTATATTGGCGACGTTCAGCTAATTATTGGTGGCTGTTTAAAGGATTCAAATATAGGGATGGAGTTGTAAAACTGTTATTTCAAAAATACAATATTTTTCAAAAACTTGATTAGACAGTTATATTATTATGCTTAAATCTGTTCAAGAATAATCACAAGTTACCACTCTTCTCTCTTTTTTGTGCATATATACATACATATATATTTTAAGTGTATCAAATAATAAGCATGTTTTAAAGCTAATTGGCTCTCATTCTTACTGACTTTTCACAGGTCCCCAGTGGAAGAATTAGAAGTGACCAGTCCAGAAAACAAATTCAATCAGTCACTGGCAGAGAGAGTCATGAACAAGATCAGCAAACAGCCAGTAGGTTTGCAGTTCTTGAGTTGTCTTAGGTTAAGCTTATGTTGTTGGATTTTTGCCTGAGAGTTAAAGAAAATAAGCTTGTTTCGGTACATATAATTGTATAATTTATCAAATACTTATTAAATCTACAATTTAGATGGCTAGGACAGCTTAATAAATATGAATGAAAATTCCCACTTTACTATGCAACTTATTGATACTATTATTTTTTTTTAATGTAACATCGGTTTATCGGTTTTAATTACAAAGTTACAACTCTTAATAATTTCTTTTTCTGTATTCATATATTTTCTGTTCAATAATTTATCATCAGCTGTGGTGACATGATGGTGCCAAAATAAATTTCATGATAGGTTTTATCATTCCCACATACATATATATCATCCACTGTTTTTCGGAAAGTGATTCTTTGATGTAATCTTAAGAAATCCTATTATTGACCCATTAAAATATGAGGGCAGTTCAAAAAGTTTGTGTCTTGCCCTACTGTTTTACAGACTATTGATTATTTCGACTCTTTTAGTTTGACAGAAATGTTTATCTTTATAAACTTCGAAGTAAAATTAATAGTTTGATAGTTTCTAGTTATATCAGTGCTACATATCATTTATTACCACTGTGATAACACTATGCTGGCACAAGCTGTAGAAAACTTTATGCTGTTTATATTCAGTCTTCAATTATAACAATTTTCCAAAAGTTAATCAGCTTTCAAACGTCAGAAAATAAAAAAAGGTTATTCTTGTTTAAGTTTGAAATCATGCAAAACAATCTACTTTAAATCAGAGAGAATCAAAATTATAAAGCAATAACGTTGGTACACTGCAAGGAAAAGTGTTTGATAGGGTTTAGTTTTCATTGTTTATTGACAATAATAAATATGTAAGATATTAACATGCAGGAGAAACATCATCAATTTGAAGGATAGTTGTTTTAAGTAGCAGTAGTGGTTATGCAAGGTCTGAGAATCACTCAAAAGATGACCTAGGCTAGGAAAATGAACATGAAGGCCAGTTCCAGGTGATTTATAAAGGATTAGAAGAATGTCACTCCTGCAAAAGTACCGCTTCAGTCATATCATTCTTGGTATAATAATATACCAAATATGTAACTATCAGACTGGAGTTTTATGAACAATAATATAATCATTGTAAGCTACTGAAACCAGTCCACAACCTTTTTGAGCACACCACATACAATTAAATAACACAATTGATAGTTGTATTATTTGTCTTTTGTAATATAATAAGTAGGATAAGCGGGAGGATGAGCGGGAGTTCATATGCACGACAGATTGTAACACCATCCGCGCTGCAGGCATAAAGGCCAAACTATATTACACAACCATACAACGTACAGACAAACGTAGTTATCTGTCTAGCCCAATTGTTTTGCACTTAAATTGGAACTAGACTTGTTTATTGTTGTCGTAGCAACCACCCGTATATAAGTTAAGAAGTTGTCCGATAAGAGGGTAGTCGATTTACAGCTAGCCTTCAGGGCGTGCGTGTGTGTGTGTGCCACGCTCAGCCCTGGCTTGGAACTCATGTTTCGTACTAAAGGAAAATTGTTAGACAACCAAGACTATGCTGCTACTTCCCGTCCACTATGCTGCTTTCTATCATCTATTACACTACACTTGCATGTTGAATAATAAAATTATATAAAATATTCCTGTGTAATAAAATGTATGTAGCTACAGTTTTGTTGCATAGGTTTATGGTGGTCTCTTTTACAAATTTATTAAGGCAACATTTCTTAAACTTAGTACCAGCTTGTTGTGATGATATGATGCACCTGTTTGTCTTTTTTTACATTCAACTTACTACAGTCTGTTGAGGTTGCATGATGCATGTCTACTTTCAGTCTGCTGAATCATAATCTGCTGGAGTGACATAATACATATATCTTTTGACTTTTAATTAAATACCTGATTAGGTGGCTTATTGCAGATATCTTTCAATTTAATATAATTTTGTGTGGTTATATGTCATACCGATGCAAGATGCATCTATTTTTATAGAAACTTCCTTCATTATTTGTGTGTGTATATTTCAGACCCCTGTCTACATGAAGCGATATAAGTCTACTGTGGATTGGGCAGAACCAGTACATAGCCTGGACCTTCTGACAGATAATGGAGACCCATTCCGTGAATCACAAGTCTACGTTATCCCAACGTAAGTATCAGACAGTAACTAGTTTTGGCCTACATACCCACCACAAGATGTTACTTCTTGGGTAAGACTATTTAGTACACAAAGCTCATAACTAGTCATAACATTAGTCATACCCAGTAGATGTATTGTTGAGCAGGATAGTTATAAGTTGGGTGAAGTTATCAACAATCAGCTAATTGTTATTATAAACAATAAAACAATGATACCTTTATGTCTTTCTGTTCCCAGTCTTTTGTAGAAAACACAGGTAAATTGAAGTTACTACACAATTGTTATTTTAGAGAGTTACTTTCTTACATGTTTTTCCTCCATGTTTCCTTACAGAAAAACAATTGTTCATGCTGGTTCTAAATCATCATCAGGAGAAGCTAAAAGACTCCTTGAATCAATGTTAGATCAGGAAAACGTCAAGGACACTGATATTGACCTAGTTCCCATCTCCTTGGCAACCAAGAAATCAAACAATACAAATAATTCACTAGTGAGCAAAACGAACAAAAATGTGAGCAATAAGCAGAATGGGAAGAAAGATGAAAACCAGTCTAAAAAGCGACCTCTAGAAGATGGAACGCAGCGTAGTCAGCCGGAGAAAAAGAAAAAGGCTGAGTCGTCAAAGACATGCCGTAGAAAACTACTGCCACCTGTCAAAGGACAGAAGTCCATCTCTAGTTTCTTCCGTGTTTAGCTGTAGTATGGAGGTGCTGACATATAATGATATGGTTTTAACCATAAGAACAGTGTGGATCATGTTTGAATATGGAGTTTAATGAAGTTATGAGGTGGAGTTATTTAGGATCACATTATAACATCACATTCACTACATTTGAAAAGACAATGACAGTGGCTTGAATTGTTCAACTCCTATCACCATAAAGTGAAAGCTTAATTAGCATGGACAAATAGAACTGCGAGCTATAAATGAAATTTAGAGGTTTATGGACAAGGGTGTACAGTTCTAGCTTTCAAAGGTAGTGTTATTTTAGAATGCTGTAAAAGGGAATTTGCACTCGGTAATAATGTTGAAAAATATTATTATCTCATTTTGTTTATTCAATATGAGAAAAAAAAATCATGTAATAAATTTGTCTTTTTTTTTTTTTAAATTTGTGTGTGCTATTTTTAAATGAATGAAGAGCCAGTTGATGAATGATGATTTTGTATTGTAGTATGATATAAAAGCAATCAATTTCTTTCGTTGATTTCATTTAATATGAACATATTTTATTCATGGAATGGGTACACATTTTTTAATTATGACTTCTTCTCAGGGAATTTACAATAAATCATGTACTTATTTCTGTTTTATTTTACACTGCTTTTATCAAAAATTGATATGCATGCCATTTCATATATTTGCTGCTTTTGTTATTATCTTGCACACATTGTCTTGCTGAACTAGTAATATAAAATCTATTTTTTTAATTATTCAAAGGAAAAGTTTATATTGTGTCATTATAATTCTATCATAAAAATGGTTTATTGCACAATTATTAACATATGTTCAAAGAAAATAATCTGAATACACCTATAGCCACTAACATTTTTATTTATTGTGTAAATATGTATATATTTTTAAATTATATCTTTCAAGAAAACGTCTTTTATTTATTTTTAATTTCATGACACAAATCTCCGACAAAAAGGATCCTACAAGTATTTGTATTTAGTCTTTATGTTGTTTGAGTAGAGAACCAGAAAAAAAGTTTTTATCTTTTAAATGTGAGTCTTTGTCAATATTGTGTGAATGTTTGCCATATTTAATTTATTCTGAATAAAAATATTTTAAGACATAACAATCATCATATTTCATATTTTTCCCATTAACAAACATTACTAAATTTTGAAAGTCAGGTCATTTGATTTTATCACACGTCAGTCTAAAAACTTTGCTTGCTGATCAATTTTAATTCCTCTTGCAATGCAAGCTTTGGTTCAAGTTCACTTTCTCAACTGTTTAATAACATAATCTTGACAGTAACAAAAATAATCTTTTACACAAACTGTTTATATGTATGTTTTAATTAATGCATGATAAAATGCCATATATAAAGAAAGTTGGGGTTTTCTCACCTTAAAATTTGCACTGCCAAACCCACAAATATTTTCATTTTCAAATCCACAATAGTTTCATGTGGCTGCTGAAGAGGTGTTAATACATGGCAGCATTAGTCGTATAAGAAGCAATGTGGTCCTAGAAAATTGCAGTATATGAACCTTCTGGTTTTCATCAATGATGCTCGAGGTGTTGTGCAGTATGAAACAACATACTTGACAGTTTGTATAATTTGTTAAACTTGATGAACTACAAAGAGCATGATTATAATTAAAGAATTGAAATTGCAATAAAATACTTGTTGAACATTGCATGCGATATAAACTTTGACAGTGAAAATTACCCTGTTACTTGATTGGAAAATTTACCAAGTACTTTGTACCAGTAATGATTTTAATACTCATTGACATCCCTACTTTAAATGTGAACTAGAACTATCACTAGAGGAGACTTATACCCTCACATGGGATGGGATGGGATTAGCCGGCATTTTTACCGATACTGCGCAGCGACATTTCTATCATTATAGCACAGGGACACTTATGAGGTGCCCAGGGAGTGAACCCGGCCGGTCCATTATACTGACACCGACGAGTCAGGCGTAATGCTGTCCCCTTAGCCCTGAGCATTAGGAGGGAAGCCACTACTACCAACTTTAAAGTCTTTGGTTTGACCCGGCCGGGGTTCGAACCCACGACCTCCCGATCCGCAAGCCGCCCTCACATGGGTACTTGATACTAGAACTGGTAAGTTTAGAATCAATGGCAAAAGGAAACACAGACACATGTAACAGTGACTCCACCAGCCCCATTTTCAATCCCAAGCACTGACTTCTCAGAAGCTACCTATACAGCATGTTTCATAATAATATCTTATTCCTAACTTAAGTTATTGAGCAGAAACCGTTTTTGTATTTTCAGTAACCTTGACCCCATTTTCAATCCCATGTGTTGTCTTGAGAAAAGCTACCTATGCAGCAAAGTTCATCACAATATCTCATTCCTAACTTAATTTTTTGAGCAGAATTTTTTTTCTATTTTTAGTAACAGTAACCTTGACATCGACCCTATCAGCCCTAATGTCGAACTTGACCACTAGCTTTTTATATTACACATATGTACCATAATATATTTAAATCTGTAAAGCCATTCATGAGTTATTTTCTGTAAACCATTTTCCTATTTTTAGTAACAATTATGTGGACCTGGTCAGTCCTGAAGTCGAATTTGACCTTTATCTTATGATGCTAAACCTGTGTGCCAAAACATATTCAAATTTGTCAAGCCTTTCATGAGTTATCATTCAGTAACCAGGAAAACCAACAAGCTCACTCCTATAGACCCCCTCAAACTTCGTTTGTGAGGGTATAACAAGAGCTACCACATTACAGCACGCTGACTATTCAGGTGCTTGATGTATGATGAGCCTGGATCAGATGTTATTGCAAAATACTATTGGAACTATAAAATTATTATATCAGCATGTTAAGTATTATTCAAATACGATTTTGAGGGGACATTAGATCTCTTATTTTTGACTTGCATTTTCAAAAACTATATTCAAAAGGATTTCTTACAAGTTTCATTCAATTTTTATTTTTGGAAAAGGTATTGGAATTAACATATAACATACATAGTATTTTTTTATGTCTTTATTAATGTTCAAATGTTTTAATACACTCAGCTTGCGATTTAGTAGAAGTTAAAAAGATGTTAAAAAGTTCTGCATATGGTAAACTCAAAATCATAGTAAAATTAATGTACATCAACACAAAATGTAATAAAAATAATTTTCATTTTACTTATAGTAGATTTCAAAAACATTTAATAATGGTGTTTCTTTATCATAAAAGTAAAATTTCACAAATTAAGTAAAGTTGTAATATTTATACCTAAATTGCACTTGTTATTTTAACAGAACAGAATGTATGTAAACATGTAAACTTTATCACTCAAAATTGGACAGACAAAAGATGACTAGGTTTTCTCTTGTTAAATGATAGTTAAATGGACTACCAACCACTTGTGATTTGTACATACATTGTCAGAGAGCAGTGATTAAATAAAAAAAAACACCAAAAAACAACCTTTCTTTTTAATATTAAACAATTTTGATTACCTCACAAGCTATACAATCATGATTAGAATTGAACACTTCTACATGTAGAATTTTTAAATATATAAACCATCCTTTGCCTGTGCAATTTTAATCCCTAATAAAAGCTATATTTGCATTTTATGGGGAAAACACATTTGGCTTGTTTTGACAAATCTTTTATGTTTAAAATTTTTAAATGTTAATGTCTAAAAAACAGATATAAAAATTGCCTTAAATGTTCATTATAAGTCATCTACATAATGATTTAGTAAAACATCACCACCATTGAAAAAAATAAGGAACAGAATAAAACCTGGGACAATAAAAAAGAATGGATTTCAAATAAGAGGTATTTGCAGGTTGTAAACAGATGACTAACCTGCTTACAAACTTGACTAGAAATGGAAACAGAAGTCTATTAAAATAAGAGAGCTGAAAAGCCAAACTCTAAGCAGCAATAACTCCACATGGAAGATACAGTAACCACTCCATAAGTACAATAAATTTGTGAACGAACTAACCCAGGTTTAAACTCAAACATTTTCATTCTTGATTTAATCCTTCCATATGTTTATAGTTAAACTTCATTAGGCTACAGCTGGAAATGCTTAAATGTAATATGAATAGAACTGTTGTAAACAAATTATTCATTACTTCAATTAAATAAGAAACAATTTTCTACACTTATGTAGAATTGACTACATGGTCATATTTCTGATCACATGACATTTGTGTTGGCAGTGGTTACTACAACTTAACAGGACATAACAGGTGTGTGGGAGAGTGCAGGTAAGCAGGAGATAGCTAGCATGAAAGTTTTGAATCTTAATATATGGGACATAAAAAAGTCCATTGTTTCCAGTGTTTCTCAGACATTCAAGAAATTTTAAAACAAGTGATATATTGTCATGAGGACAGATTAAAAATCTTTAAAATTAAAAATTCTGTATGTAAAAAGAAGAAAGCATACTGGTTTGATGGTAAACAATAGTAACTATTTATTGAGATAGACAAGTATGAGTATTTTAACTGTATACCCTGGATAGTTAGTACAGTAACATTGTCTAACTTACACATACTGCACTAGTAGGTTGCTTATTTGAGTAGATTTCACACAAAACATGTTTTCAATATAATCTGACAAAAGTTTATATTAATTTTTCCTAATATACCTTGTAATGACACTTTTCCTATTATGCATATTAGATATTTTTATTTCATATCTATGACTTTTCTATTTTTGACAAGTCGAGTTTTCAAGTTTGCTAGCTGAGTATTTAGTTCACTGGGCACATTCCTATCTGGACGTCCTCAAATGCTACACCCTGACTGATGTATTGATACTGTCCGTCGATGGTGAGTTCTCGGATACATCCACGGTACTTGCTCTTGGCACGGATACCTTTCACAATGGCATCTAGGTGAGAGAAAGCACAATGACACATTAATACTTATCAAGTTAAAATTTGTTCATATTTGTTATACAACTGCATTCAAAGGTTGATACCACTTATACTAATCGAGACTAAGGAGCAAACAGTGCAGATCCTGACCAGACAGCTCCTACAGACAGCTCCAATTCAGAGCTGATTGATCTGGATCTACAATTTTTGCCTAAGCCTTATCAATTTGTCCTTAGCAGATTAAGAGTAAAACTTTCAGATAAGAAGGGAATAAGGATGCACTTTTTGTGAATCTAAAGCCGGAAAAAATGTCCGCTTTCTTTCTTGTGACTGCATTCTTTCTTGTGATACTCATGTACAAATAATCAGGAAAAATGAATATTTGCCTATTTCATTTTTGCACCATATTGTTATACTACTTTTGTGCCGCATTTTGCATTATTTACACAATACACCAGCATAATTATGGCAAATATGGTGACTTCTAGACTGCATTGGTAGAGGAAGGTCGAGGACATACTTGTTGATAGAACTTTGACACACCAGATATAGGTCTAGGAAAACATATGACATGTCACAATCAAATGAATGTTTGGGTAGAAGATGTCTGGTTGATTTATGGCACACAACTCTGTCAGACAAATGTCTAGTAGATTTATGATGTCTAGAAGAATTATGACATACCACCCCACTTAAATGTTCTGGTAAAACTATGGCACCCCGCACCCATCACTCAAAAGTTTGTTAAAACTATGGCACCCCACCCCCATCACACAAATGGCTGGTAAAACTATGGCACATAATCCCCATCACTCACATTTTGGTAAAAGTATGGCACCCCACCCCCATCACTCAAATGTTTGTTAAAACTATGGCACCCCATCCCCATCACTCAAATGTCTGGTAAAACTATGGCACCCCACCCCCATCACTCAAATGTCTGGTAAAACTATGGCACCCCACCCCCATCACTCAAATGTTTGTTAAAACTATGGCACCCCATCCCCATCTCTCATATGTCTGGTAAAACTATGGCTCCCCACCTTCATCACTCAAATATCTGGTAAAACTTTGGCATCCCACACCCATCTCTCAAATGTCTGGTAAAACTATGGCACACAATCCCCATCACCCACATTTTGGTAAAAGTATGGCACTCCACCCCCATCACTCAAATGTTTGTTAAAACTATGGCACCCCACCCCCATCACTCAAATGTCTGGTAAAACTATGGCACCCCACCCCCATCACTCGAATGTCTGGTAAAACTTAGGCATCCCACACCCATCTCTCAAATGTCTGGTAAAACTATGGCACCCCACCACCATCACTTAAATGTCTGGTAAAACTTTGGCATCCCACACCCATCTCTCAAATGTTTGTTAAAACTATGGCACCCCATCCCCATCTCTCAAATGTCTGGTAAAACTATGGCTCCCCACCCTCATCACTCAAATATCTGGTAAAACTTTGGCATCCCACACCCATCTCTCAAATGTCTGGTAAAACTATGGCACACAATCCCCATCACCCACATTTTGGTAAAAGTATGGCACTCCACCCCCATCACTCAAATGTTTGTTAAAACTATGGCACCCCACCCCCATCACTCAAATGTCTGGTAAAACTATGGCACCCCACCCCCATCACTCAAATGTCTGGTAAAACTTAGGCATCCCACACCCATCTCTCAAATGTCTGGTAAAACTATGGCACACAATCCCCATCACCCACATTTTGGTAAAAGTATTGCACCCCACCCCCATCACTCAAATGTTTGTTAAAACTATGGCACCCCACCCCCATCACTCAAATGTCTGGTAAAACTATGGCATCCCACACCCATCTCTCAAATGTCTGGTAAAACTATGGCACACAATCCCCATCACTTACATTTTGGTAAAAATTTGTCACCCCACCCCCATCACTTAAATGTTTGTTAAAACTATGGTATCCCACACCCATCTCTCAAATGTCTGGTATAACTATGGCACCTCACCCCCATCACTCAAATGTCTGGTGAAACTTTGGCGCTCCACCCAATCACGCTGCTACCATTTGACAAATGTATGGTAGATTTATGACATAGCCCCTCACCCACCTGACAAATGTATGGATAGAACAATGAGAACCAGCAAGCTGACAGACCTTACATTGGTGTGCATCCTCCAATCAGAGAGGTTAATGAAACATGAGGGCCATGATGGCCCTTAATCGTTTACCTTAAAGGCTCATATCTTGGGTTCAAGTAATTAAGAGTTACTTTAGAAATCTTTGGTGAAGATTTGACCATTAGTATTGCCACTGCGGCCATTAACATTTTCTAGAATTTTACCTATAGACCTACTAAATCCATGTGTACCACTTCAAAACACATCTAAGATTTCATACTGGCAAACATTCTCGCCAAGTTTGGTGAAGATTGGGCTATCATTATGTTTTCACAAGGTTTTTTCTAAAATCTGATCTAAGAGCTAGTTTTTGACCCCACATAAGCTTGTTACAAACTCACCCAAGATTTCTCGCAGGCAAACGTTTTGGCCATAATTAGCGGACATTAAAGTCATAAGGGTGGTTTCCTGTGTGTTGACAAGGGTTTTCTGAGATTTGATCTAGTGATCTCTTTTTTGACCCCATGTGACCCAATGGCGACCTCAGTCAAGATTTCATGCAGACACCATTCTGACCAAGAGAGATGAATTTGGTTTTGTTTACCCTCCCCTTGCACCTTATAGCAAGTGGCCAGCTCCAGTGCTTAAGGTGGTGAAAACTAATGGTACAGAAGTTTATCACAGAAGTACTGGGTCATGGAGGATTCTTTAATGGCTTAAAGGTCTAGTACTATAAAACCTATAATCCTTGTTAAAATGTTAAAAATCATAAAAGTTAAAACAGTTGGTCTCAATTCAGAGACCACACAAAAATATGTATCAAGACTATTTTGAAAAACAATAAAAAATTTCATCATAGAAGATAAGACTTAAAACAAAAGTGTATATCATAGATGTTTTGTTATTACATAATTTATATCACAGATGCTTATTTTATGACAAAGTGAATATTACAGATGTTTGGTTATTACAAAATATTGCTTATTTTGAGACTTATAAGAGTAATTTGCATGGTATCACCAAGTCGTGGAGTTAATTATCTCTATTTATTTATCTATAGGAGTATCCATCTGTATTTATTTATTTATCCATAGGAGTATCCATATTTGCTAGATGTGTAAAATCAGTACTTTATATGCCTATTAAGGCAACAGATAAGCATGTTTTGTATAGCATACTGTATAAGGTAGATTCATGATTGTAATGAGGTGACAGCCTGGTGGCTTGTCATTCTTCATATGATACAAACTGGTGTTAAAGAAAATTGGCTATAAATATGGCCTCTAATGTGTTCACATGTTTTTTCTAAGATTTGACCTAATGACCTTATTGTTGACCCAACATGACCCAGTTATTGTCTATTGTCTATTGGGTTTATCGTCCCACCAACAGTATTTCAGTTATCTGGAGATGGTGTCCACTTGAAGCAGATATAATGCTGCCTTCACTGTGTATAGCATGTCGTGAACACCTGGCATGATACCACACCCAGTCACATTATCCTGACACCGGGCCAACCAGTCGTGGAACTACCCTTATATTTGCTTGAGCGTTAGCAAGGGAGCTATACCACTACCATTTTTAACGACTTTGGTATGTCGCGGCCCGGGATCGAACCCGGGGCCTCCCGTACCTGGAGCCGACGCTCTACTGATTGCGCTACCAGGTCCGGTCTGACCCAGTTATGAACTTATGCAAGATTTTATGCAGGCAAATATTCTGATCAAGTTTGGTGAAGATTGGGCCATAAATGGAACGTATAGTGTGTTTACATGCCTTTTTAAAGATTTGACCTAGTGACCTACTTTATAATCCAACATGACCCAGTTATGAACTCATGTAAGATTGAATGCAAGCAAACATTCTGTCAAGTTTGGGCCATAAATGGGACCTCTAGTGTGTTCACAAGCTTTTTTCTTAGACTTGACATAGTGACTTTTTTGTTGTTGACCCCACGTGACCCAGTTATCTAAGATTTCATGCAGATAAACATTCTGATCAAGTTTGGTGAAGATTGGGATATGAATGGGGCCTCTAGTGTGTTCACAAGCTATTTCTAAGTACGATGAAGATTGGGCTATAAATGTGGTCTCTAGTTTTTCTTCAAGTTTTTCTTATAATTTGACCTTTTGTCCTAGTTTTTGACCACAGGTGACCCAAACTCATCCAAGATTTCATGCAGACAAACATTCTGACCAAGTTTGATGAAGATTGGATAAAACCTGTGGCCTCTAGCGTGTTCACATGTGAAACTTGCCACCGGACGCTGGATGAAGCAGTACCAAAAAACTTCACTTTGAGCACAACATGTGCTCAGGTGTGAGCATATTGTGCTAAGGTGAGCTAAAAAGTGAACTGGTAAATAATGATTATACCTGGCTTGCCACCAAGATAGATAGGGTTCTTGGTATCAGCAGAAGTGACCTTGGCATTGCCTGTTGTCTCCACTGGTGGGTTGTTGTCAACAGTTAGAGATAGGATGTGCTTGTCTTTGACAGCTGGAGAAATAATACAGAAAATATATCCGTACAGAAATTATATGAGAAGAAAATATTAACAAAGCAGTGAAAGTACTTAATAAAAGATTTTTGTCAGAAGAAATAAACAAAGAAAATAGATAAATATATGTAAATTGTATCAGAAACCTATTTGCTCAAGTTTAACTAACCAAATTTATTGTCATACTGTCATACATAAGTTGATATTCATAATTTTATTACTGATAATTTATTTCCAACAAAAACCAAGCTTTAAAAACAAACAAACTAAGTTTCATCACAGTGCAAACAGTCAAAGGTATATAATAAGCAAGTTGTGAGTTTATAAATTAAACTGAACCATTTCTCTTAACTGATATTTTTTAAACATATGAAACCATTTACTTACCATTAACAGTGTGCCAACTGCCATCACACAGTTTAGTATCCATCTCTGGGGCATATACAGCAATAATACTACCTCCACCATTGTCTACAGAAAACATCAGCTGGATTTGACAAACAAAAGTAAACATTAAATATCACTTGACTATGATGTACATAAGATGCATTTTTCTATGTAAGATAGGGACAGGCAACAATAAATATGAATTATAATTACATGTATAAGCACTGTTTTTGTTACTTGTTCAATGTGATAGAAATATTGCACAAAAAGAAACTATATAAATGGATTTTGATTTAAAAAAAATAGGACAATTTGGCCACTTTCCATATGAAAGAACAAACTTAATTCTTGATGAAACAATTATTGTAACAGTATAAAACAGGTTATTACATTTTCTTGTGCTCAATCAGTCAACAATCTGCTTTTCTTTATAAAACAGCAATCTAAGTTTATTAAAGTCTCTAGTGGTTTATCTTGAGCTACACTTCATTCCTTGGGTTTATATATTCATTGTAAGGGTTCTAAGACTTAATCTACCAAGCAATTGGCTCACCTGTCCATCCACCATCTGCAGCAGGACAAAGTCCATCTCTCCATGGATCGAGAAGATAACGCCATTCTTGGAACGTGGACGAATCTGAACACTCAGGGTCAGGTCACGTCCAACATTGAAGGAGTCGTCTGCAAAAAATGTTAATGATGTAAAAATTGTGTTGAAGATAAAAGATTTTTATTTAAAATCACTTAGCCACTTATTTAATATATACAAAAGAAGTAGATCAGAGTTATTTTAATATCTGTAATGTTTGCTTTGAAACATAAATTGGTGATTATATAACTCAAGACACAAATGGACACAGAACTGTACCCAGTCCCTTTATCACAAATTATCAATATCTATACAAAAGTAATCAATGCATTATATCCACATACTTAAAACTTGTACTGTGACAATAACTCTGTTTTAAAGTTTATAAACTTCAGTTTGAAAGGAAGCACCTAAGCTATAGCTAGACTACGTTACACTACTTACTGAGTTTGATGTATCCACCATTTCCATGGTAATATGCACCAGCTTCAGTGAGGTCAGAGCAGTTGGAGATGCCCTGTTGCACTGGCGCCACACCAATGTCAAGGTCATTCAGCTTGATGTTAGACAGACAGCCACGGAATCCTTGTGTGATACCCTATACCAACAAAGTAACAGACAATATGCTAAGGAAAGTTGTTCTTTCTTTGTTTTTTAAATGTATTATAGGAATGTCCAGTTATTTTGGTAAAGAACGACCCCAGACAAATGTCTGGGTGAAAGCACTGGTCCACCACAGGTCATGTTAGATGCAAAGCCACTGAACTCTATCAAACATTAGACTGGGTTTAAAAACATTTTTTGTAGCATGTCATATTTTAATTAGACATTATTTGATTTTCATATATATTCCAAGTAAATTTCCCCACAAACAACATTGTAAACACATCAATATTAGATGCTATAAATAATGTTTGGCTTGTATATTAACTCCATAGATAATATGATTGGTGACTTCCCGTGCACACCCACACCATCCTGCTAAATAGCGCAATAGCTTTCAATGCTCTTCCCAATCATATAAATCAAAAGACCACAAAAAACGACATTATTTAAGGTGCTACTTAATCTGACTATTTTTAGAAGGAAAATATAATTAACAGTGGAAAAAAAGTCCAAGAGCCATGCAAAAATGTAAATCAATAGAAAGCATATATCATCAGAAAAAAACATACCTTAAAATCAGCCACCCACCACCTCCAAAAAACAAATTACAATAAGGAGCACTTACATCCTAGGTTATTGACAGCAACATTGGTAAGTGGGGTGTCTGTTGGTAGACCACCAATGTGGTATGGATCTACTTTGTTGATGGACCTGCCCCGCCCAGCAGATCTGATTGTATTGATCATATTTCCATCAATGGCCATGCTTCCCTCTTGCATGTTACGTCCCAGTTCAAGCTAAAGTGAGCAGAATGATGTATTTTCGTGTTGTTTTAGTTTGGTTTAAAGCAACTTAGTCACATTAGGTCAAATTAGACATATTGTACAGTCATATCTGTGCACACAAACACAGCATCAAGTTTTTAAAATCAGACATATACAATAAACTGATCAGCTTGGTATAATGCAATGATTTTAATACATTTTAATTAAGTACATCTTTAAAGTTACCTTTAATAAAAAACAGATAAGTGTAAGTTAATATGATTATTTAAGGCCTAAACAAAAAAGGTAGTTCTAAATCAGTGATCTATACTATTTTTGCTACTGTCATTGACAGTAGTTAATGAAGAGTCATGAGTTAAAAAAATGCTATGGACCATAAATAATAAATAAAAACTGCAAGATAAGTAATAGAAAACTATATATATCAATGAAAAAATTGAACAATTTAGTTTACATCTTTTTACTAGATAGATTGGCATATTTTATAGCCTAAAAAAAAACAACAAAATAGCAAATTAAAACTGCCTACTGTATGCCATTTTCCATCATTGTATTTGTTTGGACTGATAATCTCGCCTATGCCAGTACCACAGTCCCAGGTGTATCGGATGCGTCCCTTGTTTATGGTGGCAGAAATGTGGTCTTTATGTTTGTGGTCAGCCATGTACATCATCACACCATCCTCAGCTGTAGTGCGGAACTCCCAACTGAACTTGGACCTAGAAAAAGATGGCAAAACAGATGGCTTTGCTGTGGAAAATACTTAACCCTTGACTGTTTTTTTAATACAGGACCAATTTATTCTTAGATATTATAGAACAATCTACAAAGATCGCAAGACATAGTGCTATTACAAATATTTGTAGATTATTGTTTCATGCAACAAAATGTTTTGTTCTGGCATTTTGCAATGTTAACTACTTAATTTATAAGGAATTACTTTTATTAACTGAACATCAATAAAATAAACACAACCATTTCCTTTTCATACCTTACTCTGTTTTGAATTTTAGTGAAGTGAAATAAAAGACATAGTGAGACAAGCACACATATGTCACTTGTACACTGATGTCCCTGCTGTTTAGTTTCAAATAACTCACCTCTATTAATCTTCGGTAAAAAGTAATCAAAATTAAAGACCAAAATATCATATAATTAGAAATCTAATATGTATAAAATCTGCTGAGAACTTCAGAAGTTGTGGATCTGAAATAAAACTCCTCTTCACCTCTATCCAAAAAGCAGGGGACAAAAAGCCAGCTTACCTGACTCTGATTGATGCTGGCATAGGTCTCATACGTCATCCTGCTGTTGGGGATTTGTCCAAAGTAGGTTCCACGCAGATCTGCAGCTGCCAATGTGAGGGGTGGAGTGTCACTGAGAGCACAGCTCTTCGGAGGTGGAGCTATAAAAAGAGATGATACATTAATTAACCTAATCACATTATATTAATTATATTTGATAGGAAAGCCTTACATTTTTGCTTCTAACACAATGCACAGGTAACAACATGTTGGTAAGGACTAAGGAGCACACAGTGTTCATTTGGACCCGGTAGGTGTCTGGATCTTAACACTTTGTCTAAGCCTTAAATAATCATTCTTATCAGGCTAAGAGTTTAAATTACTTTTTGAATACTTGCAATGTTAAAAACAAACAGGTATGATAATTAGATGCTAACTAGTCTATGCTGACAGCCAGGTTAGTTTTCTACTATGTAGCCAAAGCCAATTGGGTGCCCTTTCAGAAGCTTAACTAGTCACCCATAATATGCTTACACAATATATATGTGCTTCTGAATTATGTGTTTCACAATTTTTATACACTTATATACAAGTGTAACAAATCTTGGTGAGCAAACGCCTTTAAAAAAATAATTTAAAACAAGTTTTGGCATAGCAAACCTGTAGTTGCAGCTGGTGTCAACTCAAATAATGGTGGAAGGTCTGTTGGCAGCATCACACGGTCATATGGACCTTCTGGTTCTGCAATATGGCAGCCTGCCAGTGATACATCAACCCTGTCAGTTGGTGGCATTAGGGCAAAATTGACAAACTCTCCATTGATTGTGACATCACCTATACATCCATCTAGCGGTGCAGTAGATGCTGCAAGATTCTGATTTATCTGAATGTCGGCGTTTCCAAAGTACCAGGCAGTGTCAGTGTCTAGACTCTTTTTGGTGCCCTTTCCAAGCTGCTGGGTCATCTCATAGTCATCAATGTTCATCTGAAGGCTGAAAACATATCAAGGGAGAAACAAAATACAAAACAATTCCAGAGTTGCTTTATCTTTTTCATTTGTATATTGTTAGCTTAAAAAGCAATTAAAAAAGAAGCTGTTTAAACTGCATGTTTGTCCATTTCATATGTATACAAATAATATTTTGTAAGTTAAGGACATTTTTTTCATAAGGCCTAAATAATGTTGTGATTACAATATTTTGTACATCTCTTGATGATTTTCATCTGATGACTGAAAAATAAAACATGGTCTGGGGTATAAATAGCATAAATAGAAAAAATTGAAAACATCTTCAACAGGATGTCTGCACATTCTACTGCTTTAAAAGTATTTTTCTCCACCATTGTAGCAATTGTCACTACCCTATTTAGTTCTTTCAGGCCCACTCAAATAAATAGTATGGTAGACTTGAATGTTTAATACCGGTAGTAAAAAAACCCAAAAAAACATACTTAACAAATGCATATTTTAATTAACAACACTCAAAAACAAATAAAAAAATAACTATAATTTATATTTTTTATCATAAAATTGATTGTTCAGCATGAGAAAGGAAATTTGTATTTAATTTTATTATAATTATTTACTTTTTACTTTTTTAGAGGGCGGGGGTATCAGAATATACCCTATCACTTTCTTTCAGACCTTGTATGGTGGTTAGTCCAGAAAATGGCATGAAGGGGAAGTGGAGAGTTCAGCTTGAGATATTGTCCCTATTTTATCCCACCATCTCTGTAAATATCGGTTGATATAACCCGTGTGATAAAGATGAGCTTTATCAACCGATATTCGCGCACCTGCTCTAAGCCGGACTACATTTTTGACGAAACGATCAGGAGTGTTTACGAGAACGAAACTCATTTATCCCGTAATTATGCTTGTGGTCACCCCAAAAATGTCCATAATATAAATTTTGGTGAAATAGAGCAAAAGAGGCTATTAAAAAAAGAGGATGCGAGCGGTTTCGATCTCTGACCTGCAGGATTGAAAACTTAAGTGGCAGCGTCTTTACCGACTGAGCTAACCGGACAGTTCCTCACTACCCTCCGAAGTTTTATTTAACTATGATATTGAAAATTTGGAAAACAAAACAAAATCTCAGAAAAATGAAACAACATGTATTACAGGAACATGGTTTAAATTGTTTAGTAATAGTAATAAAATCAATAAAAGTACGAATTTGTAGTCTGCAAAAAAAAAAACAACTCTCTAAATGTCAGATCATGCGAGTCCCCGTTGTTTTGATGTTATTTAGTGTGAATTGAAAGAATGTGATGAAGAATCGTGTAAAAACCTAAGCAGTGTTGAAGAGATGAGCTACGAGGATTTCGAGGCAAAATCTGGCTTTAATCCGAACATTTTTGACAATGAAATTGGTCTTGAATCTGTGGTGACTGTCTCAGATTGCAATCATCTGCCTAATCTTAGGGCAGACCCTGATGATCAAATGTCGTTACATGATGAACATTCAAATAGTTTAGATAGAGCTCGATCTTTACTCGAACCAAATACAGCTGACTGCACAGATCTAGACAAATGTGCTAAAAAAATCACAGTTTCTAGACGTAAACATGAACACCAAACCACCACCTCCAATCCCAACATTTCTCCAAATTTCGCAAGTCATCCTGTCAAAAACACAACTATCTTCGAAATTTTAAAGCGCTATATTCAATGTTCATAATTTCAATGTCATCAACAATTAAAATTCATATTTTACAATTTGTTACAGCCACAAACACACACACACACACAAACATCGAATGTAATTCGCGTTTCTTAATGCCAAGTGCGTAGCAACTTTAAGGTTACACGGCCTTGACATTGCACACTACATGTATAACTTTACACGAGGGTGTGATTTTTGTTGTTCTTTTTTTCCAACCATTATTTTCAGTTATTGTAATCAATAAAATTACAACCTTGTGTATAGCGCAAATAAAATAATAAAAAATAACATGTTTATTGTCATATTTTTATTGTAAAATAGAACTATTTCTTATACCCGAATTACTCTATTGCTCGCGCATGAATTTCGTGTATTGCATTGGAATGTCAGATTATGTAACGGAGGAGCAGTAGCGGTTAATTTAAATGTTTCCCTTTGAAAAGCTGTTCATGGTGGGATAAAAAGAATACCAGGTTAGTGTTGATATAGATAAATGTTATCATGCGAGGCCCGAAAATCAGAAAGCACTCGGCAAGCCTCGTGCTTTCTGATTTTCTTAGCCTCGCATGATAACATTTATCTATATCAACACTAACCTGGTATTCTCTATATCTCATGCTCTGGCCCATAATCTTTTATAGCCAGTTTGGCAATCAGCAAAAATAACAGAAAATAAGCACAACAAACAAAACATCACCACATAGAGAACACACAGAGAAGAATAACCTCTAGATCAATTTAAGTAAAAAGTACACCATGCAAAGGATAAAGGGTGCATGAAACAATCAAGATGCCAAAACGGCAGGGCAAACTTGAGGAAACCGCTACACACTATACAAAAAATATAGGCTCAAATGTACAAACAAGGCTGATTCTTAATTTATGATAAATAAAAATGACTTAAAGGGTGGTACTAACACTTTTATCTTAATGCTGATATTCTTATTATCTTTTCAACTCAGTTATTTGTCCAATGGATTAACTTATGTTTCCAAAGGACTAACTGCAAGGGAAGCTACAGTAGAAAATCTGTACATTTTCTTTTTGTTAATTGGAACATTTTACTTGCATGTTACTTATAAGCAAATTAAAAAAACTTTAACTCTTAACAAGTTATTACAGTTACTTTTTGACTTCTCAAGATATTCTGAAGACTGCCTAAAAACTAACAACAGGACCACTTGACCCAAGCTTAAAAGAAACTATCAATAGGAGAATGAGTTACACATGTAGAAAACTGCCTATTATTTTAAGCATGAAAAATGCATTTAAAGATCTGTTAACAGTTTTAAAGTTTGTTTGCAAATGACATAAAAAGACCCATTCTAATGAATGATGTATAAAAGTGTACTGTGTTGATTTGTTGCCAAAATATTAAAAATCGCAAAGCCAATTATGCTGATAATTTTATGAAAATAAATAACTGTGTCAATAAATTATTTCTTAGGTTTCTCGAATTTTTCAAAGAGGATTACAAATCTACACAAAGCTAGAGCTTCAAACAGATTAATAAAGAAATAACCAGGGACTGTTTCAAGACAGAACTAATGCTAAGAAGCATTAGTGCAGTTAAAAAGAAAGAAAAGCAGATTTTCCATCAAAACCCCCCAACTTAAAATGAATTTCTTTGACTATTTCCTGGATAATTTAAGTTTTGAATGGAAGAAAAAGAGAATTTATCACAACAATTAAAACAGCTTGAAGACATATGGATGTTAAGAAGTTATCACCTTATCAGGGTAATGAATTAACACAGATTAAAGTGATCAGAACATAAACAGATATAGGACTGCTTTCACTGTAGTTGCATGCCAAAACCAAACTAAAGCTATTATTAATTGATAAATTCACCAACTACTGATATTTTGCAGTGAAAAACCACATTAGATATTGATGAATAAATGGACAAAGAAGTTCCAATGTAGGCCCCACCTGCATCGGAGTTACCCTCTACTTATAGTGGGGCTATGATGATTAAAGGATCAGCTAACCACTTTCAAAAGAGATACCATGAAATGCTTAGGCAAAATAAAAGTACTACTTTTTTAGCATATCATTTATATTTTATTTTAGTTAAAGCACCTGAACTGGGGCAAATAAGAAAATCAAAGGCTTGTTTAAGTACCAAGTTCTTTTTACTTGCTCCCACACACAGTAACTGGCAAACGTATAATGCCATACAAGTCCTGAAACATCCCTGGTGACAACATACTCAAACTTCTAGAGGTGAGACAGCTATCTTACCTCCAGATATGAAGAGTATCCACAGATTCGGGACTTAAGAGCGCTGATAGAGCGGTCATTTCTATTTCTAGCTCACATTCATTTTTCCACAGGTATTTATCCCAACATTGGTAAATAAACACATTAAGTATGCATCTCAAAGTTCAAACATAACAAAACATTAGAAGATACTTTGATCATCATTTTGTATAACTTTTCTTTGATACAATATTTTTTTTCATAACATTTTTTAAACATGAACATACTTGCTATTTGCAGATTTCTCAATGAGCTGATTTCTTGTTTTAATTTTCAAGCATATTATATTATTAAAAGAAGACAATATTTTGAAAGTACAAAAGATGGTCTTTTCTTTTATTAAATTGTTGGCTTTTAACTGAATTTAATAAGATCTTTTTGTTTTAAGATGCATGAAAACAGAACAAAAATAGTAATACACACTTAACATAATTAAGTAAGCAGGTAGATAAAAAATAAACAAAGTGTTTGTTGTTGTTTTTTTAAAAAGCACGAAAGGGGTTCCTATATAATTCAAAAGCAAAGTACACAAAACATGAAATAAGACATCACAAATTAAGCAGGTTTCAAAGCAGCCTATTTGGTCAAACATCAAAACTTAAAAAGCTTATTTCTAACATTCAGTATTGGCTTGAAGTAAAACTCACCTGAAATGTAAACAAGTGCCCAAAACAATCTAACGTGAAAATTTGTCTCAGAAGTAAAAATACTATTAGCGGTAGGTAAACAAATTTCTTGAATTTTTTTTTAAATGATCAGATAGTAAAGAATGGTTTAACACTGTTGCTGAAAGTTTTGGGTGTATCTCTGCAAAGGACCTTCCCTGAAACCAAGGGTAATTTTTCAAAAATCATTTCTTTGCATTCTAAGCAGGTGACACAACTAATTGCATATGGAATTATTTTGGAAAAAAAAGAAATTTTAATTTCAATCAACTGTGATACTTACCCAAGCTCCACTCTCATGACGGAAACATAATGCCAACGTCCATCGTTGTATGTATTCACTCGACTCATCAAGTCCTGTTTTTCTCCACCTGCATCACTCACAACTGATATCTTACCATCCATGAGGGAGATTGAGAACCCAACATCCTGAATATAAATAGTGTCCAGATCTAAGTAACTTGTTGTAAGTTTGGGACTTGGTTAAACATCCCATTAATAATATTTTAGTCTTGGTCTATATATTAAACCAGGTGATTGTTTACACCTAGGATTGAAACTATATCTACTGCACCACCTAGGCCATTTAATGATTTTCAGCTCAGATTTTAAGGAATTAGCTGAATGTTAGTTAAAATAAATATGATTATGTAACTATCACAATAATAATGACCATAAATGGTATGTCAATTGGAATATTTCAGCTTAGAAACAAAACGGCATTGATGAAAATGGTTATAAATAAGTTTAATAATAAAGGATAGTCATAAAATAAGTAAATTAAAGAAAGATTTTGGAAAACATGTTTTGTTAAGAGGTGCTAAAAGAAAAAAATATTGTCAGAGATAAAATCTTTTAATACTAAATAATACTTGTATATTGATTTTTTCTGGCATGTAAAAGCCTTCCATCAATCACTTAGAGCAGATATAATGCTGCCTTCATTAATATAGAACTGAAGATTGACAAGGTTTGTAACACTAACCCCGGCTTGATTTCCAATGAAGATCAGTAGTGCCTCTTTTTGTGTGGTCTTAAACTTGAATGTGATATCCAAGGAACTACCAATAGGCTCAGACACCTTCTTTATAAATGAAAGCTTCTTGTCTGTAAACGAGGCAACTCTGGCAATCTGGAATGAGACAAAATAGTTCCTTTCATATCAATTTAATCAGTCATTTTTTATTTGCTATTTTTGTAACTCCATTTTATGTGCTCACCTTGGAAATTCCTGTCTCAGCAACACAATCAATTATCCATGTCATTTAAAGCGATATACTGCTTTCTTCATTATGTATAGCATGCAATTAACACCTGGCATGATGGTGACTACACACCAAGTCTCCCTGGAAGAACCAGTATTATATGTATTTTGGGGGTTTTGACACTTGACAGGTCATATGGCAAAAAATTCAATTAAGTTTAATGCGAATATTTTTCAATCAGGTTAAAATTGAAACAGGTAAATGGGAAAACCAGTTGTGGATCTACCCTTATATTTGCTTGATCATAATTAGCAAGGGAGCTGTACAACAACCATTTTTATGGACTCCGATATGCCCCAGACCTGATTATGTTAGAAAAATAAATAACTTAAGGCATAAAATTCCTTTGATGCCATAAGGAAGATAAATAAACTTATTTTAGTATAGTTCACCTCTTCAGGACAACCAGGACTGACACCTTTAGATTTCTTGTTCTCATTAAGGTCCCAGACTCCTAGCTGTAGTCTTACATCCTTGATACAACCATCAAAGCCTTGGAGGGTCACATCACTGGAATAGCAGAAACATTTTGATCTATCACTGCAAAAAACATCCTAATACATAAACATATCTTTTTTACCATTTTACTTTATTTAAATACAGTATTTTGTTTGTTTTTGAAATACATTGCATTGACCACTTATTGTCATTATAGAAATGTCAAGCTACATGTATTGTGGGGAAGACCTCACACAAATGTCCGAGTAGGACCACCAGCACATGGCAGGTCATCTGGAAGTTCTTACTACATTAAACCCTTTGCCACAAATGAACACCAACTCACATCATAAAGTCCAATGCCACAAATGAAATGCCAACTCACACTGTGAAATCCTTTGCCCGAAATGGAACTCCAACTCACACTGTGAAATCCTTTGACCCAAATGGAATGCCAACTCACACCATGACAGGCTATATAGTCAAAGGAGTTACAAGACATTGATTCAACCACTTCAACACAGGCACCCCAGATTCAGTATTTTCACAGCTATGTAATGTAAGTTCTCTTTTTTTTTAAATATATTTGTTAAACGAAATATACCCATACATACCTCACAGGTAGCAGAATATCATGGTAACCACCAATTGCAATGTCATCATTTATGGCCAGCTGTGTCATTGCACCAACAGCATCCACTGGACCAACTTTAGGAAGGACAACAAAGTAAAGTATAAGTGTTTATTTTCTTATAAAGGTATCTTATTTAGAATGCAAAGTACATAGATATTTGTTCTAAAGTTTTTAGTCATTATCATTATCTTAGCATCCTCTCAGGTGAACAGTATAGTGAAAAGAAAAATAAGAGTGCTAGGTACATGTCTCGACAACATAAGACAGAATTCACTTAATATAACTAAATGGAAAACTGTTCTTTTGTAGAATTGTAAGAGGTAACAGTGACCATCAAATCAAATATGTAAAAAAAACTCATCAAAAATTCTAAATCACTGCTCCTCCTGTAAAAAAATCTAAAAATTGTACTTACACTTTCCCTGCACCCCCACCTCACAAAATAATATGTTCAGTTTAAAAATACAACTAACTACTACACTATTTGCACTAGTACAATAAACACTCACCACTATTCTCGTCTTCATCGAAGAACATGTATCCAGTTCTGTTAGTTCGGTGCACTTGTAACTCATGCCATTCTCCGTCATTGACCTTCCAGTTAGGATTTGTCAAGCGGGCACGTCCACCTCCCAAATCAAACTGGTATAAGATCGTTCCATTACGCACTTCAATAGAGATGAAGTCACGGTTGTTGTCTCCCGCAAAGAAGAGCAGACCATTAGGAGCATAGGTCTTGAAGCGGAGATTGATCTGCGATTTAACCGCTGGTTTCCAGCCTGTCTGTTTTGCGCTAAGGATGACGTAGCCCATACCATCGAATCGGAAGCCATTCGAAGCAATGGATGTAAGGATGGTTCTGAAGTTTAAAGGTTGCTGATAAAAGATATATTTTTTTTTGGTGTTTTTTTGTGTGCAATTTGACCCAGTAGGTTGTCTGTTTTCAGAAGCACTATGACATAAAGTGGATCGAGGCAAATGGTATATCAACAGAATGAAAGCATAAGATATCAATAATAATAGATAAGGTATCAACCAACAACCATCCGTCAGCAGTAAACTCATTTTCAAACTATTGTCAAGTTAAAAGTGACATAAAACTCCAGTATGACAAAAACTGAGATCAGGTTATATTCCTATCTTGTGTTGGATCCCGAGTTAGGAGGGCTATGAAAAAAACTGAATCTTCAGGAAAAAGAAATTAAATTATCCCTTACTATTTACCAGACATATTGCTCATAAATTATTACCTTTCTCGAGCCCCAACAAAGTTGTTCTCCGCAGCCTCAAAATTCCAGAGACCAATCAGGGCATCATCGAAGTACACACTTTCCATCTGACCCACAAAATTGGAGCGAGTCACTTGGCTAGAGATCTATAATGATAAATGGACATTTGCATTTTCTTGGTTTTGTTGATAAAAACAACAACATGTTAAATCTGTTTACATGCGTAGATCTTGTCAGTTGTGTTGACCTATTGTACATAATGTCCATATACATATTGCTGGGAACATAGCAACTTTCTGCACCTTTGGGTTGAAGCTTTACCAAGACTTTTCTGCTGTATCTCCTTTGGTTTTATAGCACACCAATACAGTGAATGTCTAGCTTTGTTTGTACAGCTCATGCAAACCTAGTTCCACAATTAGTTGGTCCAATGTCAGGATAATGTGACAGGGAGTTACATTATGCCAGCTGTTCAAAGCATGCTATACACAGTGAATGCAGTATTATATCTGCTTTAATTTTACACCATCACTGCATGACTGAAAAATCTGTGGTGAGATGAATAACCCAATAAAAACATATACAATAATACTTAAAAGTACATCATTAAAATAAATGTTAGCAGGTAGTTCCCATTAGTGGATTCTTTATCCAACAGAAGTAATATAAGATAAAATTCTTGGCATCCTACTACAGTGTCTTAACTAACACAATATGTTTAAATATAAGACAAACACACTCACACTAGTTGCTTCAGGCAGCCCTCCGGCATAGAACTTGGTGGTGAGTGGATGCATCTCTAGGACAGTGGTCAAATTCCTGGCCTTCCCAGTCACTGACCCCAGTGGAGGCTGCTGGGTAAGGTCCCTCTCTAGTGTTAATGTGCCTGCCTTACCAACTCTGGCAATCAAATGTTTAGGTATTCATTTTTAAACATATACTTAAGCATCTAAATAAATAACATATAATATTGAGAAAATAAAGTGAAATAATAATAGCAATATTGCTGTAAAGCTAAAATTTTATATCTGATTGTGATGTTTATAAAATTAAAAACTTATGTTTATTAAACATACATATATAAATAACAGGCAAAAAAGAAATGTTAAACAGTGTTGTTTTTACCTGCTTGCAATGACTTTATACCACTGGCCATCAGCAACATAGTGTGGGTGTGTGATCTCAGTGACCCCACGACCCAGGTTGTACTTGTACACAACCTGCCCATCCTTGATCTCAAGAGACATGTAGTCCTGACATGGAATAAATTAATAGATTAATACACATGTTGCATATTGGACCAGACAACCGGGATAAGCTTAATCTGAAGACAGAAAAAGTGTCCTAATCTCATCAAAGTTTAATAGACATCCCAAGTTTGTTTGTAACATTATAGATCTGTTTGATAAAACTGTTATCAGCCTTTTTTTCTGAATTAAAGAAACATCACTTAAACTGTTTAATATAAAATGGAATCTTCTTAATTTGACAATCCTTGTAAGTACCCACAATATAACTTTGTGTTGATATGTATAGACTTATACTGGTTTGATTCAAGATGTAAAGCAATAATTTATATGTCTTACTAAAATCATAACCTCTGGACTCACCTGATTTGGTCGGTTGTCAGCAGATCGGTCACTACCAGCATATAAAAGGAGACCATTTTCATTCCTCAGTCTTGAAGAACAGTGACACTTCACTGTATGAGCCAGCCTGGGCAACATTTGGTGGGTTCCTTAATGTGACGCTTGTGTTACCCATAAATGTCAGACCAACACGGATCTGTGGAGAGATATTGACTATCTTGTAATGATTTAATAAGAAAGAAGTTAAATAAAACAATGTGAACAAAGTCATCATCATAGATTAAAAATTCTTCACAAAGACAAGGTAACCTGACACTTCTGTAATATTGGAAGACATACTGTGAATAAAATATAACTTTAAAATATGACTTTCAGAAATTGCAGAAAAACTGCTTTGACTTTATAAGTAGCTGGAAAAATTCTTATAACATTGTTAAAATTATATTCTGAATTAATTAAATACAATAAAAAGAAAATAATCAGCAAATAACTTATACATTTTTTTCAAGGGAATTCAAAATAAAGATACAAAAAATTATGTCTTTAAGAACAAAAAATAAGTAATTGATACTAAAGTAGGGTATTTATACAAAGAAACAATCATGTCTCCACATACAAGGTTGGCCTGGTTCCTGGCAATGGCAATCTTCTCCTTGAGGGCATCAATGTTGGCTTTAACTATGCCAGAGTGCTCCTGGATGCCATCTACCTTGCCTGTCAGGTCTGTGAGCAGCATCCTAATGTCAGGGATCACACGGTTCACACCATCCACTGATACAGATGGGAAAGAGAATGATTAAGTTAAGGATTAAAACAGGTTTTAGTTCCTTTTAAATATAATAATTCTCACTGATTGTCCATTGTGCAAAAATATAAGTATAAAAGTCAGTACTATAACACTTTAAGCCCCATTGTTACGAATATGTATTGATCTCTGAATACAGTCATAATATTGAATTATGGAATGGATAGCATTTTATATTATTTTTTATATTGAATTAATCTTAGTTTATTCATTGTCTGCTGAAATGTTGGTTTCAATTTATTTTGTTATGAAGACCGGCCATATTCACAGATTATTACTTAACGTTTTCATCATTATACTGCAAAACCTCGCTAAGAGGGACACCTCTAGTTCGTTTCAGAGTGTCCCACTTAGTGTGGTGGACCTCTTTGTGAGTTTATTTACTGTAATTAGTTCCTTTATGACAATTATAAAACCACCAAATGTTCACGCACCCTGAGTCCTGGCCAGTTTTATATCCCTGTTTGCATCCAATGACTGGGCTGCCAGGGGGATCGTCTTATCAAGCTGGCCTGGCAGGTTGACTAATATGTCCTTGACCTTTGCATCAGCTGATTGCACCTTCTCATTCGACTTGTTGATATCTTCATTCAGGGAGTTCACCTTATTTTTGTATGCAGCTAGATATAAAACAAATAGAGTCCATGATTGTGTTAATTGTTGTTTTTACTTAGATTAATGCATTTATTAAATATACACAAGTTTATCTTCCATTTGAGTGCCAAATGAAATTTAATTTGATCTGTTCTGCCATCTGCGTAGCAAAAATATCCTTGTTGTTTTTTTCTCAGTTTTTAATCATTCAGATTTTATTTTGATAAACTGTGCTGCAAGAACTTACAAGTGCCAATGGGGAGCATTTTGATCTGTTCAGCCACTGTGTCCTTGGATTTCTTCACCTCTTTATTCATGCTCTCTATCTGTCCTGTTCGATCCTTGGCCTGGCCAAGGCGCTCAAACAAACCTGGCAGATGAAAAATCATATATTATTATTAACTAATATATGTCATTATGAATGAAAATGCAGACAACAAATAAGCTTATTGTCAGACATAGACCTGAAAAGGTGTGCTTCTTATTTAGACAAATATATCATCTCCTCTATTGACTGATGCTCTTTAAATACATAGAAGATAGAAATGCTTACAAAAGTTCCAGATTCAATCTATAAAATAACCAAAATGTTAATATTTAGGGGTGTAAAAACTTTTAGGGAACATGGATGACAATAATCATGTCAAGCTGTGCAGTAAGATTTAACCTGAACTAGTCCAGATCTATTTTAATCTGATGATGTAGTATTGGTTTACAAATCTGCAGACTGAGATACTTTTGAATGCATACTATGACAATATTACAATAGAAAGCTTTACCTATCTGAGTGGTGTTATATCTGGTCTGGGCCTCAGTTAGCAGAAACTCGCTAGACATGGTCAGGTTCTTTGATGCCTCACCTACACCAGCAGACTGGGGCAAATGAATGAAAATACAAGATTAACCAAAGGCAACAACTAACCAACTTGGTCAACATAACAGTTTTATGCTAACTTTATTTATGAAAAAGAATTAATTAAAGGTAGCAATGGAAAAGGAATGTGCCATGTTATGTCACTTACACTCAACTTGGCTTCCTCTGCAGCCGTTAGTGCCATCATGGCTGCATCTTTGGCATCCTCAGTAGCCTTGACAATGTGGTCATAGATTCTACCAGCCCGTACAGCAGTGGACGACAGCATCCGGGTGTCCATGTAATCACTGGGATGTAAATATGTTTTAAAACAAATTCAAACCACCTCATTTTAACCTTCAACTTGCACTTACAGTTGTATCTACTTCAATGAGGTAAGAAAGAGCAAAAGTGCTTAAGCACTGTGATGAAAACATTTGACATATTGCTTATATAAGTATATAAAACTGAAGGAATGACAGACTCTCCCAGACAAAATGCCTCCTACGCACAGGATGACAAAATCACACTTGTAATTTTTCAATAGGACATATCACTCCTTCTTTAGTTTTTATCTGGTTGGACATAATCCCTCGCTAATTTGCAAAGGTGCACACACTAAAGCTCCCCTCAGCCTGCAATCAATGGAGGTATTTTGCCTACCTATGCTAAGTCACTTAGGTGCTATAGTCTAGGAGGACTCTTTCACTCTATGAAAATTAAAATTCATATTTCTTCCATTAAAAACATTGAATTTAATGTTATAATACAGTTTGACAACGAAATATCACACACCTCTCTAGTATAACAGCCTGTTCCTCCATACTGTTGGCATGGTCCCAGCTCTCGTTGACAGCTATGCGGGCATGTTCATTTCCTTGCTCCTTCTTGTTGATAAATATGTTCAAGGCAGCTCGTCCCTGCATCACTAGGCTTTGCACTTTACTAATGTTCTGCAAATAGGTTAGAAGAATATACAAACATTCAGGTACAGACAGTTTTATCAACAATTTAACCATTAAAAAATGCTAAGCATAATTTTAAGCAACAGCAATAAGCAGGAATTTCCCAAGAATTTAACATTTCACCACTGTGTACAAGGAAAATGAACCGATATCTTTACCAAAATCAATAACTCCATCAGACAAAATTTTAACCCATTCTTGAAAGAAACTGAAGAAAACACCAGGCCCAGTATATTGTTACATCTTATTTGTTTTTATCAGGTTTTGCTATGGGTATGGCATGTTGATTTTGTACTTATTAGTCTCTGCTTATAAACAGTTATACTTATAGCTAGAAACCTTACAATATTTGAAAACACCAAAATATTAAAGAAAGGCTGACAAAAATTTAATGTTCGTGATATTTTTAAATAAAGATGATGAAAAAATCTCCACAAAAAACAATACAGTACCTTCCTATACATCCACATACCTCAAACTCCTGATCTGTGACATTTACGTAATATTCCGACTGCATGTTCAGCTCGTGGGCCATTTTCAGTGTATCTTGGGACATGGATGCCGCTCCCTTGATTGCCTCTACATTTTGGCTGATTGATGTTATTACATCTTGCTGTATTTTCTTAATCGTGTTAATGGTGCTTGTTGACATGCCCTCGGCCACCTGACTGTTGTTTTGCAGATCTGCTAGTCGGGCACTGATGTCAAGTAACTTCTCTGAGATGGTTTCCAGGTACTCTTTATGGGCAAGTGGAATCAGTTTTTTTTCATTTGTAAACATTCATACCTGCAAGAGAATGATATGTACTAATGATTGAAGAGTGTATACAAATATATTTAACTTTCTGCAATTTTTTTAATTTTTTTTTGGCGATTCATTAACACCAGACATGTCATAATGATTGAAATGTTTTTTTGCATCCCTTGCAAATTTACAAGACAATAGTATTTAGTTTATGTTGAATTATAAAATTTATGTTGAAAAGCCAGGAGAAATCTCTTGCATGACTGTGCCCATTTTTGATTATACAAAGCTTAGTATTTGCATTAAGATTCAACTGCTGGATGATGACACTAAAGGTCATGAAATAAAACTTAAAACAAACACTCAGTGGGTACAGATTTTGACAAGATGTATATGTTGAACTAACTCTTTCTCAGTCAACATTTGATACACTATTAATTACTGAATTTAGAATACTCTATAAATTTCTGTGTTTCATTACTTGTAGAGAATTATGTTAGTTTTATTATTTTATATTCTGTCCAAAAATTAACATCCATGTTTAACTTACTTTCTTCAGCAAAGTCCAGCTCATCACTGCTCATCATTTCTGCCTCAGAAAAGTTGAGACTGCGGATTGTGGTAATTATTTTCTCAGTCATCTCAATGTATACTTCGATGTTAGTGACCTTGATGCCCTCATTAATCTGACGAAGAATGTTGGTGATGTACACAATGGCATCTGAAACATGGGCATCACAAACTTAAGTTTTGAACATTCCAGACTTTACAGAAGTTTTCATTTAGAATAAAAAATTATAAACATTTCATGAGCACAGAATTGTTAATTCAATTGTTTCTATTTTGTCAAAAGGCCAATGCCTGTATATATTACAAAACACTTTCAATGATAATTTTTGAATAAGCAGCTCTTTACAATTATATTCAGAGCAATTCTGTAAATGTAAATGTAGTAAAAAACAACAATGATAACAGTAATGAACTAATTATTTTGATGATCAAATTCTCCTGTAATACTTACCACTAGCATTGTGTTCACTCTGCATGGCTAGCGTCCTGGCAGCTAGACTGTTGTTGTGTAGAGTCTCTCCATCTGTAATCAGACCCTTGGCAGATGTCATCGAGCCCACAGTCTGCAATAGTCAAGAATCGGTTTACAATAAATTAGTAGAGGTACATTAATAATATTTCATAGGTTATGATATTTTGCAATAAATTTTTGTAATCTGCTCTTGATTAGAAATAGAATAGAACATATGTTTATGTTTATTGGGTTTATCATAACACCAACAATTATCTCTACTTGAAGCAGATATAGTGCGCTTTCATTTTGTATACCACATCCAGTCACATTATCGTGACACAGGGCCAACCAGTCGTGGAACTACCCTTATATTTAGCAAGGGAGTTATATCACTACCATTTTTAACGACTTTAGTATGTCGCAACCTGGGATCAAACCCCGGCCTCCCATACCTTGAGCCAATGCTTTACCGATTGCGTAACCAGGTCCGGTTAGAACTGCAAATAGCACAGATGGGTAATGAATATAGCTATAATTTGTAATAGACACCAGACTTGATAATGTCTGAAGGGAATCAGCAACACTCTGAAGTACAGTTGAAAGATTTCCTGACACAAATAAAAAAAAAGTAAATGGGCCACATAGCTGAGGCATCCAAACATGATCTGGAATACACCAAGAGGCAAAGTCTGGATGAAAAATTGTCCAAATGATGCAATGTCTGAATGTGACTTCATAATGTCTGCATGAAGCAATGTCTAAATGAAGCAATGTCAGAATAAAGGAATGTCTGAATGATGCAATGTCTGAATGATGCAATGTCTGAATGAAGCAGCAATGTCTAAATGAAGCAATGTCAAAATAAAGGAATGTCTGAATGATGCAATGTCTGAATGAAGCAGCAATGTCTAAATGAAGCAATGTCAGAATAAAGGAATGTCTGAATGATGCGATGTCTGAATGAAGCAGCAATGTCTAAATGAAGCAATGTCAGAATAAAAGAATGTCTAAATGATGCAATGTCTGAATGATGTAATGTCACAATGTCTGCATGGAGCAATATCTAAATGATGCAATGTTGGAATAAAGCAATGTCTGAACGATGCAATGTCTGAATGAAACAATGTGACAATGTCTGAATGAAACTATGTCTAAAAAAAGCAATGTCTAAATGAAGCTATGCCCTGATAAAGCTGTCTGGATAAAGGTATGTCCAGACAAAGGTAGGTGTGAATGTAGCTGTGTCTGAATGAAGTAATGTTCTAATACAGCTATGTCTATAAGAAGCATTGTTTGAATAAAAGTAATGCCTGGATAAACTGTCTAGATAAGGCTTTGTCTTAATGAAGCTATATCTGAATTGGCCACCGATTCCAATAAGGCAATATCTTCCCTATTTCATGGAAACAGCATGTAAAATGATGATGACAACATTAATCATTTCAACCATTTATTGATAATAAATTATAAACCTTAATTTACAATAGATAATCTTACATGTGATACTGTAAAACTTGTTCCACCATTTTCCTTGGTACTTACCCTTCCAAACACGTTCTGTGCGATGACTTCTATCCGATTCAGCTCCAGAGCCAGTGGGTCAAGTGTGATATTCTCGGACTCATACAACACTGAGATCACTTTAGGCTGAAAGATAGGATTTAAAATTTTATTTATTTATTTATTTGTTTATTGGGTTTATCGTCCCACCAAAAGTATTTCATCTATCTGGAGACAGTGTCCACTTGAAGCAGATATAGTACTGCCTTCACTGTGTATAGCATGCCTTGAACACCTGGCATGATACCACACCCAGTCACATTATCCTGACACCGGACCAACCAGTCGTGGAACTACCCTTATATTTGCTTGAGCATTAGCAAGGGAGCTATACCACTACCATTTTTAACGTCTTTGGTATGTCGCGGCCCGGGATCAAACCCGGGGTCTCCCGTACCTGGAGCCGACGCTCTACCAATTGCGCTACCAGGTCCGGTTTAAAATTTTAAAAACGATAGCAATGTAACTGTGTGAATATACAGTTCTAGGACTGCTTATCATTAACATTCTGTATACTGAAAGTTTACTCCTAATTTTGGAACTTCTTCAGGATGGCTTGTCGGCAGTTGTAATTAGGCACTGCTTACTTATGTTAACTGCAACACTGCATCAAAGCCAGAGCTAACAAGATAGAAGATCGACAGCTTTGCTGATAGCCTGGACTGTAAATAAGGATTGTCCCTCCATAATTTTGTCTATTCTACAGTGACAGTGCTAAATGCAAGCAGTTATAGTACTGCCTCTAAAGTAATAGCATGTAATCAATTGGATAAAATACCACATCTTGTTGAGTATCCTGACAATGAGGAGAATTATCAGAGGTTGTTTTGACAGAATGCACTCTGACTAACAAATAAAGAAAAATTTAAACTGGTAAGTTAGTTATGCAAATGTTTACATCTGCTAATGTAACAGTAGCATGATCGACAAGTCAAGTGAAAGTTGAGTTCAGTTTTGACATATGCCTGATTACAAATAATGTCTGATGATAATTCAAATCATTTACTGATGAAATGGCTTTGCACATTATCTATGAAATAAAGATCTTTTACTCTGGACATTAACTCCAATGTTAGGGTGTGCATACATGAATGATCCTTTACAGCATCTTTGAAAAGGAAAAGACATAATGAAAAGTGTACCCTGAGATCCTCAATTGCCTGGGCTGACATGTTGAGTCGCTTCATAGCCCCCACTCCAATAGACACAGTCTGTAGACTATCCTCAACAGCCGTGATGTTGTTGTCAAGGTAATCCATGTCATCAAGGAGATTATGCGTGCATGAGTCACACTCTATGGATGTGGTGAGTTGAAAACAAATATTGTTAAAAAAAGAATGAATGATACTTACATCATTTCTCTTTTAAAGGTTTTCATCTAAACTTGAAAATTAAGTCTATTATGGGAAATACAGAAAGATACAATAGATATATGATATTAGGAAGCAACACTTTTTGTCATAACATATATCAGTAAAAAACCCACAAGAGTCAACAAAAAATACTGGTTTAATATATATTCAACTCCTTTCTAAAACCATTTAAGTTTAAGAAAAGAATAGTTCTGGCTTTAAGTTCCTTCTTTTTCTGCAGTGAATCTCACTTCATTAACTTACCTTGGCAGCCTTGTTGTGGTATGAGTACCCATCTGTCAAGGCAGGTATCACACCTGCTCCCTGTGACACCAGGCAGACACTGACAGCGACCGTCCTCAGGATCACATGTCACTGCACCATCATACTCGCACTCACACACTGAAAATAGATCAGACAGTGATAATCAATTGTGGGCTTTTCTAAGGGAACAAAAGTGAGAGTTTTCAGATGCACCTTATGCTTTGATCCATACATGTTTAGGCAATACATGTACTTGATGCAAATTTTGTCTGTATTAGGCTTCTGTATCCGGTAAGCAGTCTTCCTCAAGACACACCCTCATAACCGGTGTCTTATTTGTTTAGGTTTGTCTCTTATTACCCCTTGACCACAGGCACCACAGCAAATAAGATTAAAAAAAGACCATTCTATATAAAAAAAATAATACATTTTCAATTTTATACCTATTGAACAATATATATTAAATGCCTAAAATTTTCTTAGTGTCATACTTCTATTTAAACACTTTAAAATGTTACTCTCTTCATAGATTAGTGTTGAATTCTGAGCTTGGTTTTACATCAATGTTACACCAGTAACTAAAATAGCAAGTAATTCAGTCATATCTTCTGGACAAATAAACTGCCACCATTATGTTGATTTAAGTAAGGGATCAATGTCTGATTAAGTTTAAAAGCAAGCAGCCTACCCTTATTTTAACTTATCTTGTTTACAAAGCACCTTAAAACTAGGTTATACATAACGTGCATGTCCATGATCTAGTGATTAAGACATTGGGCTCTGGATCTTGGATTAAAACCCGAAACTTACCACATAATGTTAGTCTGTGAATAAGACTTTTCACTGTATATTGCTCCAGGTAGTTGTGTAAAGGTTCTACCCAGGAAGTTAAGCAAGATTAGTATAAGTTGAAAGGACTTGTTTCCAACCAATTAAAAATAAAATATGATTAAACTAAAATAAATATTGAGATTTACTTACATTGACATCCTGTCTCCTGATAGTTCCAGTAACCCTGTATACAAGACTCGCACCTGTGACCTGTCACACCATCTTGACAAGTACACTTGCCTGTCATCTCTTCACACTGAGATGACTTGGATGCCTCTGCACAGTCACATGACAGGCAGCCATTACAGTTGTTAAATCCATATGTGTTTGGCTGGAAAGAAGAGGTAAAGGATTATTCCACAAAAGTTAAAATATATAGTATAAACACAGCAACTGTGAAACTTTATATATGTTCCCCCAAATGCTAACTCTATGAAGTATAAGAACATGACAAGTTTAAAGGGCTCTCAATTCAGATGATTTTGGGTACACCTGATTCTGTGATAACTTACAGCACATCTGTCGCAGTTGATGCCGATCACATTAGGTTTGCACGTACACTGGCCTTGTTCAGAGTTACACATCAGGGAGCCACATTGGTCACAGGAGCAAGCTGTGATACAAATTATATTAATATTAACATACTGAAAGTATTGTGAGCTTTTTAAAACATATCTAAATTAAAAGATATAAAATTGTACAAACAAATTCTAATCTGATCACAAATGAAGAACAACATGACTGACCTGGACTATATTATTATGCATAATAAAATTATAAATTTGTCCTTACCAGGTTAATGTGATTTTCAAACCATCTGCACCTTGACTCATTCTTTAAGTGTGTGGCCGAAAGGATTTGGTTTATTGCTTTCTTTGTTTTTGAAATACACCACAGCAACCATTAACTAGAATTTGGCAGTTTTTCAATTAGGGAGTATAATCATTGCAATAATATTTGTGAGAAATAGTCATTATATATCAAATTTTACAAAATAAAATAAATAAGGCGGAAATCAAACAAAAATGTTAAAAGAAAGATAATTTTAAACCATTTATCAATTTACTAAAATGCTGATATATTCTCATGTGTGTTACTTGGTGTGGGAAGGGTTGTATTAAAAGTATGAAGTCTTTCCTAATAATATCGTAATGGTCTTTTATGATAACCACATATTAATGTTCACATTACACAGTATTTTACCTCCAAAAACAGGTGGAACCAATACCAAAAAACTAAAAGACAAACAAAATCGTCATTATTCATAGAGATAGTCCTTCTCATGACAGCATATGTACTGGAAATTACTTAATACTTCTCACATCTGTTCAAGTATTAAATCACAGAAAAACTCTTTTATCACTTACGGTAACAGTCTTTAGCTGTGACAGCATCACCGTACCACCAGTCTTTGCAACGTTCACACCGTGGTCCTGTTGAGTTATTGATACATGTGAGACACTCCCCCGTGTCTGGGTCGCATGAATCGGGGTTGTTCATGTTGATATTGTTGCTACAGTTACACATCTTGCACGTGTCACCAGGTTTCTCAGGGTTACCATAGTAACCAGGGGCACATCTGTAATACAGGTTTATTAAAAATATTTAATAAAATATATGATAGTGCGATTTCAGACTGGTTTTGAAGCTCATTTGTGCAGCTTTTTATCCAGAACCAGCCATAGACATACTTTATTTGAAGTCTTAAAAATTATCGCAACAGCTTTCCCCATAAAATTACTGTAAACTCAAGGTGTTCATTATAAAAATAACAAAATGAGCCCTTTATAAGTGATCAGAACCAGAAACTTGGACTGGATTTCTCAGGGCTCTTTATGTTAAGCATATCTTCTCTGTTTTATATTTTAGCAAGTCTACACTATAATTATAACCCATTTTAACTTAGTGCGCCAGGTTAGAATTTTGAACTTGCAAGGCTGCCTCACCTCTCACACTTCTCTCCAGCATAGCCAGGGTAACAGTCACATGATGCCACAATGCCTCCCGCCACTACTAAACAGGTGTCAGCAAAGCTGAAATTAAAAAATTGATATTAAGTTTTGTTTGTTGTTCTTGATCAACAACATTCTAGTTGTCCAGGGACAAAACAATATAAATCAACCAATATTTGGTAATGTACATCAACAGGTCTTAGATTTTTGAAAAAGGCTTTGGTGAAACAGCTTCTAACTTTCTAGGTTGATCAAATGTTAGAGAATATTGAACAGTCATCAAATGATTACATATAAACTGGTTAGAATTATTTTCTTCAAAACATTTAAATATATCATTTGTAACTTTTGTAAGTTATTATCATTTGTAAAAAAGGTTAGTTTCAAGCATTAGACCTTAGCATGCTATATTGTGATAACTTGCAAAAAGTCTTAGTTATCTTGTTAGATTTACATACAAAGATGCCTTTAGATACTGCCAGAGGCTGTGGCAAATAAAACAATTCTGACGAGAAAGTTTCCAATCTTCCTAGGTCAGATCAAGTCAGGCTTAGCAGGCAAAGTTAAAGCAGTACTTACTTGTTAGAGTCCATCTGGAGGGGACATCCACAGATATGGCATGCCTCACCATAGCTTGGGTAACCATAGTAACCAGGGAGGCATGTATCACAGTGTGCACCCTGTGTGTTGTTGTGACAGTTCTGCATTGGAAAAAAATAAAAAGATAAGGAATGGTATGTAAAATTGTTTATGGAAAATGCACAAAGATAACTGAAAGAAGTTTGGTTATGTTCAGAACTTAGCTAATCTAGGCCCCTTCTAACTAAACTCCCCTCTGTAATCAAACATCATATCTTTAAATTAATTTTTATTACAAAAAAGTATTGCAACACTTTTTATTTACCATTTACATGCTGAACATTTTCATTCTATAAACTGTAAACAGCTTAACTTACAATACACTCTCCTGTGTGGAGGTCACATGTAACAGCATGTCCATTACAGTCACATGGTACACAGATGCCAAGATAAGGGAAGTGTCTTCCTCGGTAGTAGCCTATGGCACAATCCTCACAGGAGGTACCAGTATAACCCCGGGGACATTCACACTGCTCCACTGATAAGGCCAGCTCTCCACTGCCCAAGACTGAAGCAATATCTAGCTCCACCTCCTGCAGCCTGGGGAGAAGTCAATTTTGAAAAATGGTATAGTAAATTATTTACATTGTTTAAGATAACTGCTCAATAAGTGAAGATCAAGATCAGCCTGTTGGACCTCTCTGATCCAAATTGACACCAATTGCCACCAATTCCCTTCTTAAACGTCTAATTACATTTTGTGTAATTGTTAAAAATTACTAAGACAAGTATGGATATTAATAAATATAGGGAAACTAAGGGCTAAGCTATAAGTTTTACCAAAAAAAAAATATTTGAGCTAAGCATACCTGACTTCCTCTACCAGTGAGTAGTAAGCAGCCCTGAGATGGATGGATTGAACATTGGCCAGGATCATCATGAAGTCATCCCTGTCTACCTTGGCTCCAGTATCTGGGTACTCAAAGTTGAACTAAAACACATCCAATATACATGTATTTGTATGTTTATCCAAAAGATACATTGCTATTGTAGACATAATAAGCCAAAATATCACCCATCAACAAATGTTATGCTACAACACCCTGTAACCCCTTCCTTTTGGCTGTGCAAGTAGATTCTACATTTGCTTCCTGAAAGGTGTACAACTCTTGATGTATTGATCTTAATATAGGATGCTGTAATCACTCTGGATATATCACAACATTATATAGTTTTTAAGTAACCTGATTAAAATTAAACAAAAATGATGACTGAAGATTTATTCCACAAGATACTGATCTGCCATATTACAGTTCATTGATGCCCTTTATCTGTGTGGACAGTGAATCCCCACTCATTATTGCAAACATGTATTTCCTATCTTAGCCACGCTGCAGAAATAGCTATTTTTTAAGTAAGTGAACAATGTGACAACTTTCTTTTGAGATCATGGTATATCATCATCCTGGTAGTCTGCTCTGATGTCGATATCTATTTTAAGCATAGATTGTTAATGCTCTTGTTATAGATTTGGAAAGAATGCATAGATGTATGGACAGGAACATTTGGTAATTCTTTACTATTCTTCAATTAGTGAGACATAAAAATAAGTATCAAACATTTGTTCCAACCTCCAGTAGCTGGATCTCCATATTGGTGACTGAGCTGCTTGTTGGTTGCTTGATAGAGCGGTAGTAGATTGTCTGGTTGTTGCCCTGCAGTACCATGTCTGGACCCAGCACAGCTTCTGTGACAACAGACTCATTCCTTGGCAATGCAAACATTATCTTATAGAACAGGAAGCCTCCATAGCTGGTCACCTATATAAGAACATAAAATTTTTCAGCAACAGTTTAATCAAATTTAAATATTATGTAGTACAGGAAAATCTACTTAATGTCAATGACAGTTTTTATCATATATGATGTTGAAGCAATGCTCTCCCAGCTACTAAATACAGATAAAGCAAATGGTAGATAATGTTTATACATTCTAAGTGACAATCTTAACAAAGTATATCATGTTAAAAAACAAACAGCTTTACCATGCCAAGGTTTAAGGTAAATTCTTGGATTAAAAGATGTTACAAATTACCCTGTTTCCGAGGTAAGCTTCTGGTGCTATCCAGTAGATGGACTCATCAGGATCTGTTATCTTCTCCAGCATGTTTAGGACAGCTACAGTGGTGCCATACTCATTGGCAACTCCATCAGCTGTGTTGGTGATTCTCCAGCCTACCATGTCCATTAGCTGTTGGACAAAAAGTGGAGAATAGATATACAGAGTCCGGACAAAATTATGGACTAACTAACTTCTTAGACACTATTGGTGGATGTGGACCCCAAATGAACTTACCAAACAGCATAATGCAGGTTGGCTAGAAAACTTTTTAGATCCATTTTAAGAAGACCTTACTGTATGTTTTGCCTTTAACGACATGAAAAGTCATAAAAAGCTAGCATAATACCATATATAGTAAAATTTTCTAGACCAGATGAACCAGTTACAGAACTTCTCTTAATATATGAAGCAGTAAGCTAGATATATTTTGATCATTTTATATACTTAATAAGGTGGATGTCTGATATTGAGTAAGTTGCATTTATATCTAGGTGTCCTGGGTAGCAGCTTCTACATACAAAATCAGAATCTAGTGAAAACATACATTAAGCTACTAGATGCATTGTTTTAAAACTTCTAAAATCTTAATTCACAATTGAACTTACAACATCCCAGCGAAGTGAGGACTCAGCACACACTGCAGTGTTTCCAAAGCAGAAGCAGGAGGTACATCCCGCAGGCTTGACAGCATCCAAGTTGTAGGTAAATGGCTCACACTGGTCACATCGCTCACCCATCACATTAGCCTAAATAGAGAAAATTAATATTAGTAGTTGTACATTTTGTGTGGGCCTTTATACAATTAATGTGTTTATATATAAAAGATATAAAAAATATTCATGGATTCTAGATTGTAGGTACAAGGCTTAAACTAGACACATTTCTCCATGATCCATTGGAGAGATTCTAGAAAATAGTTAATGGGTGCAAATTAAGTAGATATTTTGTCACCAGACAAAATAAATACAAAAAGGAACAAAATAAATTATGAAATTAACTTTGTCTTCTATGTGTATGCTTAAAAAAGGGCTTTGTATACAATATTTCCTACAGATGATTACTTTTTATCTTTAATGACATGTTAATGCAGCTGCGCAGTTATAAAAAACTGACCTAAAGAGACCTATATAATTCTCAAGCAACTGATCGATGATAAACAGTTTTATAACCTCCAGGCCAGATTATTTCCCATCCCTCATCATTGACCATATCATGCCAATTTATTTTTAAACCGACACAAAATCCAACTAACATGCTTACAACTTCAAGCAAAAGACAAATTGCTTGGGACTCACAAGTAAACTATGCAGATCCTAATCAGGCAGCTTCCAATGTGAGCTTGCTGATCTAGACACAATTTGCTTAAGCCTGATAAAATAGCGCTTACAGGATTAAAGTTAGCAAAGGGTTTTCTGTACTATACCTTGCAGAAGCAGAAGCTGTTGCCAGCATCACAGATTTCTGCTGTAGTTCCATCCAGATCACAGTCACACTCCTGACAGTTAGGGAAATCAAAGAATCCTGCCAGACAATAGTCACACCTGCGACCTCCAACACCTGGCTTACACCTGTCAAGTAGAAAGGGATCCTGTAACACTTGAACAGTTGAAACCTCATAAAGCTAAAAAGAATAAAGATTTATTTACATTCATTTTCTTCAGCTGAAGGTTATCATGCATACTTGTGTACACATAGTATTCAAACAAAGTACATCATTTTATACATCATATAAACAAAAACTGCAACTGCAATAGTTTTATACACATGAAGTCAAGTAAGTTCTGATGTGTCAATCTAAGAATAAATTAACTTGCTCATAAATTTATGCCTCTGCTACCCATGTCAATACTGTATGTGATGCATAGATGTTGATTTGGATTTGGATTTGCCGACATTTTTGCCGATACTGTGCAGCGACATTTCTATCATTATAGCACAGGGGCACTTATGACGTGCCCAGGGACTGATCTCGGCCGGTCCATTATAAGTGACAACGACGAGTCAGACGTAATGCTGTCCCCTTAGCTCCGAGCATTAGGAGGGAGGCCACTACTACCAACTTTAAAGTCTTTGGTTTGACCCGGCCGGGGTTTGAACCCATGACCTCCCGATCCGCAAGCCGTCGCTCTACCACCTGAGCTATTGCTGCCAGTGCATAGATATTGACTAAGACACTTTTTTTGGTTTGACTACAAGATGGATGATAGCTAGGAATCTTAGCTTTACAGCATGGTGGCTGCTAGCACAATTTTTTTGTCAATTATTTTTTTAAAGGAGTATTTATGAGCATTCTAATAGGAAATCTATTCTTTTCTGAAAATGGCCAGCTAAACAAGTTTCCAAACATTTTGTTTCCATATATTATTGATTTTATAAAGCATCCCACCAACAACAGCTTTAATATCCCTTTAAAATCTGCTTGAAAGTCATCAGTCATCAAGAGACAGTGTTAATATATTACACATATAGTAATGCCCTTAATGTTATAGAATGTTAAGAACTGCTTCCCTGTAATACAATTTATCATTAGCCAGACACCTGGCCAAATTAAGGTCTAATCTTACAACACTGTACTTTGAATCAAAGGGGATATACAATTACTTTTATTTAAATTCTGCTCACAAGATTGAAGCAGAAACTTCAGAGCCTACTAAATCTGTCTTTTATTTTATTAGTAAAAAGCTTATTTAAGCAATGATAATAAATTCAAAAGTAATAAAATATAGGCATGTGAATTTTTACCTCTGTATTAAGGAACACACTAAATGTTAAAGTTATAATTAAGAGGTGTTCAATAAATACATGTGAATAATTTTCATAGTAACTTACCTGCACTGGCCTGAGGTCTCATCACAGTTGATGTCTTCATCAACCACACCTTGTGGGTTGCACTGGCACTCCTGGCAAATAAAAATATAATTATAAGTTTATAGTTTTGAGTACTTTTCATAAGAGGAATAACTTCATTATATTTGAATAAAGTCACTGATAAAACATCTCCAAGTCTTCTGATGTTCTAAATAGATTTTTATTAAGTTTTACTTGAAATAAAAATATTGATGCATTACAAGTACATTAAGATAATACAAGAATTTTTAATGGAATTGACATATGTCCCTGAAAGTGAAGTGATCTTACTATGACCTTTAATATATTGTGACCTTGAAGGTTGCACTTGTAAATGTTAGGTGAGACAAACTTCCAAGTGCATGTCTGTTAAGCTGGTGATGTTTGTTTAAAGTACATTAAAAAATATGGTAGTTATGAAAATGTGACTGACAGACACATGAACATACAAACTGACGAAACAGATGGGCAGTGTAATTGCTATATGCCTCCCTTTGGGGCACAGAGACTCTTGTTCTAACAAGCGAGATTATAGCATCCTACCTGGCAGCCAACAAGTGGGTCGTATCCATAGGTGCCAGACTGACATACATCACAGCGGTCTCCTGTGACCCGAGGTGGACAGATACACTTGCCAGTTACTTGGTGACACAGGCCAAATGGACAATTGCATGCTGAAATGGTGGATGAATGCTTACAGTGTTTTAAGCTTAAAGAAAAAAAACATCTGTCTGTTTACCATTAATATTTAGAAAAACCAACTTAAGCATTAACATATATAACAAGCATCAAAGTAGTAAACAATGTACTATTGTAATAATAGAAGAACATTCTCACATTAGAGTTAAAATAATTATTACCTAAGGCATGATAAATTTACAAAAATAATTCATGTCATTAATGTTAACTTGCTATTATAAGCTTGCATTACCTAGAAATGCTGTCTATATATTTTAATACATGTACAGTTATATATCAATTATTAACCATAGAGATGTACAGAAGTAACCCTACTCTGTTCCAAACCATAAGTTACATACGTTGGCATCTGGGAAAGCCATAGTATCCAACACGACAGGCTGAGCATATTCGACCAATCACGTTGGGTTTGCAGGTACACTGGCCACCGTACTGCTCACACTTAAGACTGAGGGATCCGTCAATGTCACATTCACACTCCAGGGCTCCATTATTAAACTCTGTTGTCAGGGTGAACAGGCTTCGCTCACAGAAGTCAGACACTGGGGTCCTATGGAGAAAAAAAAGTAATTATAAAACTCTAGACTTAGAAATAATTCATTGAAACATTTTGGACAAAGAGAATGATTATTTTCAGCATGCCAAAATTCTGTTGTTTTTATTCAATACAGAATGGGGTTAGGACTAGTTTGTTGTCTCTGCATTAGGTGAAACAGACACTAGAAATTAACCATTACTGTGCAAAAGAGGTTAACAAGAAGACCACCTTACATGAATGCCTTTTCTTAAGTGAGCTTCAAATGTACTCAGGAAAGGACGGGGGTTATTAAAGTCTCTGACTGCCACACCAGCCCTCAGTACAGTACCTGATCCTGAAGCCATCCTCCAGACATGTGTCGATGAAGTTCTTGGAGTTGTCCAGAGGCCGTAAGGTGATGTCCTGGCCAGAGTACTGACTGCTGGGGATCATCAACATGTAGTCCTAGAATAAAAAAGGGACAGATATTAAAAGATGTATTTATAGATTCAGAGTGTTTCCTTGGCGTTTTGCTAAACGAGTGATATTATTAAAGTGGACTGATATGGTTCATTCAAACTGTAGTCCTGGATAAGGAAAATAACAGGAAAATAGAATGGTAAAGGTGGGACTTTTCAATACTCTAACACTTGTGGTGTAAGATAATATCACTAAGAAGTCACTGCCAAAAGGAACCAGGCCTATAAAGTCCAAGAATGCACCCAAAAAATGCTTTAACTGAACTGCAGGACTTAGGACTGAGCTTTAACTTTAATAAGTCATTACATGCATAGGTAACAAGTCATATAGCTTCAGATATAGCAGCAAACTGTGTTGATCCAGATCAAACAGCTTCCAGGCCTGGTTAAATTGGGCTTTTTAGGCTTCGAGATATGAACTTAGATATTGCTATAAATATTTTCATTTCATGTTCTAACCAGCCAGATGTCTTGTCCACTGGTGTTGTTAAACACCACTTTGACATCAGTGGTGACCATGTCAACGTTGCCGGTAGAACCAGACTCATCAAACAGCAGTAGACCTCGACATCCGTTTGTTCCTGGGCAGTACTGGGGGTTGAAATCACCTACAAAACAAGAATTTAAAATATTCTTAATGGTGTTTTTTTCAGACAAGCACAGCACACAATGCATGATTTCTGGATCATCCAATGGAACATAGACAAATCATACATTTCTATTGTGTCTCAAAGTAATAATAGACAATCTATAAAAACTATAAAACTCACTTTTTGGTTGTATAATTTCTTGTTATTGTTTTAATACACAATCCCTGTAGCAACTTGGGTTACATTTTGCACTTACGTTTGCAAAAATCAATCATTAACATTTTTTGTATTCATTGTGATAATAGTGAATACAGAGTTATGGCTTAATAATGGAAGCTTCTCTGCCAGTAATTCAACAGCGCAAAAACACAGCAATCCAGAATTCCCCAATGATATGGGTAATATAATCAACATATGCCACCAACAATCTCACCATTAACTTTAAATAGTCACTGCTGAAAATGTCCTGATCCCTAACCTTCTATTAAATGTCCATTACAATGAGAGTCAAGTTTTAAATCTGAGGGTACATCTGACACAAAAAGTATGTATCTCCACCTTTTATCAGCGTTTATAAGCCTGATGGTTACAGTGTGGTTAGGAAACTGTAATATACATTGTTTTGCCAAGGCAGAGAATACCATTGTGTTTGCAGGGCCTTCATTAATAGGTTGTAAAAAAAGTCATTAAAATGCTAACATTTGTAATTAAATTTTAATCTTATGAACAAGAATGTTACAGACTGACCATAATTTAACAATGTATTAATAAATAAGGGCAACAAAAAGTACTGTCATTTACTAATTATAAAAGTTACCTTTGTACTCCTTTCCATTGGCATACAGGGTGATAGGCATCCTCTCCCCAGTGCCATATGGCAGGTAGTAGTGAACAAGGAACTTGTAGGTGCCAGGTTCAGGCACTGAGCCAAGAAGCACAATCACATCCTGGTGAACAGTACAAATAGATGAAGTAGCTCTCATTTTGACCTGGTTTCCAGACAAGCTTTACATTGTATAGAATTATAACAAATGCATCATTATGTCTCCTTGTTTTAAAAAAAGCTCCAAGGTATTCAATGTTAAAACTTGTTTGCTTCAGATTGTTGGCTTAAGCATGTGTTCTTTCAAAAGAGAAAACTGTAAAGAAGTCCTGATATTCCTGTATGTAATATTTACCACAGCTAAGGGTATTCTAATGTTTCATAACTAAAACATTTTCCCCCTTTTTTAGGGGAGGGATAGGGGTGAAAAATTCTTTACCAACTTGAACTGCTCATTATAATCAAATAATTTTTCCATATTAAAGCTTTTGCTTTCTTTTCCCCAAAAAAATATTGTACCTAATACTTACGATACTTGGTTCAGTTCTTCAAAATGTGCTACTTTAGTATCTGAAATTTTTTCTCCTTGTGTAAAAAAATCTGTAAACTCCTGCATCTACTTACAGTAGTTGAGTTCATCCTGACCAGTTTGATGGAGGTATCATCCAGTCTGGGAGGGTAGACCATGGCCACCAGATGATCATTGGGTAGGGCCTCAAACTCAATCTTCAGCGAGCCAACCGGAATAGAGTACCTTGAGTTGACACACCTGAAACATGACAAAAAGTATATTAGAAACTGACATTTGTTACAACATGCAACACATTTTATGGTCATGTCTATTATTCAAACTGGATTATTAAAAAATCATTTAAAATATCAATTGTTACTGCTTCACATGTACACTACTTTACTTGTTGTAACAAACTGTATTGTGTAAAATTGTAAAGTTGTGCATAATATAGTCACATGACCAGAAACTGTTGTTGTTGAAACTCTGCTCCAAAAACAGGGTAACTGCCAAGTTATGCTCTATGATAATCTTGCTATAATCATGCCTATCTTACAAGGGACAACAGTATAGTCTTGATGGGCATGCATGACACCTTCAAGCAAATAAAACTCTTCTCATTGATAACAAGGGATGAAACTCAATCTTCTGCCAAGCATAAATAGACCCAGTTTTACAAACAGTGTACATCAAGATCAGCCAGACATCCCAAAGAACTGTTACCATTTGTTGCTTAGTTTCTATCTGTACATCTTATTACCTATGCATTTGTTTTATTAGTGAATAACTAACAACTTGATATAAGTTATTAGACAAATTTAGCATGGTTAGAATGATTAGGTAAATATGGAGCAACTTTCAGAAGGAAAAAAATGTGTGACTTCTTTTTGTCAGTGACAGGATAACAGTTTGAAGGAAATAGCAACAAAAAACATACGAAAAAATGGCATTCACATGCACCTCTTTTGTTTGTTTTGTTTTTTGTTGCATAGCAAAACACAGTGTGGTCATATTGGCAACATCCAGCTAATTAGTGGTGGCGGAAGACCCCAGACGTATGTCTGGGTAGAACTACCAGTGCACCAGAGGGGCTGAGATGTTACAAGTCTGTGACTCTAACCAATTTGCCACGGGCAACCCTACACCTCTTTTGCCTCTATTTCTTAACAAGAAAAAAATCTCTTCCTACCTTCCATTTACACGGATGCAGACAATACTGGGTTTCACATACTTCATGGACCAGACAGAGTAGGGGATAGCAACTACTGATTCCTGAAATGTATGAATATACTTGCAGTCTTCAACAAAACCAGGTGGAACATGTCTAGCAAAATCTCTGTAGGTCCATTAAATTTACAAGTTAAATGGACTGACAGTCCACCAGCATTTTCAAAATTCGTAATTTGTATGAAAACATACATAATAAACTTATCTTAAAAACACTTATACTTAAAACAACCTCTCATCATACTTTAGTTAGCTTACCAACTTTTTACAGAGATAGCCGATATGTTCAGCCGTAACAAATGTAACTTTTATCAAGGCTTACGCACACAGCATGCGCAAATCTGTTCTAATTTACTGCCAAGTGTTGTGTACATTGTGGTCAGAAAGCAACTGTATAAACTTTATATAAGGCATTATGAAATCAGTTAGCTAGTAAAACAAATAATGAAAAATACAACCTTATTAGTGTTAAGAATTATGTACAGTTACATTATTTTATGCAAAGTATCAGTCCATAAAATTCCTATGCTTGGAACATGAATTAATGGTGACTGCATTTTATATGATGTTTGTTTCCAGTCTTTTATAAACACTGAACATGTCATTTCTTTGGCATTTTGATGATGCAAAACCCCTGACACCGATATCCAATAAAAAAAAAATCAAATGAGTACAACAACAAAAAAGCAAAAAGTACATTTCCACAGTCATGAAAACAAAAGTTTAGCATTTCTTAAAGTAAGATTTAAATTCAATAACCATGCTAAATACCAAATGAATTTATGGTAGTACTAGTGACCTTAGCATGTGTATGTTATTGTAGTTCTACATTTGTTTAAATTGAATATTGTATACAAGTTACAAGCTTTCAAAATAATCAGATAAATTTATTGTCTGGTGACTCAAGATGCTCTAGAGTCTGAGAATCCTGGTACGGATGATGATACAGACATGGAGATGTCTACTGAATGTGTCATGTCTAAGCTGGTGTCGCTTTGCAAATGATTGCATGATTGTTAATACTAGTTCTTTTTTGTGTCGAAATGCCAAAATCATACTGGTCCAGTAAATTTAGTCCAGTCCAGCAGATATTACAAGCTTGGTGGAACTGAACGTCCTGTGTTTTCAAATTTCTTTTGTGAAGACTGTACTTGTATATAAACACTTGTAAAATAATGATTAACTAGGGCCATAAGTGACAGCAAGGAATTTATTGTGTCTTAGTAAAGTGTACATTATTAAATATTTGAGAATATCAGGTGTTGTCTTTTGTTGTTTACATGACCCTGCTAAACCAAATAGAGAGATTGACTTATTGGTCCATAGTTTCTCAAAAGTAACCATGTTCTACATTCTGGAATCCTCTGCAAACCACATTAAGAACAGTCCCCACAGAGGATAGATCATGGTGTTTTTACTGTATATCCACATTTTCAGGCAAAAACAGTTTAGAGTTATAAAAAGTTTTTGTCGCTTTCTCACTTATAAGACTATTAACTTATAAGATGGGCGCCCTACTTCACCTTTGAAATTGCTGGTTTCTGCTTTGAAACTCCTATAAGATGAGGCGAAAAAAATGAACAGGAGTAAAAGTGTTAATTGGTAAACAGTGACTGTAATTTTCACACGTTGTGGGATGTATCTAGTCTCAGCTGTACAAATATCCTGTATCACATCGCGGCATGACATTGATTTCTTTAATCTCACCAAGTCTGGTATGACAGTACACGATATATCGGGAAACAGTGTACTGTCCTTGTGTACATGCTGCCAATCAATAATTTTGTGGAGAAATGCAATCAGCAGCAGCTTATAAAAACACATCAGTTCACGTCCCTAACTGTCAAACTGCTCAGATCGATTTATCACCTTGAAAAAAAGCTTATCTCAAAATCAGTCAACTTGACCTGTGTAATGAAGCAAGTCTACACAGAAACACCAAGTAAATTACATCTTGGTGTATCTGGCAGACAGAAGTTGGCATTTGTTTCAGTGTATACTGACAGATAATAAGCAGTGTTTCATGTTGACAGACTTCAAAGGCCAATTAAGGTAAATTATTGGCAGTCGATAACAACGTTTATGTGGTATGTTTTCACCCCAAAACAATGTGAAAACTTTTTGCCAGGTCACTAGACCCTGCCTATAAGACGAGCCCCACACTTTGAACATGAAATTTTGAAGAAAAAAATCACCATATCATAAGTGAGAAAATATGGTACTCACAATTCCAGCAAAGACATCATCACTCCCCTGCACAGTGAGGTTGTGGTATCCATCAGCAAGCTCAAACACTCCCTCCATCTCATTCATGTCCAGTAACACCTGCCGGCACAAGGCGCTGTTGGGGAGATAACCAGGGTAAGTGGGTGCTCTTTTACTGTGTTTTTGCAATATTTACACACATAAGATGAAGATCAGACTTTAAAGAAGAAGGAAGACACTCGACAAAATCTGTGTTTTTTATCAATGTCTTACTGACACAATATTAGTTTTCATTAAAGAGAAAGGTCATTATGTTGGAGAAACACCACAAAGAAAAATCTGAGTTAAACCAGTAGCACATATCAGAGGCATATCACACATATCAGCTGGAAGATGAGGTGGAACATATAATGATGGCCTGAGAAGTTGTTAGTTTGGATATCTGCCATACTTAGTATCCGCTCCAGCAAAGAGACAACAGGCTATACATGATGGATGGTGATGAATTACATTATATAACACAAGGCTTGCTCAGATCAACATAGACAGCATCTGTGATGATAAAATAAGGACTTACCTAAAGGCACACGGGTAGAGAACAGCGGTGGCAGGATTGCCAGAGATGTTAAACAATAAGGTCTGTGTGCTGGTCACATTAGAGTAGTAGTTCAGGATCAAAACATACTTGTCCTCCTTCGGGATGTATAAGTCCAGGTTGAATGTGGTCTGAGGATGAGGAATTAATTTTTATTAAAACTTTGTGACAAATCTGATGCAATAAATTATAAAGCCAAAAGTAATTACTGCTGTCATAAGTTATTGATAACAAAAATCTAAGCTATTTTATTTAGAGGAGGCTGTAAATACAAAATGGGACGTGTGCAGGTAATTCATTAACAATGAATTCAAATTTTAAGTTTAAGAATAAAATTACTTACCGTATTTATGCCGATTGCAAGCAGTGGTACTAAGTGTAATATTTCAGAAAATAGGAATTAAAGCATCACAAGTTAATGGGTGTCATCCACTTGCACTGACTAATGTCACTACTAAGATTAGGGCACATTTTCTAGAAATCAGTCAAAATAACCAAAATCCCACTCTAAGTGGCTGTGACCTTGAACTATGTGCAAATGAACCCAAGGCCAATAAGGGACATCATGTCACATGACCCTAACAACGAAGAGAATTATGGGCTCTTGTTTTCTCTAGATATTGAAAAAAAAAGCAGGTTACCAAAAGACATCTGCAGAACAATATGTATCTCATTAACAGTAACAGTATTAAAAGGGAGAAAAACATCAAAACAATCAATCTGCATCAGTTTCCTGTTATTTTCAATCTTTCTACCAATTTTTATCTAAATCCAACAAAGCATTACTGACTAACAGCTCTTGAAAAAAAAGCTGCAATAAATCAGGTTATTTTGCTATTTAAATCAAAAGACAATACAATGAATAAAAGACAATTTAAAAAAATGGTAAAATGGCACATCATTTGATGTGCATTGTCTCCCCACAGTTTAAAATCTTTCAAAGTACTTTTGAATTAAGCTCCAGAAAGAAAAGTGCTATGTACAGATGGAAGAATGGAAGGAGAGATGAAAGGAAAGACAGATGGACACCGCCAAAAACTTATCACACAATATTATGCTATAAACCCACCTGGTCTGGCTTGAGAACACCCATGTTGGTGATGTCTAACTCTTCCAATATATCTTGATCAAAGAACAGCTCAATGGGTACCCTCTGTCCATCTATGAGAATGTATCCATCTTCGCCCATTACCCTTGGATAGTCCACCACATCTGGATAGGAGTAGTGAATACATGGCCCAGTGTCCCCTGGCACTGAACAAGGCCGGTATACCAAATTTTGAAGAACAGTTGCCTCATAGTATGACTGTGGAACCAGAATCATATAGTCAAGGAACACGCTGCTGTCAGTCCTGATTGAGATTGTCCATCGTCCAGGATTCAAAACAAAGTTAGATAGTCCCTTTACATTGCCTACATTAGCAAATGATGGCTCAGTGCTTGGAGCAAAGCTGATCTCACTTTCCTGAGGAACATCATCAACATTGAATGGAGAGAGTTTGACCTGGCCAGTGACTGGTGCATTGTTGCGGTTCACAAATCGGTAGATCAGACGGTACAAGCTGGGCTTTCTGATGTCCAGGTCAAATCGAACTTCAGGCTGAAACAATCCCAACAAATGATAAAAAGGCATATACAATTCCTTTTTAATTCTGTTGTAAACAAATATTTTACCTCATGATTAATGTTAAGACTGCTTGATAAAAAAATAATAAAGTCATGGTTTTCTTATTCAATATTATATTAATTGTTGGCATTTTAAGTAAATTCTTTTGAGATCAAACTGAGACACTCACCTGTCTCTCCATCAAGATGGCATAGCCCCTCCAGGAGAAGTTTGCAAACACCCGCTCATCATAGCCGTATTTCACCTGAGCATCCTCTGGTGTATAACCATCCTCAATCTCGTATTTAAGCTGATCCAAGCTCGGGAAGAAATGTTGCCGAAGTGGCCTGAATAAATCACAATATCAACTTAAACTTCTAAGCCATTGGTGCAATAAGTTATTTTGTTTTATTCTATATTTAAATATAATTTTGTGACTTTTTAAAAATAAAATTTGACTTTAATAAATTAAAAAAAAGACCATTAAAAATATTTTTTTTTTTATTTACTGCTATTCTCTCTCAGTTAGGTGTTGACAGTAAAATTATCACTAACAATTTGACCACTAGGTCACTAGGAGGTGTCATTTGCATAAAACATGTGCTTTTGAGCCTATCTGGCTTTTAATGGACAAACTGTAACTGACACAAGGTTAACCAAAAAAAATAACTCACTGGTCACATCGTAGTCCCTCAACTCTGGGCTTACATGGACACTGGCCAGTCATCTTGTCACACGTCAGGGAGCGAGAACCTCCAAGATCACAGTTACACTCTGCAACAAGGTCAATGTACTTTGACTTAAAGTTCGTCAGTCAAAAACTTACTGCATAATACATTAATTAAAATTTACAGTTAACAATTATCATAGACTAGGAACACTAGCGAAAAAAAACCACAGACACAATTTGATATAATTTAGCTATTTATGTATGCAAAATCATGAAGAGACATGTGATTTGATGATAGGAAAAAGCAAGTTTCAACTGTCTAATGACTGCTTAAATGACAGATTGATTTGTACACTAGTTAAAATTATCATACACTAAAAGTAGCTGAATTATCCAATTGATTCACTTTAAGTTTTTATTTTATGCAAACATTCTGTCAATGCTAGAACAAAATAATTAAACTAAAATGACAGCATTTGCAGTATTGATAAATTGTTTAGCAGTGAATAAACATTCAAAAATTTGCTACTTCATCCTACTACACTTAAAAAATGGTTGACTCCAGAACAGCTCACACCTGTTGTTGTTTGTTTGTTTATTGGGTTTATTGTCCCACCAACAGTATTTCAGTTATCTGGAGACGGTGTCCACATGAAGCAGATATAGTGCTGCCTTCACTGTGTATAGCTGCCGTGAAAACCTGGCATGATACCACACCCAGTCACATTATCCTGACACCGGGCCAACCAGTCGTGGAACTACCCTTATATTTGCTTGAGCGTTAGCAAGGGAGCTATACCACTACCATTTTTAACGACTTTGGTATGTCGCGGTCCGGGATCGAACCTGGAGCCTCCCGTACCTGGAGCCGACGCTCTACCGATTGCACTACCAGGTCTGGTTACCTGTTGTTGACACTCAACCTAACTTCCAACACTAGTCAATTCCATATTAAAGGTTTAAAATTATAACCATAATGTCTTTATAGAGAGAGTAAGTCTCCTTACATTTCACATTGTACACCAAGTAACATTAAGGCCAGCTGAAAAGCAAGCCTCACAAAGAGTAGAAACACCATGTATTTACTGAGCAATTGAAAATCCTTATCTCTCACCTTGGCACCCATACAGGTTCTGCCTGTTAAGATTGAAGTATCCATCCTTGCAGCGGTCACAATTGCGTCCAGTGACATCAACCTTACACATACACTGTCCAGTGAACATGTTACACAGGTTCCTGCCTCCAATGGTTCCGGCATCAGAACAGGTGCACTCTATTATAACAGAATTTATACATGTACATATGTATGTACATATTGGATATGCCAATATAACTTCAGTCATTAACTAAAACCCTTAAAAATATCAAAACACAAAGTAATAATTTAATGTTAAGCAGTTATAAATAAATAATTTAAATGAAAAGATAAAAATCAAGACATAATCAGTTTCCTGGTGTGTACAAATCCGGATTTCACACCATCTTTAACATCTTGCAACATAAGGCCAACCTATTAAAATAGAAGATGATAAACTTCATGATTCACTATGTGTATGTTTTTCATTACAGCATATAGAAAACATTACTTACTCTCACAGCCGACTAGGTTGTTTCTGTTAAGGTTCCAGTAGCCAGGTTTGCATGTGTCACAGATTCTGCCGGTAACCTGCTCCTTACACTCACACAGCCGTCCATTGACCACCTGCCCACACCCTCCCAAAGGATACCCAGGCACCTGCTGGGCACCCGCAGGGTTACAGTTACATTCTGTAAAGACACAAAATCATTTACTGTAAAGTGACCATTGTTAATTGTCACTTGTGATAAAATATGACCAACTTTATTACAAATTTATTGAATAGGTAGAAAGGAATAGGGCTAAGGACAGACAGCAAAAGGTGCAAATATAGTTTTTTCACTAGGATCCAAAATGTTTGAGGGTCATTTTTGACCCTCTTGTCCGAAAAGTGGGGGACATTAACAAAAAAGATGGGTTACAACAATTTATTGTAAAGTAAACTGAGCGCGTGGCACACACTGCAGCTTCGTTTATTGCAGCGACCAGGGACTTGGATAGTCTGTTCACGTCGCTTCTAAGTGACTGAGATTCTAAGGCAGCCTTGTGTTGATTAGAGGAAATATGTCTTGTTAGCGTAGAAGCACGAAAGTTAGTACAGCTTTTATTTAGTTGTATTTGCTTTTTTTTTGTTGGGGATCATCATTCGCCATGCTGTTGGTACTAACGGCTGCTGTAGATTCTGCCAATGCCTGATTGTTTTTGTGGTCGTTTTTTTTGTGGCGAAATAGAATGTTAACCTGCGCTGTTTAGCAGCAGCCATCAGGAAATTTTCCCCAGAAAATGACGAAACAGTCTGTATCGTCTTGGCGCTCACAACTGAAAGTGAATTCTAAATAAAGCATCTACGACAGGTCACGTGATACGGTTTTCAATTAAATCGCTGTCGAAGAGTTGCGTCACGGAAAATGCTCGGCTGTTTTAACATTGCGCCAAATTAAAATATATTGCGTCAAAAATGCAGAAAACGTGCTCTAGAGAAAACACTGCAAATAGTGTAGATCCTGATCTGACAGCTCTCGCTGGAGTTGGATCCTCTGAACCTACACTATTAGGCTTAGCAATATCAACTTGTGCACTCCATGCACAAGATAACTGTTAAAATGACCTTCATTATATTTAAAATTCAAAAAAAGTATTTCTCTTTGTACTCTGAAAAAATGGTTTAGAAACATTTACTTATAAAGTTACCACTGACATCAAATTGTAAAAATGGCTTTTCATTTTCTTCTTAACAAGTGATCAATTAATTTTAATTTTTCATGACAAGTTATCTTGTTTTGTAATGCATGATAGCTTGACATTTATATCTCTTATTTACAATTTCTCCTATTTTTATTCAGCACATGAACTACTTTCAATAAGTATTATTAAACTAGTTTGCCAGTCTATCTTCAACCAACCTCACTACAGAGTGAAATAAGAAGTGGAAGAAATCTCTAGAACATAAGTCACACTATAAAAGCAGTTATATCTTGTACACTGCAAACTACTTTGCTACATGCACTTCCTACATTTTGTAATTAAGTTGTTCAGTGCCAAATGTCTCAAAAAGTTCCCTATATGCCCTCAGAGTATCAGCCTGATGCCATAAAAGTTGACTCCATGTTACAGTGAAAAAAACTGGGGCAAAAAAATTCAAAAAGTTATTGTGGGTAACATAGACAAAAGTTTTACCTTCACAGTTAGGATAGTTGTAAAGTCCCTCTTTACACTTGTCACACATGCGTCCCTGGAAGTTGAAGAGACAGTCACACTGGCCTGTCTCTTTTTCACAGGTCAACCCAAGGGACCCGTAGCTGTCACAGTCACAAGCTGAATGGAACAAAGAACAATGAGGTAAAAAAAATTTACACTGCAAGCTAGAAAAGACAGGGTAATTAGAAGCAGCATAATCACAATTTATTCAAAAGAATGGAAAATAACATCCAGAGATTGATTTTTGAAAATGATATAAATCTTGAAATTGATACAATCAAGTCATTAAAATGTAAGAATATAATTAATTAACATAGTCAACTGTTTTTGTTAACTATACTAACAAGCAAATCCTCTATCAATCATACCTGAAAGTAGTAAAATGACTTCAGCTTTGAGTGCTTCTTTAACCCTTATATAAAAATAAATATAAAAAACTGAGAAAATAGTTCAAAACAACACTTACGGACACAGTCAGGGTATTTGTAGAAGCCAGGGGCACAACGATCACAGTTCCTACCGCCAAAGTTTGGTCGACACTGACACTGGCCATATCTGTCCTCACACACATTGCTAAGTGACCCAGTCTCTTTACACTCACAGTCCATACAGTTAGGGTAACCATAGTAACCTCTGGCACAGGCATCACAACGGCCACCGTTAAATGTTTCTTTACATAGACATTTGCCAGAATCAGCATCACAAATCTGGTCTAGCGTGCCCTCAAAGTCACATTCGCAAACTGGAACAATAGATGTATTGTGATCATTATCATCATCATCACCACCAGCATCATCACCACCACTATTACCAATTGTTTTGGAAGACTTGATAATCGGACAGCCAGGGTTATCATAATTAAATTATTGCTTGAATTTAAAACAATACTAATAATAATGTTTGACAGTACTCACAGGTACAGTCTGGGAAGTTGTAATATCCATAGGCACACTCAGAGCAGTTCCTGTTGCCATAGTTGAGATGGCACTTGCACTGGCCGCTTTCCAAATCACAGAAGTTGTCAGGTGAACCAACAAGGTCACAGTCACACTCTGGAAATATAAGCGAATATAAACAGAGTGTGGCAAAATGTTATGAAGCAAGGGTTATAACTTTGGTGGGGAAGAAGAAACTTCTACCAAGGATCTCCCAACTGGGGAAATAAGTATGTTAGGACAAGATTGCACTTTCTAATACACATTCTGGTGTATCTTCCTTAGAAGTTAATACAGTGCTCCCTCTACAAACGTCACCTCTCTTTGACGAATAACTCTCTTAGACGTCACTTCTATTTACCTCTTGTTTTAATTTTAATTTTAACATATTTTTCCCTCTAAAGAACGACAACTCTCTTAAATGGCTACCGTCACAAATTTTTACTTCCATATTGTTTAAATTCCCTCCCTTGAGCAGCCGATGATTTGTTTCGCCAGTCGTCGTTAGCCATCAGCATTTTCCATAATGCCGAGTGATATCGGAAATGTTCAAACAAACGTGACTGGATCCCGCGAATATGTCTATTTGTAAAGCGACTGGAACCACTTGGCTCAATCGAACATTGTTTTCACAGTTTTCTCTTGTGTTATATAGATAAATGCTCTAATGCTAGAACAACTATAAGAAGAAACGTTTGCGGCCTACCACAGTTAGCCAGTTAGGGTAAATAAACCCAATCAAGTTCTTTATGAGTAATAAGGTGGTCTTTTTATTGCACCAATCATTCGTCTATTAGTGGCCTAGTGGGTGGGGTAAGTCTGGAACAATTGATTACTGGCATAAATTGGTCATCAGTGTGAAAAAAAGCAATGGCGAATTTTCTTTTAAATACCCATCGTAGTTTATCTACGTTACAATTTCTCAAAAACTGTCTTCATTATGGCTGTATTTGCTTACTGTTGTCTGTTTATTTAAAATGAGCTCTAAAAAGAAAAAAAGTATATCTGTCTCTTGACCAACGTGTAACTGTTGTTAAGCTACTAGACTCGGGGAAATCAGCTCAGGCTTTTGCTTATCAGTTTAGGTGTTATAGAACCCAGGTTTAGGTTTTGTAAAAATATTCATGTTGTATTTAGCATATTTTTATAATGTTATAGTTTGATTAAAATGTTTGAATGTGTTGTTTTGTCTTGTTGTTGGCTGTTAAAATCAAAACAATATGAAATATATATAGAAAAAGTACAACAGATTAAAATAATAATAAAAAAATAATTTTTAACCATTTAATGTAGTGCAGGTCAAAAAACTTAACTATTTAAAAGACTTTTATTAAATAAGATAAAATAATTTTTTAGATAAATAGAAATAAAGCCAAGCAAATTACAGAAGAAAATAACATTAAATGAATTTGAAACATTTAATTCTACTGATACTAAAATACTTAAGTACATGTATACACATGTCTAAGGGTTACCTCTCTAGAGCAACTACCTCTCTTAAGCAACCAAATTCTCTCCTTCTGCTTGATGTTGCTTAAGAGAGGGAGCACTGTACATTCTTTTTGTTCATCTGGAAAATGTATAAGAATTTGCCTCAAGGACAGCTTTGCCTTTGAGGTCCAAAACCAAATTTTTCTAATCTTTTTATTAAAATTTAAAATATTGAGTACAAGAAATATTATATTTGCAAAAGAAATAAACACAATGAAAAGGAAAAATACAAGGTAAAACATTGAAAAGGCCTTAAGAATTATAAATTGTAATTATGGTGCAAGGTCCATGATTGGATGCTAATTTAACAGCAGAACCTCTACAGTTGGTAATGATTCACAGACTTCCTCTTAACCATCTTAACACCAATGTATCAGACTTCTGGGAGTAGTCTTATTAGTCATGGATTCATTGTGACAGTATACAGTGAATACCAAGATACATCAACCTGACACCAGACAGATTAATCTTGCAACTACACTGTCAGCTAAGCAGATGGGAGCTACACTACTTCTATGACTTTGAAATGGTAAAACCTAGAATTGGACCTCGACCTACTGTACCTCGTCATGACCTCCTCAGATAGACTTTCGAAAATTTAACATAGTAGAAAAGTGTTGTCATACCTGTGCATTCTGGGAAGTTGTAGAAGCCAAGCTGACACATATCACAGTTCTTGCCTACATAGTTGGGCTTGCATGGACACTGACCACCATTGACCTGGCAAACATCTCCCTCTGTACCATTCACATCACAGTCACAAGGGGTACAATATGGATATCCATAGTAACCAACAGCACAGCTGCAGAAATAAAAAAAATATATATATAGTTCAAAAATAAATATTCATGGATGGCATTATGACTGAAAAATATTTTATGCTGCTTGTTAAAACTTTCAACTACATCACAGACACAAGTAAGGTCTTTATAGAGAAAAAAAGCTGTTATTGGTTGAGGAAGACCCTCATGGAAGAGACTCTCAGAGCTACAAGTATTAATATGCTATTAAATCAAATATCATCTAGCTGGCATTTACAGCTCTATCATTAGCATCTTCACTGTTGTATATTTTATATGAGCTTTCAATACATTGTGGGATATACATAAGCAGCTTACTGATTTGGTACCATACTTACAAAATCTTTTCTTTTACATTTCACAATGTGAAAGATAAAACAAATTTTCCATGCTTTGTAATTCTACTTCTAACAATGTATTGAGACAATTTTATAACAACAAAAAACAGTAATGAATATTGTAATGACTGTATATTATATATTGTCTCCAACATCATCTCCCCTTCGAGTTTAAGTTTATTTATTTTGTAATACAGTATCGAAAAATTGAAAGTGTAAACTTGTTACATCTCTCCCCCTGTCTGTACTCAGATAAACCAATCTATTGCCATCATTCTCATCAAGAAGAGGGCAAATAATTTAATGAATATCAAGATAACAATATCAAGAGTTAGATTTCTTAGAAACAAAACCACTAAGCAGTAAACCCAAGCTATGCTCATGGTCTTTCCATATAAGAGGTACTGTTTTCCTCAAGCCCTACTAAGGGTAGGGCAGTGAACATATAATTTAGTCTTTCCAAGTACCGGTACTTCATCTTACCAAAGTTGTTAGCAAATTACTAAGCTGGATATAAATGTAGCATGATGAGTGTTACTCATGTACCTGTCACAGTCATATCCTGTATACTCAGGTCGGCACTGACAGCGTCCAGTCTCGTCCTCACACACATTGATATGGAACTGTGGATCACAGACACATTCCTGACACATGTCCAGTCTGGTGAGTGGCGTGCCGTATGGACGGAAGAACCCAGGAAGACACTTCTCGCAGTTGATGCCAGTAGAGTTGAAGTCGCAGTTCTGACAAACGCCACCTCCGCTGTAGTAACCATGGATGTCAATACTGAGACCTTTGGCATCTACATCAGCGTCGTACTGGCATTGAGTGGTGCGCCCATAACACTGGCATGCTAAGTGAACAGGATATAACTACAGTTGATTTAACAGTGTCAAAACACCAGCATTTTGAACAAGTTCCAACATATTTAAAATGGTTACATATACATTTTTACAGATTGATAAATACTATGATTATCACTCATTACAATTCCTATCGGCACTGCAATTTTATCTGTTTTTTATGAAACATTATTAATAGTCTCTTTTTATCATTACTTTCATCATTAAATTCAACCATAGCTGCTAGACATTAACTTTGGATTCATTAGAAGAACTCTGTAAGCTAAATCCCATCCACTCTTCACTGATTTTCCAATGATCATGGTCTAGCAGCAGTGCCTTGACCAAAACTCTAGGCCCAAATCCGCAAGGACAGTAGATACACTGCATTTAAGTTAATGGTAATGGTGCCATGAGTACTTGCCTGTGTAAAAGAATATTTCAATAGATTTTTTCATTGCATTATAACTTTGATACATACTTGCTGAACAATAGTGACAGTTGTGCGACTATTTTGACTGTCAACATCAAGACTGTACAGTTGGGTTATATGTCAACAATATAACGTTGCCTGAGGTGAGTGTAAAGGGAATTATTTCTTTGGTTATGAAGGCTCTGTTCTTGCTTAATTTTGAACCATATCTGTAAAAGGATGTTTCAACATTTAAAGATACCTAGATTTTTGTTAAAGTGTTTAACCTTATTTTCAAATATAAATTATATTTTGATTGACAAAATGTTATAATAATGTTTTACATAAAATAATGCTTTCACTATTGCAATATACTCCTTTCCTATTGCAATATATCGTAACACGCTTGTTTTTAAGATACCCCTCCCTCATACTGATACTTACGTTCACACTCGAAGGCACTGTTTGCTCTGGCTGGTTGCCATTTCTTCTGAACATATCCATTGGCAGCATCACACAGTTCACACTGGTCTCCGACAGTGTTGTGCTGACAGTCACAGATCAGACGGTCTGGGCGTGTAAGGTCGATGTAGTTGCACGTGGATGCATGACCGTTACAGACACAACGTCCACCCAGAGAAATGTCCTTGATACTATAAAAGTACTGCAAACAGAGATGATCAGTTTTACTGTTTATTGTGTTTATTTCAGTTATCTGGAGATAGTGTCCACTGGAAGCAGATATAATGCTGCCTTCACTGTATATAGCATGCCATGAATACCTGGCATGATATCACACACAGTCACATTATCCTGACACCAGGCCAACCGGTTGTGGAACCAGTACCCTTATATTTGCTTGAGTTTTAGCAAGCCAGCTGTACCTACTACTCAGATCAGTTTTAATCTTTACCTGCTAAGCACAAATTGATCAGGCTTAGATAAATGATACAGATCCAGATCAGCCTGCATGATTTACTACTGAGTCTCTTACAAATAGTTGTTACCTTCACTATGAGTTATAAACAAATTACTGACAATAAGTATGGGTAAATATTTTATTTGACAGGGAAAACGTTATGGCAGTTTATCAATGTCACTCATTTCTATTTTATTCCACTTCAAATTTACTGTTCGCTTAACATGTTTGTGGCTTTAGATTGTTTGAAAATCTTCTATAATTACTAGAAGAAAAGCTACATTCAACTGCTAAGGTAATACATGTTACCATAATGGCTAAATTAATTAATAACTCAATTGTGCAACAGTATAATTTAAGTAACACAAATTCCTTTGTCATCAGTTACTGTACTTTACCTCAATAACTTACTCCAATCATATAGATTATAAAATGAACAGATTTATTTCATTTCCAAATCACTTCAACTGAATCACTCACCCTTCTTGTGACTGTGCTATCCTGTGTCGCCACAGCCATCAAATGTCCCAGCAGGGTTTTGGTCCTCAGGAGGCGCATCCTTACGTTGGTGGCCTTCATAAATGCCTTGAGGTCATCAGCGTACGAGAAGTTGTGGGCATTGGGACGGTTGTTGGTCAGGGATACAAAGATCTGGAGCAAAATTTAAGGAGTTACTATTAAATAAACTGAATTGATATCTCTTTACTGTTGTTAAGAAATTAATTTTTATATATTTATTTCATTATTTAAATATACATATTCTTGTAGGACTCATTTTACCTAAACCTCACAGAACATATTTTCATGTGTTCATCTGATGAATGATCTGATCATATACTAAATTTCCTCACAGTCTTTAAAATTCGCTGTCCCCTCAAATGACTTCAGCATAGGGATATTGGTCAAAGTCTTATGCTGCTAGTTCAAAGGTGGATGTTCAATTCTCTGGAATCCAAGGAAGATGATGTCCAACTGTGTCTGAGTAGAGTTATGTCTTGATGCATTCATGTTTTGCTCTATAGCCTGTAAACATTTTATTGTCTCAACTGGTGTTATTCCTAAATTTACAGACAACTCAACTGCTGTTCTGAGTTGTTACTGAATGTCACTATTGGGCTTATTTCAGGACTGCAGTGGTAACTTTAAAACTTGCACCTTAAGGTTCTGATAGCATTAGATGTTCTAATATCTATGTGATGTTAATGAGGATAATCGATGCTAAAACAGACGCAACATTTTAGGGCCATTCTCAAATCTACGTAAGATACTGAGTTTGGTACATATGATATATGATTCTCTTTCCTGGCACATAATATGCTCCAAACACACATACCAGAGATTCATATTTGCCATTTTTTTGTTAATGCTTCTATGAAATAGTTTTATCCTAATGCATTTCTTCTTGTTTTTGTTACAGCACAATGACAAAGTACTGCCATATTGGCAGCATCCAGCTAGTAATTGGTGGAAAGAAAACCACAGACATGTCTCAGTAGAAACCACCTGACTCAATGCAGGTCAGCTGTAAGATCTGCTCACATGAAAGTTCTCAACCTGCCTGGGATCTGAGCCCAATGGTTGAAGACCATCCCGGGATGTACAAAAATGATTAATTATATACATAGAAAATAACAATTTTAAATTGCAATACAAATTTAAACTAAATACCTACCATTTATCGGGATAGTCTCTTATACTAAACTATAGCATTTATCAACATTATCTGTCACACAACAGCAAACTTTGCTATTAAAGTGTTCGATAGTACAATGTTAGCTTCATAGGACACACAAAACTTTCATCATGAAGGTACATGCTCCAAGGTATAATCTGGCCAATATTGGACAAAATCCAACTTGGAATGATCAATCTTTATCATATAGCTATGATTATTATGAAGCCATGTTAAGTTTAATTTTGATGTATGCATTTGTTTTTGAGCCTAATACTTGCAAGCAAAGCTTGGAGCATTGTGGCAATGACAACCCTCAGGTGAGTGGGATTATCCCTTATTCATAAGGTAGTAAAGCTAAAAACTGGTATAGATAATTGCAACTCAAGCTAGATTCTAACATGTTGTATCAAAACTTGAAACATCTTATTCTATCATCAAGCTTTATTCCCCAAACAGATTACAGACCTTGTGGATATATCATTCATTCCATGCCCGTAATTGTACTTAAAATTAACTATGGTCATAATTTCTTTAAAAATTATATCACGATTTTACTTATTATAAGGGAGATAAATCTATCGTGTTTATTGTTCTTTTATTCACCAAATAGACAACTCCTTTACAAGTTTACAGTAATCTCCCCTGCCAGGAACTCTTACATGGTGAATATCACTGTTATAACGACATGAACTAGGGATTTTAATCTACAAAAGGGATGGGATTTGCCAGCATTTTAGCCGATACTGTGCAGCGGCATTTCTATTATTATAGCACAGGGGCACTTATGACGTGCCTAGGGACTGAACCTTCCTTTCCAACAGGGTCAATTAACTTACCTCCCCATTGTTGAGAGGGACAATTTTGGAGAAGTCTGTAACACACATTACATCATTGTCTGTCTGGGGTTGTGTCTTGTATTCCACGGAGAAGAATTTCTTACAGTCTAATGGTGTGTCAGCGAAGTATTGCCACGCCTGCCATGTTTTCCCATAATCCTCTGACTTCTCTAAGGCCCATGTTCCAGGACGGGGAGAGTTGGCCATCTTTACAATCACATAGGCAATGTGGAACTCCTACAGAATAGATGGACAGAATAATAAAAAGGAGGCAGGGGTGGGTGTTGTAGGGTTGTAAAGGTAACTAGGCTACAATTTCTTATGGAAACAAGAGCTTTCTTGCACACAAACCTTAACATGCATGTATATCACACAAATTTCAAAGTCAAACCAGGGCCAGCTTTTTCCACAAAATCCAACATAGAATTATTTGTATTTAATTATAGCAGTAAGTAGTGAGCATTAAAAAGGCTTTACTATGTGTAGATTCATTCTATTCTGAACTATTGTACACCCTGATCAAACAGCTCCTAGCAAGGAGTAGGCTTATCTTCTGTGTCTACACTGTTTGTTCAATCCTGTCATTCGCAGCAGTCTAAGTGTGTATCTTGGAACACCAAATAACTGGAATTTCTCTCTCTTATCTAGATTTACCTATAGCCTGTAACTGTGTGTGTAACACATGTTCTGGCAACTTCTGACAAACATAATCAAACCAAGGCGGTGTGTAAATGAAGGATGAATCTGTTCATTGACATAGAATGTCTGGCACCCTTTCAGCTGCAGTTGGCAGTGATAAAGTATCCAGACAGCTACCAAATTCAAGGGTAAGAGATAAACATAGCTGTTACTACATACTGAAGTACACTCAATGATCAGATATCAACTATAAGAAAGCTAGATTGTGGATAGAGACAGTATTCTGTATCAACATTACTGCTCGGGTCTTCTTCCTCTTTAAACACAATGACATGTTTCTTTCTACCAATAAATGTTCTTATTGTAACCAAAGTCTATTAATTGATTATTAATTTTTTCATATTATGAAAATAATTTTCATATAATTGTAATTTTTTAAGTATATTTGAAAAAAATAAAAAAGGAATTGAGTAGTTAATGATTTGAGGCAAGGATGATCTGTAAGTCAGCTCTCTGCTATGTCTGCCTTGGCATAAAAGCTATCTACATAATTATGGTAAGAATAAGCTGATCCCAGTCAAAACGATGATAACTGATCACAGTCGAAATGACACTATCTGATCAAGATAAAATGACACTGATATTAAGTCAAAATGACACTGATACCAGTCATTATAACACTAACTGATACCAGACAAAATGATGCTATCTCTTACCAGTCAAAATGACACTAACTGATCACCCCTTTATATTTTCCTTCAGAAAATTTTCCTTGACATTTGGAATCAACATTTGGAATGTTAGTTGATTTGGGTAATTTAAAAATCTCTTTAAAAACAGACTACCAAAATACAAAGTAACAGTTTGTACATAATTAATTTGTTGCAAAAATCTTGTTTTGAGGATCAGATGAAGACTTTAAAATATTAAGTATTTGGTCTCAATTCATTAATTTTCTGTAAGAATTTGTAATCTACAACTATATTTACAGTTAATGAGACCAAATAAAGGATATAAAATATAAGCAAATCATAGCAAATCTGGATGTTTCACGCATGATTTTGTATGCATTATACCTTTTTCTTTGGGTTTTAATACATGGGCGCAACAGAATTAAAGTGTTTTCATCATCCAGCTGTTTTAGTGGAGAATGTCACTGGACAAATGCCTGGACAGAACCACCAGCACAGAGCTGTTATTTTCTGCCATACTCTAAACCTGACTTGTCCCAAGACAAATGCCTGGGCAGAACCACCAGCACAGAGGAGTTTTCTGACATGTGCTAAACCTGACCTGTCCTAAGACAAATGCCTGGGCAGAACCACCAGCACACAGCAGTTATTTTCTGCCATGCTCTAAACCTGACTTGTCCCAAGACAAATGCCTGGGCAGAACCACCAGCACAGAGAAGTTTTCTGCCATGTGCTAAACCTTGACCTGTCCCAAGACAAATGCCTGGGCAGAACCACCAGCACAGAGCAGTTATTTTCTGCCATGCTCTAAACCTGACTTGTCCCAAGACAAATGCCTGGGCAGAACAACCAGCACAGAGGAGTTTTCTACCATGTGCTAAACCTGACCTGTCCCAAGACAAATGCCTGGGCAGAACCACCAGCACAGACGAGTTTTCTGCCATGTGCTAAACCTGACCTGTCCCAAGTCAAATGCCTGGGACAGAACCACCAGCACACAGCAGTTATTTTCTGCCATGCTCTAAACCTGACTTGTCCCAAGACAAATGCCTGGGCACAACCACCAGCACAGAGGAGTTTTCTACCATGTGCTAAACCTGACTTGTCCCAAGACTAACCAAACTGTCTATTAAACATTTTACATACATGTACAATAGAATATGATTAGTAACAAGGTTTGACACCCAATTTACCTAATGTGGCTATCTAATTAAAGGCTGAAATAGAACCACATTTAAATGAGAAACTTAACTGACAGTTTAACCTGCATTAGTACATATACAAATATTAGTATTTAAACTGTTATTTATAGCATCTGTAATGAAACAGCAGTGAGTGAAATAAAACTTTTATAAACATGTTAAGATTTAATTTAGTTAATAATTTAATATTAATACACTTTTATATATTAGTGTGTTCTAATCCTCTGCAATAAAACAACACATTACTGTTTTATCTATAATTTATTATTTATATTTATTTATTATTTATAATAAGTAATATAATAAGTAATTTATGAATCCTTATTTAAAAGATGCAAAGCTACTGGTGCAAGGTATTTCAAAGGAAAAAAAATAAATCAACATTGAGACTGAATTGCAAACAAAACTTAAGTCTTGTGCAAACACAGATTATAATATCCACTTATTGTTTTACAATGTCACGTTATTTAATGTTTTTATTTTATGGTCATGATTTCCTTTTTGGAACAAGACAATAATAAAAGACGAAGTTCATTTTAAACCAGTATATATATAATTGTATTATATAGTTCATCATATACCTGTCACTACTGCCTTAATATTAAAAAAATGCAAGTGCACACCCTTTTATTGTTCTTGCGTATTTTTTTTTAATCAAAGGAAACACATCCTTAAATAACTAGGGTCATTTCAAGTCTCTAAGCTGATGCCCATGGCATAGAGGTAGAGTCAATGATTTGTAACTTGTCTGACTGCTAAGCCACCCATAGCATGGCTTAAAGTCCCGATTCAGCTGATCTGCCATGTGCTGGTGATTCTACCTAGACATTTAGTTTAGTTTAAACCTATTTATTTATAGTCGATTGGGAAACAAGTTATTTGAACTTATATTAATCCCTCTCGACTGTCCACTTCCTGGGTAAAACCAGTACTCAGGTACTGAATACCTGGAGCAATGAGCAGTAAATAGTCTTGCTTAAGGACTAACATCACGTGGTTAGTTTCGGGGTTCGAACTGGGGACCCTCCGATCAGGAGTCCAACGTCTTAACCACTAGACCACGAACGCTCTCTACCTAGACATTTGTCTGTGGTCTTCCTCCACCACAACAGCTGGACTTTGCTGTTATTATCATAAGTGGTCGCTGCCATGTATCACAAAAACCAAACAAGATATTATGCACTGCAAGCCTGGCAGCCAGTTGGAAACCTATTGACTGATGTGATGAACCACTGACATACAGCTAAGTGAAAAGGTTCCTGGCTTGATCTAAAATTAGTTCTACATGAATTTTGAACTAAAAGCTAAAATACTTGGATGGAAGGGTGATGATTCACCAACAACAAACATTAGTTCACTGGACTTGGGGTATATGTATCTCCTATGGTTTAATGTATAAAGAGTTAAACTTGAGTTTGGTGGGTCCCAAGTACAAACCCTCTACCTGGTTACAACGTCCTTGAGCAAGTCTATTTACTTCACATTGCTCCAAGTTAATACCTGAGTACTTGTTCTACCCATAAAGTGGGCTATAAGGATCACAATTAAAATTGGGGACTTAAGTGCTCTTTTGTGTGTTATCATTGAAAATATATTTAAATTTAATTAAAATTTTAACATAAGCCAGAAACCCAGTGATTTGGTTAAGGCAAAGCCCTCTCACTGAATCAAGACCAATAATCCAGACCTACCAGAGGCAGACTTGTCACTAAGTCTCTTTACACCATGTCTCTAGTTCAAGTATTCTGATCGCAAATGTTCAAAGGAAAATGTTTCATGTCAGACTTGAGATGACTGGATGCCTCATATCCTGGCTACTCATGAAAGAAAAACACACTCTCCAAACAAACCTTAATGTTATCTACCAGGCCATATTTCATTCACCACCACAAAGTTGTTCTTGTAATTCCTACATTAATCAGCTGACAAAAGTATTAAAGTCTGACTAACCTGGCTTAACAAACATCTCACTCAACTTAAAAAGCAGGTCAGAAAAAAAGTGTAAGCCCCCATTCAGGCAAGTTAATAATAGAAAAGGTCTTTACCACACTGGAATCTGGAACAAAACATACCCAAGTGATTCAATTAATTGGTTATAAGCATATAAACACCAGGCTGCCTAATCCATAGCCAAAAAAAAATAAAATTATTACTTTAAATTTCCTTTAATTTCTAGTGTTTTTTTTTAAGTTAGTTGATTTGCCTGTCCTCACTGAACTTATCATGAGTTCCATTGACAAGTAAATAGCAGATTACAGTTTCTACATTAAATCTAATCCATAAATATGGTAAAAAAACAAAACAATAATAATAATTGTCTTCCAGTATTATGCAAGCTATATTAAAGAGACACTACTTTGGTTTAGCCATATTGTTGTATATCATCATATCTAGTATATCTAGCTCTGTTGTGAGCAAAGTGTGTGTCAGAACCAAATCCCTAATTCCTCCTCTAAACCATTAATACCAGAATCTGGATAGAATTGTCTTGATTCAGACAATTTCAGTGAGTACCACCATTTTTGGGTTTGGTTAAGAATTTGAAACATGTGGCAAAACAAAATAAGGTTGACTCCTGTAACTTGGACCTTTGTTTATTGTGACACTACTAATATACCTAATTGGCCTATGCTTAGTTTGGAGGATCTGGTTTAACATTTATCATGGCCTTTCTATATTTTTCAATAACCCATATACAATAAATTATTATTCACCAACAACTTTATGCAATGGAAACAAATTTTTTTTAATACTTATCTGCAAATAGTGTGGGTCCTGATCAGACATCCCTCAGCATGAAATGTCTGATGTGGTTCCACACTATTTGCCTAAGTTTGGCTGATTCATGCTTAACAGAATAAAAGTCAATATTGACATATCTATTTTGATATAACAATGTAGTTGTAAGCTATTTGACACTTCTGTTCCTAAGTCATACATAGAGTGTCATATTTCTATGGTGACATGTCACCTCAGTGTCACTTCCCATTCATCCTCCATAAATGATAAATCCATTAGTATAACAGCCAAAAAACACTGGGACATCTGCTTGCAAATGCATAGAGGTACCTGCTACAATTAATTGTTGGTTGAAGAATTCAAGGACTGTAACAATACAACAGGCTAAATGGTAGAATATTACTGATGGTGACTGAATTGCTGAGCAGTTATGCTTACTGACTACTCTCTCACTATCGTAAATCGAGCACTTCAAATCCAGACCTTTTTTACAACAGTCCCATTGCCATTGCTATGCAAATTGCTAAGATAGAAGACAAGTGGTATAAAGGAATTTAAATGTAAAGCAAACAACATTTTATAGCTACTACATCAACAAAATAGGTTTTGGTATTACTATGCAAATGCTTAGATGGTTTAAAGATTAAGATTAATTATTAAAATGCCATGGTCAAAGTTGAAAAAAGAAGCTGGCTCATTTGGATATTTACTTCTAGGATCTAAAGAGTGGATGTTCCATGCTAGCAGGTAATTTAGCCTGGGACTTAAACCCACACAGTGCGAGGCAATGAATTACAAGTCGGCGACTCTAACCGCTTAGACACAGGTGGCCCTGAAGAGGTTTCTAATGCACCATGGTGCTTAATTCACTTGAATTTCTACCTGGAGAATGCCTACTGGGAGCTATCTGGAGGATGAATACTGGGATCTATCTGGTGGATGCATATGTGGAGCTATCTGGAGGATGCCTGCTGGGAGCTATCTGGAGGATGCCATTGGAAGCTATCTGGAGGATGCCTACTTAGAGCTGTCTGGAGGATGCCTACTGGGAGCTATCTGGATGATGCATACAGGGAGCTATCTGGAGGATGCCTAATGAGAGCTATATGGAGGATGCATACGGGGAGCTATCTGAAAGATGCCTACTGAGAGCTATCTGGAGGATGTTATTGGGAGCTATCTGGAGGATGCCTACTGAGAGCTATCTGGAGGATGCCATTGGGAGCTATCTGGAGGATGTCTACTGAGAGCTATCTGGAGGGTGCCTACTGAGAGCCATCTGGAGGATGACATTGGAAGCTATCTGGAGGATGCCTACTGAGAGCTATCTGGAGGGTGCCTACTGAGAGCTATCTGGGGAATGCCTACTGGGAGCTATCTGGAGGATACCTACTGGGAGCTATCTGGAGGATGCCTACTTGGAGCTATCTAGAGGATGCCTACAGGGACCTATCTGGAGGGTGCCTACTGGGAGCTATTTGGAGTAAGCCTACTGGGAGCTATCTTGAGGATGCCAACAGGGACCTTTCTGGAGGGTGCCTACTGGGAGCTATCTGGAGTAAGCCTACTGGGAGCTATCTGGAGGATGCCTACTGGGAGCTATCTGGAGGATGCCTACTGGGAGCTATCTGGAGTAAGCCTACTGGGAGCTATCTGGAGGATGCCTACTGGGAGCTATCTGGAGGGTGCCTACTGGGAGCTATCTGGAGGATGCCTACTGGGAGCTATCTGGAGTAAGGCTACTGGGAGCTATCAGGAGGGTGCCTACTGGGAGCTATCTAGAGGAAGCCTACTGGGAGCTATCTGGAGGGTGCCTACTGGGAGCTATCTGGAGGGTGCCTACTGGGAGCTATCTGGAGGATGCCATTGGGAGCTATCTGGAGGATGCCTACTGAGAGCTATCTGGAGGATGCCTACTGGGAGCTATCTGGAGGGTGCCTACTGGGAGCTATCTGGAGTAAGCCTACTGGGAGCTATCTGGAGTAAGCCTACTGGGAGCTATCTGGAGGATGCCTACTGGGAGCTATCTGGAGGGTGCCTACTGGGAGCTATCTGGAGTAAGCCTACTGGGAGCTATCTGGAGGATGCCTACTGGGAGCTATCTAGAGGATGCCTACTGGGAGCTATCTGATTAGGGTCTGCCCTATTTGTTGCTGAACCTCTGGCAAAATGACTAGGTATCTTTACATGTCAATTTAAGATGACTATGAATTTTTATAGGTTATTAACCAACTGCAGCATGATCAGGGATAAACCTGAACATTGAAAGTTTAACAAAACAACCAGTGTTTATCAAGTAAATCATGTTGACAAGTGGTGTCATTATACATGTTATCATAACATATAATACATTTTTGTATGAAAATTTAAAGCATGAATCATTTATGTTACACCATGCAACTCCACCAATGTATATGAAGTTCCTAAATTTTGTAATAATATTAAATACCATTTATTATAAACAAATTATGTTACCAACATTTCTTTTCTTTTAAGAATTTTTATTTAAAATTTTGATTTTGGATGATCTTTCAAGCTAAATGGATTTTAAGTGAAAAATAAAATCCTAGTTTCTAGTAGATGCAGCTAATTTGCAAATGTTTTTGGACCTTCATCATTTAATGCCAATTTCAAAATGCTGACCATATGCATGTCAAGGCTTTTAACATATTTTTTATATCAAATACAGATCAAAAATAAATATATATCCAGGTAAGAGATGGAGTTAAGTTTTGCAAATATCTAATTATTTCATCTGTCACATTATTTTCCTCCATAAACAAAAATGTCACTGGTACCCATTACAATCATCTCAATTCATATTCTAAACAATTATCTAGTTCTACAATATATGGTTTGGCTGACCTATGAATATAATGTGATATACTGTTATAACAAGGTTGTTTAACATCAGAATCTACTCCCCAATTATGTTTAAGAGCCACAACTAAAACCTGCAATACACATCTTCTTTGTTCCAACATTAACTCGCAGAATATAACTTCATGATCATGTTACAAATGGTCATGAAAATATTAATGCCATTATACACAGTGATTGAGTCAACGGCATGAAAGATGTATCAAATTATTTCTTTCACTTGCAATGCATGGGTTTAAAGTTTGTGAAGTACGGGAACATTGCCAATGTCTTCTCATCAAACAAATGTGTAATTATTATGAGAATTTATTGCTTTTATTTATTTAACAGCGTTTTTGCTTTTTACCATGAAAGAGGTTAAATATTGCTACTGTCCAAATTTATTTGTCATTTTTCTTTAAGAATATAGACTTTTTTTTTTCATAAACAGAGCAAAAAGAAACATTAGCATGAAATCAGAATTTACTCCAGTATCTTTTCGTTGCTAGAAAATCAAGTACGGTTCACATGCCGTGTATTCCTGTTAGAACAAACCTATTGAACTGTTTTAGCCTTTTTTATACAAATCCATGTGGTTTAGCCACTTGAGGGCAAGCCTGGGAAGAATTCTATCTTATAAACAGTCTACTGTTTACCATTACAGGGTGTCAAGTGGAAAGTGAGTACTTGTGGTCAACAAAAGGAAAGATAGGTTTGTGTGCCAATTATATATATCTGACTGAAATATCACTTTTTCATTGCATGTCACTCTCAAAACTCCAGATTAAGTGAAGTATTCCACATAACCAATGCAGCTGGTAGATAGAGACATAATACCTAACCTTGTTACCTTCTTAGACGGAAAAGTATTTGCATTAAAAGCTTAAGTTCCAGGTCTGAGCCTTCTCAGACTGGGTGCAATTATTTCTCAGTATGTTACATAAATCCTGTGTTCTACTTTGAACATTATACATGTATTGCTAACATCAGAGAATAACACACAATACACACACATGTACACAATGATAATTATAAGACGACACTGAACTTAGAATGTGAAGAATAAATTTAGTGCAATTAACACAACTAAAACAATTGTTGCCAGGTTTAATCAGAATGCTCCAGACATGAGTTCACACAAGATAAATGTTTTCTCGAGATATACATAATTACAGAAAAAACATTTTGGCCTATCTTAGTTCAGATTGGGCCATAAATGTGGCCTCTACTGGCTCTAGTGTATACTTGCAAGGTTTTTCTAATATTTGTCCTAGTGACCTACTTTTTGTCCCTATGTGACCCAGTTACAAATTCATCCAAGATTTTATACAGTCAAAATTCTGACCAAGTTTGGTGAGGATTGTGCCATAAATGTGGCCTCTTGTTTACAATGTTTTTCTAAGGTATGACCTAGTGAGTTTTTTTTATGCCAAGTGATGAATTACAAGGTCATCCAAGATTTCTTGCAAACAAACACTCTGACCAAGTTTTATGAAGATTGAATAAAAACTATGTGCTTGTTGAACTAAACTATGGAAAATGTTTTGACCAAAACAAAAAATACCTTTCCAATCAACTGATTTTTCATAATAAAAAGGACCATTTAAGGTTCTTACATTGTAATTAATAAGAAAAGGCAATTCAACAAATTAAGTTTTGAGTTGAGATGTGTTTCACTAAATCCATTAACATTTGATGCAGACTGGTAGGAACATTAGAGATGTTTGAAAAAAATGATTTTCACCACCCCATTTTCCATTGTTTTTCTTTCCTATAAGTGGTTGACAAATTTGTTATCTGATTATACAACCTTTTCACTACAAGGCACACCTTCCCCTCTTTCTCAACTTTTCTGTAAATCAATGAGTGAATATTATATAAATACATGTCTGGATACATGTAACTTTGCAAGATAAGATTTATGATCACTGGTTGTCAGTACGAAAAGATCCATCAAACCATTGACTGATGCAAGTCAGAATACAATTATATAGGGTTTTATGGACTTTCTTTTAGATAAGCTTTAAAGGTGGAATCTGACAGTTTGCCGATATCAAATACATTTAATAATATCAAACCACTGCTTTGAGGAATTTGGGCATACTTTTTACATAAACCCATACCTAAGTCTAAATAAATATGATTTTGAACATAAACTGAATTATTAGACAGAACTAATCGTGAAAAAAATCACTGTGAACGTGTATTCTTTCAAACTGTATAAAAAGCTTAATAGAGTTCTCTCCTAAAAATAGAAATAAATGATCATGATTTACAGTAAAAGATACTGCACATCAAAAAGACAATATAATTTTTGGACAAACAAAGCACTGTCTTGCTGATACAACATATTATAAATGCATTGATATAATACAGGAAAGAATGTCAATATAAACACTCAATCTGTTGCAGAGGCCATGCTGAGAAGGTATAACACAGATATAGTCAGTTCTCATACAATGGACAAGTCAATGTTTATGCAACCTGTATCTACCTAGGATAAGCCTTTCCACCTGTTTAATTACATTGTATGTGCAATAACTGAACCATTTAATACAGTGTATACACTAGAATTATGGCACAATCAAATCTGACAGTTGACACCAAGGTGTTGAATGGCTGACCTGCTGGGAGGTCAGCATATACACTGGACTAATCCTAACAACAAACGTAAAGGACAACAGGGACCTCTTTACACAACAAGTTACAAAATGTGCCAGATTTAAAGGTTTGTTGTGGCCCCAGATAAATACCTGGGGCTCTTATTGTAAATAAAAATATGGCTTAGGTGTTCTTAGACACATGAAGAAAGGCCCCATGTAAGACAGGGATTTTCTTTCTAGGATCTAAAAATGGTGGGTTGACTGTAAAACAGGACCCATTTAAAATGTATGTTTGTTTTCTCTCTTAGTTATAGTATGTAAATCATTAATAAAAACACACATAATAACATAATATGCATGATACATAACATGTTTTAACATTATTCTGCCAATCAATACAATAGAAGTTGCAGTCCAAATTTTCCAGAAAGAATTTGCCTTTATAATATTTCAGTTATCATCTATCTCTTTGATATCATCTTCTGTGTCAATGAAGTACCAATCTCAATTTGCGTTCTTTGTAGTTTTATATGAACTATGAATGTATTTAATTCTTGTCTTTATGTGAACATATTGTTACATTTGTTCTATACTGTAACAATAATAAGTCCATGGTACAAGCCAAGAAGTATCAAGACTTGGACAATGTTGTCTTAAGATTGAAGAATCTTTAAAAAAAGTAATAAGTTTCGTTTTTTTAACAACTTAAATTTTACAATCTTATAGTTTGAGGCAATTTCACAAAAATGAAGCCAATGTATATAGACATTCTTAGTTGGGATGTTCAAGTGAATCATTTGTACCATTTAAGCAAGTGTCTTTGTAATGAATTATTAAATAATATACAAAGAATGCATATATACATATATTGTACATGTACAAACTTTGACTTATTTAATGACCAAGTTTTTAAGTGTGCTGTAGTTAAATCATAAACCAATATTTCATATAGAATAACTTGGGGTTCTTATCACGTTTATATAATGGGATTAAAATGTCAATAAAATGTTTGTGCTGGATTTATAAGCTTAATTTGACAAAGCTGACCAATAAAACAGCCAAGGTCTCTAATATTAAACCCGTCAACCAGTCTATTATGGGGCTCAACAAATCAATCTGAACCTCTTTGAAAAGAAAGGATATACATGTATGACAAATGTGGACAATTTCAAGTTTCATATTAAAGCTATTTGAGCAGTTAACTCAGATTTAATATTTTCAAATATCAGCTATAGGTTGTACCTCTATTTAACTGTAGATATAGACTTAATTAACTCTTAGCCTGCAACATTTATTGAATTATACTTACTATGCTCATTATTGTTTGATTTCAATAACATGCACATATAACAACAGAAGATTACAAAATGTAACATTTTTATTTTATTGATTTATTAGAATAAATTATGCTATAATATGGCCTGCCAATTTTCTGCAGGCATTTTCTAGTATCACTTTTACCTTCGTACTCAGCACGTCTCCCACTTAAACGTGCATAGTTTTAATTGCAAACAGTGGATGTTCAATTAACATTGAATTACCCAGTTTACGGGGAGAACAAACACTACAATATGGTTATGTAATGAGAAATCCTTATCATGCTACTGTTATTAAAGAAGGTATCCGACAGTTGGCCTATATCTAACATGTGTAACAATATCTGTTTGGGGTGTTTTTACATAATGTCTGCAGAAAAAAAAATCATACTTGTCTAAGCATTGATAATTTTCAACAGTATCTCAAATTAAGGCAGTAAAACTCGTTAACACTTACATATTCATTTTTTTCAAATCTATAAATAAGAACGATTGGGATTCCTGCTAAAAATAGACAATGACATCACAGCCGATGATGTAGATGAGCTAAAACATAAGTGGTCACATGGTTTTCTTGGTTTAAGAAATAGCTAACTGTGCAGCGTGGCTCAGATAGTATATACTTGTTTTTAATGATGATTGTGGCATTATGGTTCACTTTTCCGACAAGTGTAGGACATCAATAAACAGCATTTTACGAGATCTGCTCAGATAATAATGGTCTACTTAGATGAATAAAGAAAATATTTTTGGTTCAAACTATTGAATACCACCTTTAATTAGCATTTACAATATCTGAGTTATATGCTTACAACTTCATGCAATCGTAAAAAGACAAATTGAGCTAAATACTATGCAGATGACAGTGCAGATCCTAATTTCTCAGAGAGCTACCAGCAGATGCTGGTTGATCTAGCTCTACAATATTTGATAAATCCTGTATGATACATAATAAACCTGCTTAAAGTTAGTGTGTAAAATTTTGTACTGGGTACAAATATTTTACACATAGTTATAATGTCAATTTGGTAGGTCTATTCTCTAAAGGACATTTAAGGGATGTTTTGGCATCATATGAAATGTTTCCCTTTATCTCAGTGTAGAAGTCATTCAGCAGAAGAAGGGGCTGGCCATTAGGATAACTGACCAAGCAGCAGCAAACACAGCAGCCAACACATGGCTTATCAGGTTACTGCTTCCAGTGCTCAGCTGCTGGTGTTCAGAAGCAAGCACCATCCTGACTCTGCCTGGCTGCTGTTACAGATTTCAGACACAAAGAATTCCACTAATGGGTAATGATGTCTAATTTAATATGGCAGTGTCTTTGTAATGACAGAGAGGAATGAGCTTTGAGAGCAAGCAAATTCAGGTGTTGTAAATGAAGCAACGGTTAAAGAAAAAAATTTGAATGCAAGAAAAACTGTAGCAATGACTTCAAATTTAACAGTATCAGTGGAAGGAACAAGTAGCAGTTGGCTAGGCCACAGTGTTTTCTGGGGCTTATCAGCTACATATCTACAACACATCTATACCCGTTCTCCACCCTATCCAGTAACCATGACAACTCCAGGGGGGATATTCTTAGATTCAAGCTTGCAGCTGACAGACAGGGATGGGCTAGTCAATCCAAATGTGATAAATGCAAACCTTTCTGTGGGGCAAAAAGATGCTTGCTGTAAATATTTCTGCAAAGCATTGCAAGACCTATAGTGGGAAAACCTTATCAGCTATGGGGAAATTTTTATGCTGAAATATAAACACATTTGGAAAGCCACCATATCAGATTTAGCCAAAAATAACAGTTTTAAGAAAAGTTTTCAGATTTAAGTTCTTTTTGTATTGTACCAATTGTGTTACTTTGTACACAATATCAGATAAAGATAACAATTTTATAAGAAAATGTCTAAAAATGGATGATAGTGAAGTATAAAGTCAATGAAAAAATAGAGTCTGTTACTATTATTATATTCAGGGCTTGGACTTTATGCATTTTTTCAAAAGTAACTGCAAAGGAATTTAAGAGTAACATGTTACAATGCTCATTTATTTTCATAAATCAACAAATCATACAAAGACTTCAATAAAAGTTTTGCAATTAAATCAGACAGAGTACCTTTACTGAAAGTCAATTACGTAAATTAAATTAGAATTTCAGTGTTCTGCTCTGATCATTTACAAACATTATTGTTGTAAATAAAATACATCTTAATTCATCATCCCACACAAGTCTTTTCAAACCGAAGTAAGGACCATTTTTGAAGCAAGTAGCTTCTGCCTCACAGCCATAGAAAGGTAGCACAGCATTTCTCACTCAATCTTCACCTTGTTATTACTGACCGGGAGCAAGTCCTTGTACAAAAGGTCATACTGATGTCCAGTACAATAGAGTAGCCAGCATCCCTTGTTACTGAGGCTAATACAGGACAGATCTCTGTCATTTAACATCAGTTCACCCCAATGGACAACTGAGAGAAAAATGATAGTCATTACTGGTCACTCTACCAGGTGGGGTCACTATAGTTATGTCCAGTTATTTGAATGTAGAAACTTCAGTCTTCACAAACAGAATTAAAAAAAACATTGGTCTCTCAGTCCACTAAGCTGAACTAAGTAAGTAAAATTTCCTGAATCAGTCCATTTAACTTGTAAAATTTCCTGGGTCGCAAGTAATTTTGATAGACTCATGATCTGCCCTTCATTTGTCAAAGACAAAGGAGGATCCCAGACAAAATGTCTGAGTAGAACCACCAGTGCACTACAAGGTCTGCAGGAACTTCTTTGACCTGGACTTAAACTCAAGAAAAGTGATAACTTTTAGCCATGCCAAGGATTCATTTAAAACTTACTTTATGTTCTATGTATTGAACACATATAACAAAAGTGTAACACATTTTACAAAGTTTCACTACGGCCAGTAATACACTATGGCAGAAAAGATAGAGAGATAGTATAATCTTTTAAGGAGACATCCTAAATAAGTACCAACTGATTAATTCTTGAGGACTATTGGATGTACTGCCATGAGGCATATGTGGTATCAGTTATGGCTCAATTGACCTTCAGTAACCACCATATAGACATTTCTAGTTTTGTTCTCCCTTCCACAGTCCTGTACAATATGTATGTCCAACAATTTTTTATGAGAATCCTATGAGAATCCGTAATAATAATACATGATACAGTGCTACAAATCCTTTTGAATTATTTTCTCTTATATTGACTTATATATTTACCTGTCCAAGGTCTATGGTAAGTTCAATGTTGTTGAACTTCATGCCTCGAGAGAGTGGCGGTGACTGCCACCATTTTTCTGTTCCATCAATGGCATTTGCTGCAGAGTGATTTCGGCGAGGGTCTGACACATCACAGTAATCACATAGCTGGCCCTAGAAGTGGAACAGAAGTAATTATTATAGGACTATAATTATTAAACAATAAATGTCTCACTGTATTTATTGTTGCTTTTTTAAGTGGGTTTTCCACCAACAATCTTAGATAAATTCACAGTTTCACAAGATGCAGTTATAGTACTGCTTTTTAACATGATAACATGTTGTGATAACATGATATGGTATCACATTGTGCCAGCACCAACCAACAGGCCCACAGGCCAACCAATATAAGCTGATTTTAACCAAGAGAAGTAACACAAGAAATTACTTCAAAAGACTGGTGAGTAAATGGCACTGGATATGTACGTCATATTAATAGTAATAAAAACATGATATTCCTGTAGGATCATTTATCTCACATAAGCTACAAGATCGACGATCATCGTGTTCTTTTTGTTAACTGTAATAAAATTTTAATGTAAATAAGGGCAATATACAACTTTAAACCTGGGATATATACTACTCCAAGTAAGCACAGAACAGGAATGAAAATATACTATAACTATAGTATATAGCATTTTCTTAAATTTTCACGTGCACTGAGATGGTACGACCATAATGCTAGTATTAGCTCCTAGATAGTAGGCTAGTCCATTGTTTTATTTATTGCATAAAACATCACTGGATACATGCCTTTTTATTAAAAGGTTAAGCAACTTGTATTCATAAAAGCGAATATGTATTATGAACAAACCTGAATGATTTCTCGGCTGGAAAATTCCTCATCGCCTGTTGCTCCTGTCAGTCTGCAAAATAATTCCGGTCCGAAATCCCCACACGTTGCAGAGGCCGTGATCTGACGTCCCTTGGCCAAATTAAATGTCCTGGGTGTCAACACTTGCCCATAGCACACACTTATTGCACAAAAACATAATAAAATCCACATCGGCGGGTCACCGCACCATCCCGCCATCTTGCAACTTCAGTAATAAACTTCGGAGTCCCTTGGTAGCATGAAGGCACACAAGGCGCTTAGAACTGGGCGATTACATTAATACAAACAGGTAGGTCAGGTTGCTCAAACCATCAAGCATTACCCTGCCACTGCACTGACACATGCATTGAAAAATGCAATCATAGTCTTCCTAGTGGTATTTATCATTACAAAAAATAACATTTAAATAATCTATGAAGACATTTCTGCTGTTATTCTACCATCCAAATTTCTCACATTTCGACCATAACCTGGTATATCAAATGGTTGCGCTCAATTACAATCCAAGCCGTTGAAAATACACATACACATTGGTCCGCCCCTACACAAAAGAACCGCTTCGTTTGCAGTTTTGATAAAGGTGAAAAAGCTAGGTAGTGAAAACGGGCATATTTATTTATGACGTGTTTATTTGTAGGCACTGTGAACGCTTGTATTGCTTGTATTTAAAAGAATGTTGTGATGACAGCTTTACGATATCCGCAATATTCTACAATTTCCCCCAAAGCACACCGTTATTATTTCATACAGAGGTCCTATTATTTGTCAAATTATTTTTAGTCTGATCCAAAAATGGCATCAATCAACATAACCTCCCACAAAACAACCCCATGTATTGAACAACAGCATAACATACGAAAAGAAAGAAAGAAAAAGCAACACTTTGCATACCAACGTTGTTTTTTTAAAGGAAATGCTTAAATATGACAACGCTCATCTAGGTCTAATAATGCAAGTCTTACCTATATCGGCTACACATTTACTTTTAACCCACCAATAAATAAATTTATAATAAATAAATAAACACAAAGGAACAGCTGTTAATTGTGATTAAAAAGAGCTTCAGCAAGTGATGCACAAAGCTAGGATTTAAACTATGTTTGTTATATGGTTTCTGGATAATTGAAAACGTTTTTTCTACCACGCTGAAAAGCATTCCTTGTTCGCTATGCTATCTAAGGGTTGAAAGATTAATGACCGCAAAATCTCCAAATGAGCTATTTAGTCTCGAGGCACGCGCAGACCAGGTCACAGTAACTGCTAGCGGTATACGGGGTACAAATGAAACAAAAAATAGGTGAAACAGAAGATAACATTAAAATTATTTCGATGCAGACAAATAAAGAGCAGTTTTAGTTGAGATTTCTATAGCAGAAGCTACAAATAGCAGCAGTAACACAGCTTATGTCTATAATGATAGAACCGCTGAATTTTGATTTGTATTTTCGATACACCGCCTGACACGTCATGGCGGAGACGTCCAGTTATTTATTCAGTTATTGTTGGTGGACGACGATTCCTGGCTAACGTCTAACTATTAATAGAGTAAGGACTCACAGCATAGAAAAATAATAGCAAGATGAAGTATATGAAAATATTTTCAGTAATAAAACAGGTTAAAGCTCAAAACCCACGTAAAAGTACTCCTTTAGCTTAAACCATGGATATACTGTAGCATGTATACATATAGAACAGTAATGTATGAGTGACAAATTAAACACACTTAAATACATTTTGAGTATGAAGGGTTGGGTAATAAGTTACAACATGTCGAACTATTTTTGCTGAATAAGCATTTTTTTTTTTTTTGTCGTGTACAAACGTTCTATCAAGTGCACTCGCACATTGCCTGTATACTATTGTCAGGCTTATTGACCCAGCACCCCATTGTAGCTAGACAGGATCCCCGGTATTTCAGTGATACGATAAGTGTCAGCTTTTCTTTCTTTTCCGTTTATCACATCAGCCTGCTAATCCCCGCCTATCACCCCGTCGTTTTGAAGTCTACATTCTACGTCATATTACGTCACAGGCGCCTGTCAATCTTTACAGCGAACCGGGGTTGCTTGCAAAGCTAAAAACTTTAGCGAAACGAAATATATTTTTGTTATATTATAGCATTTAAAATCAGCAACAACAAAAAACTTAACATTGAAACATGAATGTTAGGGGAAAATGCACTGATCATATAGTGAAAATATGTAATAAATATAATACTAAGTTAGTTACAACTAAAAACGGGATTATCATGCTTCAGATCAGTGGCGGGGTGTGGGGTGTGTGGGGTGTGTGTGTGTGTGGGGGGGGGCGTGATTTTTTTAATCATGTTTTGTCAACCAGAGATACCAACATTGATAAATGCTTGCTAAAAAAAATATTTTCATACTTTCCTAGGTTATTTTGCTACATTTGACCAATGTCCAGTTTAATGTCACGGTGACAGAACAGTAGCATCAGAGCGTTAAAATGCTGCTGTCCCATCGTGCTTCTGTGAGAATTTTTAATATTGAAAAGTTTGAGCGTTCGCAGCTGGCTGCACTCGGAACTCCTTGGGTAATTCCGTCCTCTACGTAATCACATTATCTCCGAAGCTTGCCGGAGATCGCCGAGTAGGTACGATTGAGCTGGCTGCTGTCATGGGCGTCAGTAACACAAGAGTTAATATCTTTGTAATGTGTTTATACACGCCTTTACACGCTTGATTTAATGTTTCACTGATAGTTAAGTGTTCTTGTTCACTGCTTTGCCATCGTTTGTCCACAATTTGATTTTTTTTGTAGAAGCTGTCCGAGTCAGGCATGTCATCACGGTAAAACTAAAAAAAAAAAGAAAAAAAGTTTAACTTGCGGAATTACGAAAAGACGCAGTGGAGATTGCGCAGTAGAATGTTTAAATACAGAAATAAATAATGACCGAGTGAACACCTACATGAACTGAACACACAGTGTGGCATCGAGATTTTTTTAAGCTAGATATTTACTATTTAATGTTGTATTTCATTGGTAATAAAATGTTTATAAAGAAGATAAAAAGAAGTATTTATATGTTTTTACGTGTTTTCTATAGCGTTAATAAAAATGTATAGTCCGGGAATTTTAAGGGCACCCCTCCCCGGATCCGCTAGTGTTTAGATGACCTCGTCGATTGTAATGCTTTTATAAATTGTTAAATAATAAAGTTCATCACATAAGTTAATGGAACTAGCTCTCCAGTTTATAGGTCAACTTGTTAAGGCAAGTATGACCAACATAACAGGCATTGAAAATTTGAACATCAAGAAATTGTTTAAAAATCTTGCAAAAAATATGTTGCCCTTCACCTGCTGTATTTATCTACATGTACCTGCATTGGTGTTAATAACATTCCATTGTCGGCTGGCTATTATCTGCATTGCAATTGCAGCTATCACAGGCTTAAGATAAACCCATTATTTAACTCCTTCAGTAAGAGCATATTTGATAAGCAAAATAAACTAGGGGATAAACGGAGATTAACGCATCGAAATCTGTATGTCTTTACCCTCAATCGTTACATCACAAATCAGTTATATAACACGACAAGTAAATTGTCGTCATCACCGCGATAACAATCGTCTCCATTATCACCATAACACCTCCTCTATCTTCAACTCCTTTTCTTCATAATTTAAAAAAATGATGATGATGATAATGATAAAAATGATGATAGACTCTTAATATGAAATTCAAACAACGCAATATCATAGAGAAACATAAAGAAAAAAGAAGAGGAAGAAGAAGACGAACAAGATGATAGAAGAAGAAGAATAGGGGGTAGGGGAGGAGGAGGGGGTGTCGATGCTGTCACAGTACAGGCACCAAAAGATGACACTTCGGTCGGATATAAAAGGGAGACAACCTTTTGCTACTTTCGTTTTAGAAATAAGGACACCGTACGAACAATACAGGTAACCATTTGCATGTGGTCTTTTTTGTTGTTGTTTTATGTCCACTTATTTGTCTGATATAACCTTTATGTATAATTGTCTATCTAGCAGTATTCAGTCTTTTGTCATGACATTTTCTTCACAAAATTTAAATATAACCTCATCGCAATGATCTTCATATATCAACTTATATCTTGTTTTCCTTTTCGAGTTAGAAGTGTTATGTTAAGCCAGCTGTGTCTGTCTCTTTAGCAGAGTTATCGTTCGTTATTCTCACATGTCCATGCATCAGGCTCACGGCCATGAATGTCAAGATTCTTGACGCAAATGAGATAAAGAGATTATGTTTTAGAGCTTTGTGTATATTATGTACGAAATGTTTAATTAAAAATATTTTCTTTTGGCCTGAAAACGCCAGATTACTGGAATGGTACTGGTCCAAAAAGGCCGCAAACCAGAAAGGCCCATACCAAAAAGGCCACAAACCTAAAAGGCCTTATAGTGGCATTGTTTGGTTAATTACATGTATGAAAGTTATATGTGTTGTTGGTATGTATTATCCCTGGTCTCTGAATATGCTAGAATGCAGTAAATATTTGAAATCTCATAAAATATTTAAAAAAATATTATAATATTAAATGGTACTTCTGTGTTTATAAATAAAATAAGTTACATTTGTCTTCATTTCTATTTGAATAATTATTATTTATCTTTAATCAAAAATACAATATAAATTAACTGACATTTAAACCTAAACATTGATTTATTTTCAAAATCTTAAAAACTTTGTGCAAAATGTCAGCATGAACTATTATTATGCATACACCACACCAAGTTTATGAGTTGTCATTAACCAGTTAAAATTATTTAATGTTTGCTTAAATTAAAACATGAACAATATTAATGTGAATTATGTTGGACATGTTTTCATTTAAACATAAAAAAACCCATCTTATTGCTGTGTCTTCAATAAACCACGTACCCTTTTTTAAGTTTGGCCTTTTTGGTAAAAGGTCTTTTTGGTTTGAGGCCTTTCTGGTTTGCGGCCTTTTTGATACCCAATCACTGGAATAATGGAGTACATTGCTGAAATAGAAATTATCTCCCTTGTTAGTTAATATATTTAACAAAGAAAATGGTAGTGTTTGTTGATGATGGTTTACCTGTGTATCACAAGAAAGGCAGAAAAGTCAACATACACTCCAAAGATTACAAGCATAAGAACCTGAGTGAAACAAATGAAAGGACCTACTTGCAGTTGGGGATTAGTCAGGGGATCAGGGGAGACTATTCATTTATGTCTCTCATTGACAATAATTATACGGAACAATGGAGTTATTTTCTGTACTTTTTACACAATGCAGATAACTGCCGATAGTTAACTATACTTCGCATACCTTACTTGATAGATCCTTATTCTAATACATAGATGCATATACAAAAACTAAATATATTACTTACTGATACCATTTAGAGTTCAACAATAAGTTATCTTCGTATCGATCCATCATTGACGGAAGATTTTGTACTTTAGGTCTGTGGAGTTTTTATAAAAAACAACAAAAACATCAATGTAACCACTTATCATTCTTAAATCAAAGGTACACTTAATCATTGAAAACAATAGAAATCTCTGTTTGCTTTTAACCTTACAGAATGGCTAGTAGTCAGGTCCTCATATGCCGCTATCCCAAACCCTCGGCGAACGTCCATCTGATATGTTTTCCTTGGGCTGGCGGAGGGACAGTTTTCTACACCAACTGGTACAAAAACATCCCAGAGTCAATCCAAGGTGAGGAACTGGGTTCAGAAACGTCGGTATACTTGAAACACTGTTATAAAGTGTCCCTATCAGATTTGTTTCTTTTGTGAATATATGTAAATATGTGGATTTTCTATTTTGAATTGATACTGATTGTTTTTACTAGATATATGTACTAAACATGAAAAGCGCATTGAGAAAACAAAAATACAAACATTTTATTTCCGGTGACTTTTGCCTTCATTATCAGCTGTCTTAAGTTATGTTTCGTGTCGTATTTGTTATCTGTTGTCCATTACCATGATATTTAACTTCAAACAGGGTGGAATTCAGACATTAACATCTTTTTGGGCCAAATATGACTGATTTATTCTACATGTCCAAATTAATAAACATACTGTTATTGTATTCAAGCCATTAATTTAAACCCAAGCAAATGCCTTACAGTAATATTTCCTGGCCTTTTAAAGGTGGTATTTGACAGTTTGGGACCATTTTGTGTTCTCTAATGCAACCAGACAAACTATTGTTACCTGAAAGGGATCCAGCTAAATGCTATTTATTGGTGATCCTCATCCATGTAAAAAGTAAAGCATAGCACAACAGTTGTCATTACAAAAAATATTTCCTATCAGAGCCACGCTGCAATCTAAGCTATTTATCAACTATAAGAAACCCATGTGACAAATTACTTATGAGCTCACTTTACATGAACATCCAAGTAATCAACTCTGACGTCGATATCAGTTTGTAGCACAAATTCCCATCATACCTACTTATAGATTTGGAAATAATGGGCATTCTAAGAAATATATTTTAAGGTTTGCACTGTCTGACAACTAAGTTACATTATAAAAAACCTTTATTTAACCTAAAGAATAAGTTTATGCAGGAATTATGCATAAATTCTCAAGAACAGAGATTAGAAATTAATACATGTACTGGACATAGGCAAACTGTCAGATATACCCTTTAAATAACTCGGGCTGATCAACATGTGTTACAAGTGACGTCATATACCAAGTGCATGTAACAATATTTTTTCCACAAATTCTGCATAATGTCTGCCTAATGTCTGCATAAACTTATACTTTAAGACTGAGTAAAGACGATTTTTGAGCACTACCTCTATGTGAGACAGTACACATTGTGGAACAAAAACATCACTAAATGTTCATTCTTTCCAAATCTATAAATAAACACAAAAGAGATTTCTGCTAAGTAAAAGCAGACACTTTAATGTCAGCGGGTACTACCCTGATGATGATATAAATCAACCTTAAAAGTTAGTTGTCACATGCTTTTCTTAGTTTAAAAGCAGCTATCCCTGCAGCATGGCTCAGATAAGAAATACCTGTTTGTAATGACGATTGGGATGTAATGCTTCACTTTTCCCATTGATCTAGGGCATCAATGAATAGCATTTTGCAGGACCTTTTCTGGTAACAAAAACTTAATTTGTTATTTAAGAAAAAGATATTTGGTCCTAGTTGTCATGTCAATCCTAAAACTGTTGTAATTGGGCATGTGTATGTGCACAAACTGAGGGAAAAATGACCTATTAAAACCACACTTCCGTCTAACAACCACGCATTGCCTCTTTTACGACATATCAGTTATTTTATGTTGACTGTACATCTTTTTCAGTTTCAGCAGTATGCCTTGCGGGTCGGGAATTTCGCTGCAAAGAATCACCGTACACAGATTTAGTGACATTCATAGATGACGTCACCTCCGCAATACATACCCTGTGCGGAGGGAAACGCTTTGCATTGTTTGGCCACAGGTAAATGTTAATGTTGTAAGAGACATATGTAAAAGTGTCAACTGTATTTTTGTACTGGAAAATAGTAGTTTTTGAAATCAAACGAAGCTTGTAAATTTAACCTCCTTACTTCACTTAGACATGTAGTAGCAATTAAAATAACAATAAAAATAATTTAAAGTCATATTGTCTGTTTCGTAGTTTTGGCGGATTGTGCGTTTATGAGTGTGCATGTGCGCTAAAAAAGAAGTACGGGATGGTCCCAGACCACGTGTTTGTATCTGGAGTTTCAGCACCGCACGCAAGTTTTTCCTAATTTTTTATTGCTATTCATCAATACTTAAAAGAAACACACGCCACCATGGACTTTTATGTCTTCACGAGTCCCTACTGTTGATAGTAAATGCTTACAGGGCCTATTATATTTGTATACTACCAGTCTTACAGTGTAAGGTTTTCACATGAACTGTGTGCTTTATTGACTTTGTCGACATTTTCAGGGGAATCTATTATGGTTTCAAGCCAATTGCTATGAGTATTTAGAGTCATTTATATATCTTCTGGTTAAAATCAGTGACAAGCTTTGCTGAGGCATTTTACAAAGTACTACCACAAAAAATATTTTGATATAAACATATTATGGATAATTCAAAGTGAGTTTTGCTCCAAGGAACACATTTAAAAGTTTATTAATTTAGTTAAGTGATTCATAATGTTTTATTTTTTTGCAATGCAGTGTATTGACAATATCACTTTATCGTTATTCAGTCGGAAGTTCGGAAACAGTCACAAAGTTTAGTTGCAGGTCAGACTGACGAAGAATTGATTAACAGTCTTCAACGTTTAGGTATGTTCCTTAAAGGTGGTATCCGACAGTTTTGGACCAAAATTTCTTTTCTCAGATAACCAGATAAGTCATTGTTACCTGAAAAGGTCTTGCAAAATGCTGTTCAATGATGTCCTAGATTTGTTTGAACAGTCAAGCATAAATCACTACTCGTCATTGCAAATAGGTATTTCCTTGCCAAGCCACGCTGCAGATATAGCTATTTTAAACTTAGATAACCACATGAGCACTTTCTTTTGAGATAGTATTATATAGTCATTGGGTCATCTGCTCTGACATTGATATTTATTTTTAGCAAAGACCGCTATCGAGCTTTTTATACAGTTGGAAAGAATACATATTCGGAGTGATTTTTTTTTTCGCGATAAGTTCTGTCAAACAATTCAGTTAGCGTTCACAATTGTATTGAGACTAAAGAATGGGTTATACAAAAATTATGCCAAAATTTTCGAAAGCGGTGCTTCAATATTGTAATATGTATTTGATATAAGCAAACTGTCAGGTACAACCTTTAATTCCAGATAGACTAGCTGGTGTATAGATTATGAGATCACTGTTTTAATTTGTAAAGCTTCTTAAGATGGGCTGGCTATGATCCAATATAAGACTCACTGTTTGCTGGAAAAATGGAATATAAATTAACAATATTAGCTACCAGGAAGTCTTCCTTGTTAGCATTAAAGGTGGTATCTAACAGTTTGGTCCAGATATTTTTTCCTCAACAAACAAGTCATTATTAGCTGAAAAGGTCCTGCAAAATGATGTTAATTGATGTCCTTAGTGTTTATAAACTAGTGAAATATAAATCCAGATCTGCCATTGCAAACAGGTATTTCCTATCTGAGCCATGCTGCAGAGATAGCTATTTATAAACTAAGAAAACCGTGTTACAACTTACGCTTGAGATTGCGTTATATCGCCACCTGGGTAGTCCGCGCTGACGTCGGTATATATTTTTTAGCAAAGATCACTTTTGTGCTTATTTATAGATTTGGAAAGAATGAATATTTAAATTGATTATTTGGCAATGTGTACTGTCTTACAAAGTAGTTAGTGTTAAAAACCATATTTACTTAGACTTAAGTATGAGTTTATGCAGAAATTATGCAAAAACTCCTGGAAATGGTGGAAAAATATTGTTTCCTGCATTTGATAAAGGCAAACTGTCTGGTTACCATCTTTTATGGGACTAAAGCATTACTTGGTGGTACTTTTGTTTTGACAGGTGGTACGCCTGATGCCCTTATAAATGACTAAGGCGGCTATGAAATACTTTCTACCACCATTAAAGGCAGATTACCATCTTCTTGGGCAAATCGGGTAAGTCCACTAATCGTCGCATTCTAGTCAACAAAACAATTTGATAGAGCCCCTTTATTACTTTTTACCAAACTCCATTTAACTGTGCTACAGTAATCACAGCTGTTTTGAAAAACACTTTTTTCTGACCTGGTCTGGTTCAAATTGTGAATTTTTGCATTCTTAAATTGTGTTAATTGTGTTAAAAGAAGTTAGGAAACCAAACAAATTGTGACTTTCAATTAACAATAGTTAACTGATTTTTCCCATCTCATTACTTATACTGCTTTGGCAATTGTTAATGTTTAAAAAATGTCAGATTTACCCTTTAGCATTTCCATTACCCTAGTATATCCCTTTTCAGTTCACAGGATTTGGTTGAAGCAGTTTTGAATGCTATAATTTAGGGCTAAATCATAAATTGTGCCCATATACATAATTTTACAGTGGTGTTATAGTTTGAAATGAAAATAATTTTAAAATGAGCAAACTTATAAGAAATTTTTTTTGAAAGTTTGCATTTTTTGTAATTGTGAAAGTTCCAGTCAAGATAGGGAATTAGACCATTGTCAATTGTGAACAAGTCCCTTTTAAAGTTCCTTACATCAATGTCCATGTATTTCAATCAGTAATAAAAGTAAAAACAATTTTTTTTTAAATGTACACATTCCTTAGACTTTATTGTTAGAAAAAACTATGATGGTTTTCTATTATTTTTATAAAAGTATCAAATTATTAAAATCTCATGCGTCAAGCCAATTAATGCCTTTTTTATGGCTTTTGCCTTTTTTGTTGGCAGAGATTACTGTAATCAATTAAAACATTGCCGATAACCATTTTTCAAAGTGAACCGATTCCTTTTGATTTTCTATTACAAAGTAACTGTCATTGTATCGCAAAGTAAACAATCATGCCACACCCATCCTGTACGTTGCAGATTCAACCATCCCAAGGACCGCTGCCTTCTCACGTGCCCTGTGGATGTGTTTGATGGGGACCTAGATAGTCGGCATGATCTTGAGGGTAATGAAGTCATATGTGTCATTCTTTTTCCATACAATTGCTGTGTTACTCAGTATGGGCAAAGAAATGGCAGTGCAACCAATGTTTTCATCCTATAGGTCTTTATTCATCCGCAACTGGGCGTCAGATAGGCACTCAACAGTCTTCTTAATATATCATTGATCTAAACAGGATGCAACATAACATACATTGTACAGTGTGCTCTATAGTGGTAATTTTTTAAGAGAACAAGACACCTTGATATCTATTGGCCAGCTCTAGCTTTTTCTCAATGCTTTATTATTGTTTAATGATAAAAATACTGATTGAATAAATTAGTGGCATGCTTTAAAAATGGGTTTAGAATACATGTGCCATGTATACTATTGAAAAGGTTAGGTTGAATACTTGAATAAGTCGACAGTAAAAATATATTTTAAACAGAAATTGACTAAAAATGCAAATCTGTTTGCTTGCATTTCAGCATGGCAAGATGTCACTACAGGACCGTTCTCCATTACCATGATGGCAGGTGGCCATTTTTATCTCAAGGAACAAGACAATCTTAACAAGATGTGTCAGCATATACAACAGGCACTGAGTCTCTGACATGTACCATAAACTTAGGCTTATTTCAATTATCATTACTAGACCTAAGTTGTGACTTATCATTAAGTCATCGCACTCCTACAAAACTAAAACACTACTTTGTAGTTATGGTGTACCATTACTTGCACAATTCTTATTTAGCGTTCAAAGCACAAATAGTTTAGACTAAAGCAAATAGTGTAGATCCAGATAAAAAATTACATTGCTGCTAAGAAACTATTCAAGGATTCAATTACCTCTGTATGTATGTTAGCAAAGAACTAAGTATGGATTGGTAACACCTGTAAAAGTAAAACAGTTTGTTTATTGCCTTCTACAGTACAGGCCCCCAGTAAATATACTGTATGAGGACTGAGCAAAAATGTTCTAAAATTATTCTTGATTTTTGGTTATAATGGTTATTATGTAAAAAGACTTATTTCAAACAAAGTCAATATACAAAGTGTAAGTGACTTTCATTCAGTATCATTGCTGAAAGATGAAATATTAAATAAAACATGAACTTTGAAATTGTTTTATTTTTTCAATATAAAAATATGTATTTAATATATAATCATGTGCCAATTATTATATCATAACAGTTGCAAAAAATGTTAACAATAAAAATAGCCTTAACTGTTTTGTAAAGAAGCAAATCTAAATTTGACCTAAAACTCTTAGCAAAAATTAAAACATGAATACAATCATTTCACCTATCACATTAATAAAATATAATTATAATGACAACATAGAATCAAATCAAAAACAGAACTGGAATACCCTTGTAGCTCGTTTCTACACAGAATAAAGCAATGTGAAACAGTTTTATGGCACAAAGTTGAAACCTTGTTCCTGTATGTTTGTTTAGATAATTGTAGATCTTAGATCTGTTTAAGTTATGACAGTACATGTATTGCCTTCTCGTTAATAATGGTAATATTATTTTAATTTTTTTATCAAATTAAACTAGTAGACAAAGTTAGATTTTAAACATGGTTGTGTTTCATTGTCCCCAAAGAAAATTAACACAATAAATAAATACAAATAAGAAAAGTAACAATCTAGAATAAATTTTAAATAATAATATTACATAATAATTTTGAGCTATTTCCAAATAATATATTTCCAAAATTAATAAAAAAGTACAAACAACATCATTCAGAAATGATATTCTATTGAACTATAATGTGCCAACAAAAAATAAAATAAAAATAAAGCCTGTATTCTCTTGATCTTATTTTCGTTCCTTATACAAATTTAGTTTATAGTCTTAGAGTAAAATATTGTACATGGATTGCTTGTTAGCACAAACACAAACAATATTTCAGTCACCCATGGCCCATAGAAAGTGCTTGCTTCCACCAAATATTTGTGCTGCCTTCACTGTGATATAACATGTCAAGAGCATCTTAAATAACATAACGCCCCATTACTTAATCCAGGAAACTCACCCGGCCAACAAGTTACGAAACAATAATATTAAGCTGAGTAAAACAGCTAAGCTGTTACAATTGATCACTTATTTTGCAACCTGCTGACAGAGACCATGGCATGAGTTTGTACAGGTAAATCAAGTGTTTAAAAAATTACCAAATACGGCTACTGACTAGGGGTGCAGTCTTTTATAGTGTGACTAAGGAAATCTCTAAACAGCCACAGGGCGGCAGCTTGTCACAATGAGGCTGCGGCTCTTTCAGCCCCTGTTCCTTTTTCTGTGACTTATGAGTTGCCATGTGCAAATGGTAAGCAGGACACACTTTCAAGTGCTAGTCAGTTACTATTGACTAACATGGTGAAATTGAATGTCTGTAAAATATGGCAGTTATGGTACCAATGGACACACCAAATAATGAATTTTAATATAAGAGGAGGATTGCATTTGTTCATGTTACGTGCTGCACAATTTCAAGTCTATAAGAGGATGTTTGATGTAAGTTGTGTAAAAAATATTGTTGGGACAGGGAAATGAGCCTGAGGGACATCTATTCAGATACACAATAGGACTATGCACTATAATTATCATACTTTGGGAACCTAAAAACTGGTATCCTACTTCAACTGACAACAATACTCCACACAGAGTCTTCACACACTTCTGAGCAAATATCCTACTTATCCACAACAATTATCGTTTCTGGTCCTTCATTATGGTCAGTAACTCTTTAGCTCGGGAGGTGTTCCATGCCTTTAGCTCAGGTAATTGTTCTATGGCCTGCACATATGTAGTTAGCATCTCCATTCCAATGGCCTGGGCGGCTTTGTCCCCATCACCCCGTTCATCAGATGAAGCCAGGAACCAATTGCACATCTCACCGCCATACATTAGGGCAAGCAGGTGGGACTCGCTGTAGATGCCTACAGAAATAGTGGAATAGTTCATTTACAATCTGGTATCTTTGTAGCTGTTCATTAGTTTTAATGTGAACACACAGTTTGAATGTCATAACAATTATATACATTTCATGCTGTAAATTGTTACTGCTTAAAAAATGGAACCTCGATAATGAACATCTTGGATAAAATACATTAAAGGACAGCTAGAAGACATCTTCAATAGGAAGTTTTTGCAAATAATGCACCATTAAACGCTACACCATATACCTGCTATGAATTTGTTTTAATTACATCGCACTGAACGATTGTGGTCATATTGGTGACATGCATCTAAGTATTTATGGAGGATGACTGCCAGACTTATGTCTAGGTAGAACCACTTGCACACCAGTTTAAATCAAAAACCTCCCCACATGCATCTAATTATTGATGGAGGATGACTGCCAGACTTATGTCCAGGTAGAACCACTTGCACACCAGTTTAATTCAAAAACCTCCCCACATGCATCTAATTATTGATGGAGGATGACTGCCAGACTTATGTCTAGGTAGAACCACTTGCACACCAGTTTAATTCAAAAACCTCCCCACATGCATCTAATTATTGATGGAGGATGACTGCCAGACTTATGTCCAGGTAGAACCACTTGCACACCAGTTTAATTCAAAAACCTCCCCACATGCATCTAATTATTGATGGAGGATGACTGCCAGACTTATGTCTAGGTAGAACCACTTGCACACCAGTTTAATTCAAAAACCTCCCCACATGCATCTAATTATTGATGGAGGATGACTGCCAGACTTATGTCTAGGTAGAACCACTTGCACACCAGTTTAATTCAAAAACCTCCCCACATGCATCTAATTATTGATGGAGGATGACTGCCAGACTTATGTCCAGGTAGAACCACTTGCACACTAGTTTAATTCAAAAACCTCCCCACATGCATCTAATTGTTGATGGAGGATGACTGCCAGACTTATGTCTAGGTAGAACCACTTGCACATCAGTTTAATTCAAAAACCTCCCCACATGCATCTAATTATTGATGGAGGATGACTGCCAGACTTATGTCCAGGTAGAACCACTTGCACACCAGTTTAATTCAAAAACCTCCCCACATGCATCTAATTATTGATGGAGGATGACTGCCAGACTTATGTCTAGGTAGAACCACTTGCACATCAGTTTAATTCAAAAACCTCCCCACATGCATCTAATTATTGATGGAGGATGACTGCCAGACTTATGTCTAGGTAGAACCACTTGCACATCAGTTTAATTCAAAAACCTCCCCACATGCATCTAATTATTGATGGAGGATGACTGCCAGACTTATGTCCAGGTAGAACCACTTGCACATCAGTTTAATTAAAAAATCTCCCCACATGAAAGTTCTCACCCCAACCAGGACTCAATCCACATGGTATGAGACCGAGGAATTAAAGTAAGCAAATCTAACCACTCGGCCATGGGCGCCCCTACCTGGAAAGTATACTTAATATATACTGGTGATATAAAAAAATATTTTCTGTGCAACAATAACAAAATAGTTTAGTGCAGTAATGAGTAAAAAGATCATACCCATTTTCAGCAAATGTAAAGTATCGCTATCCCCCGACACATTGGTTGTATTGAGGACTGGGTCCCTGATCTTAAACATGCCCTGGAGGTAGTGGATGCCTTTCTGTAGATTCTATATATAACCAAAATATTCAAACATTACACCAAAAAACAAACACAAAGTAAACTAAAAAAATTAATCGGTTAACCCAAAACAATAGCCAAAATAATCAACGAGTAATCATAGATTTGCAAACAGTGAACCAAAAGAATCAAACTGTTCGCCAACATAATCAATCAGTCAATTTAAAATAATCAATTAGTAAACCAAATATCAAACGGTAACCAAACAATGAACCAGTAAATAAAATTAATCAGTTAACTTAAAACAATAAAAAAAACAAAATCCAGACAGTAAATTAAAATATTCAAACATTTAATCAAAAAAGTAAAACAATTAGTTTAGCAAAATAATTAAAGAGGAAAGGAAAAGAAATCAAACTGTTAAACCAAAATAATCAAATGGAGACCAACAAAATCAAACAGTCATGTTTTTATTAAACATTATATGAACATCATTCTTAAGCAATTAGGACAAAATCATTTATCTGGAGGATTATTTTCTTAATACTTAACCAAGTTGGAAAATAAAACCACTTTTTTGTTATTCATCCCTGATATTTTAAAGGTTTTATCTGACAAAACGAGCTTGAGGAGACTGACTGTAATGAACTGATAAAACAATGTCTTTCAAGTAAAGAAGTCAGCAAGAATGATGCATTCTTTAAAAGTTTTGATCTTCTTTTTGCATTTTATTCATAGGCATTTTTCAATACTATTTGAGATGCTCTCCATTGAACTTGAAACACCAAAATACTACAAAAACAAGCATGTCAATATATATTCTGTGCTATTTTTGATTGAAGCAAAATTAATAAGAAAAAATTAAAATTCTTAAAAAAAGCAATTGTAGTTAACATTCTTAAAGGAGTAAAGTCCCAGAAAAATATCTAGCTACAAACAGGGAGCATATCAGACAGACTGGACACGTACAGGCACATGATACTAATTATTTTATTCAACTATCACCAATGCATCAATCCAATGAATACAAGTATGAAATTGATTTGTATAAATACCAGTACAATAATTAAAGACATAGTTTAAGTAAAATTGCAGTTATAAGAAAAATAAGATACATACTATTCACAGTAAAAAAAAAATACACATTTATATAGAAATTATGGCATGAAACAGCACAGTGATCAATGAAATAATAAGCATACCTTTCTATACTCAGCTATATCTCTGTCTCTTCGCTGTTTGTTTTCCTGAAGGGTACTGCAGTACATGTACAGTAAGGCACCCCGCCGCCATAGAAGACATTCAGCAATTTCGTTGCCTAGCAACTCCTCTGGTCGACGCCCAGATGATATCTTGTCACACATTGCTCGAATTTTATCAAAATAGGCTGAAATATGAATTTTATAAAGTGTTTATTTAACCATTTTTATGGGTTCCTAAATTGAGTGTTTATTTCACTTTTTTAAATACTAGTAATTATAAAATGAAGTAAACAAAACCAACAAAAAGAAAGATCTGAAACTGTTTTATATGCTCTTAATAGCTTACTTTGTGTGTTTAAGAGATGAAAAGGGAAAACAAGAGGGACATAATGGCAACGAACACATACAGGTTGAACTTCTCTTTTTAAAAGATATGAATGAGTTAATCTAGTATGTCTAATGCGACAGCGGGTAAGAGCTACATCTTCCCGTCAACTTTCTCTGCAAGCAGAGAAATTGGCACCAACATTAGGCTTAATTACGTGTAATTTGTTACAAACAATACTGTCCCAACTTGTTTGCCACTTGGTTAAAATATATCGGTTAATAAGTGGTTTAAAATCAGTTTGTGGGATGCAAAGATCTGTCTGAGTGAGGGCTGAGGCAGATTTTGCATCCCCTGTCTGCATCTTCGTTTCCTCGGATGCCTACACGACTAGGAAGCCAACAGAAGGAGATTTCGTTAGTGTCATATAAACTTTGAAATTTGATGTGGAAAATGGTCACACCCTTTGCGGCCATATTTTTTTGATGTATCAGAATTAATTGGACAAAACTGATACAGGGCTACCCCAAAAACATATACCAAATGTATACCAAGGCTCTAGCTCTTGTTGTTTCTGACTAGGCAATTTTCTAAGTTTTCCTATGTAAATACATATATGGAAAATGGCCATGCCCCTGGCTTCCATGTTTATTGACGGATCAAAATCTCTGAACCATCTTGATACAGGACCACCCAAGGAACTTGTGTACTAAATATCAAGGCCCTAGCTCTTGTAGTTTCTGACAAGAAGATTTTTTAAATTTTCCCATAAAGCTATTTATGAAAAATTGCCACGCCCCTGGTGGCCATGTTTTTTGAAGGACCAGAATTATTTGAACAGGTTTTTGTTCTCCATGCCTACTTAAGCTTCTGAGAAAGATTGGCTGAATCAGGCCCAGCGATTTAGAGGAGATGTTGTTTGAAAATGTTGATGTACAAGTTACACCAGACGGTGGCTGATCACATTAGCTCACCCTGAGTATAAGCTCAGGTGAGCTAACTAAATGGAACAAATATTATTTTTCATGGCATCACATCTATTTTGGCAAATTCTGAAAGATAAATAAAGTGCAACATTTATATTATGATTATTTAAAGCTGAAAAACGTGTTTGCACAAATAGTGTCACTAATATAAATTTAGAAATGAGTTGTGCAAGACTTACAAAATATACTAGCAACTCTGTCTTTGGCATCTTTTTCTGGAAATTCTTCATCAACCAGTAGAGTTTCATCATGGTAGGTAAAGTCTAGCATGGCCTGAAACAAAAGTAAATAAACTTTACATGAACTGTACTCTTACTGTTGAACGAAATTGTGTGCTTGTGAAAAAAGGTTTTATGAATTAATGGGAGGCAAGTGTGCTATATTTACTGACTGCCAGACTTGTCTTTTTCAACACAAATTACCCACAAACATGACTTTCTGTCAAACCCATATTGAAACAGTGCATCAGCTTCGATAACAAAAGCTTGACTTTCTTTTGACTGTTTTTATAAGGTGTATATATATTACTAGTATTAAATCTAAGAAGCATAAATACAAGGGATTTCAATGAGTACTAAAATCAGTTCTTGAGTACCTGGTCATTTGATTGAAAACTCGAGTTACTCAGCCACTTTCTTATAAAAATGTTGATTTCACTTCATTTTATCTAGTTTTTATCTGCACTATATAACATTACAAACATTGATTAAATTCTTTACACTGGCTAAATATGTTACATTGATGTTGAAAATATTTTGGAACTCTACTGCAGGAGCAATTTGTAATGAAAAACATGTTTCCTAGTTTGAGATTTATACACTTATGGAGCAACATTGGAGTCTGGTGACATAGCCATGTAAACAACACTGTGCATGGGCTGATTGAAAGATGATAATATATAACATGAGGGCCATGATGGTCCTTAATTGCTCACCTGAGGACACAGGCTATTAGTAGGCTCATATCTGGTAATTTAGAGTTGTGAAGATTGGCCATCAGTGTGGCCTCTAGTGTGTTCACAAGTTGTTTTTTTAGGTTGTGACCTAGTGACCTATTTTTTGACCCCATGTGACCCAATAATGAACGTGTCCAAGATTTAATGCAGACGAAAGTTTTGACCATGTTTTATGAAGATACGCCTGTAAATGTGGCCTCTATGGTGTTCACAAGCTTTTCTAAGATTTGACCTAATGGCCTACTTTTTCACCCCACCTGACCCACTTATGAACTCATCCAAGATTTCAAGCAGGCAAATATTCTGACTAAGTTTGGTGAAGATTAGGCTATAAATGTGCCTCTAGTGTGTTCACAAGCTTTTTTAAGATTTAAACTAGTAATCTACTTATTGACCTACATGACCCTGTATTGAATTCATCCAAGATTACATGCAGGCAAACATTCTGATCAAGTTTGGTGAAGATTGTGCCATAATTGGGGCCTCTAGTATGTTTACAAGCTTTTTCTAAAACGTGACCTAGTGACCTACTTTTTGACCCCACCTGACCCAATAATGAACTCTCCCAAGATTTTATGCTGACTTACATTCTGACCAAGTTTGATGAAGATTGTGCCATAAACGTGGCCTCTAGTGTGTTAACAAGCTTTTTCTTAGATTGAACTTAGTGACCTAATTTTTGACCCCACGTGACCCACTAACGAACTCATCCAAGATTTCATGCAGACAAATATTCTGATTAAGTTTGATGAAGTTGGGACTATACATGTGGCCTCTAGTGTGTTCACAAGCTTTTTCTAAGATTTGACCTAGTGACCTACTTTTTGACCCCACATGACCCAGTTATGAAGTAATTAAAGATTTCATGCAGACAGACATTCTGACCAAGTTTGGTGAAGATTGGGCTATAAATATGGTCACTAGTTGTGTTCACAAGTTTTTCTTAAAATTTGACCTTTTGTCCTAGATTTTGATCCTAGGTGACCCAATAATGAACTCATCCAAGATTTCAAGCAGACAAACATTCTGACCAAGTTTGATGAAGATTGGTTAAAAACTGTGGAATCTAGCGTGTTCAAAAGCTAACATGTTGACACCGCACACCAGACAAAGAGGGGTATCAGAAAAAACTCACTTTCAGCTCAAGTGAGCTAAAAAATGACCAGACCTTTTAAAAATTGGTAAAATGCAAAAAGTAAACAAAAACATATTGTTTAAAATGCATTTGATACTTGAAATATATATTGATGATAAATGTTTAAATGTTTGCAAATACTGACTATATCATTATCATTTTGTGCAACTTTTGCCAACACCTGCAATAAGGATTGCAAGTTCAGCAAATGTTTTACATTGACCAGCACACATAATAAACAATAAACATTCAAAATGCACTTACTCTATAACCAAAAACATACACCTTATTTTTTATTCCACTGTCTATTAATAAATAAAACCACTTTTTGGTCGATTTTGCAGTGCCTGGCTTTTACACAATCAACCAATATACATGTATAAAGCATTTAACCAGTTATTATTCTAGTCTTTAATTCAAGTCAGTCAGAATCATGGTACAGAGCACAGTACCCACCTCTGCATACTGCTGTAGGTAATAGCTGATCTGGCCACCAGATATGGTCTTGGGAAAGTTCATTGTCACACCTTGACATTTCTCCATACATTTTCCTAGGAATAGGGACTCTTCTGAAAACGAGGTAAGTTTAATGTGGTTTTATTGTCAGTATAAATATTTTAAAACTGAACAGTAAATAAACTAATAAATACTTAAGTAATGCTCATGTTTCTTATTTGATATATATACAGTGCTGAACATCTGGAAGCAACGGAAGATTTTTTTTGGCTATCTCTTATCATTCTCATTCAGTAAAGGATGTTTAAACATTTTCACAAGAAACATAGATGAACATCTTTTAAGTGGTTAAAGAAATGACAAAACAACTACACTGTGAGTATATAGCCTTATAGGTTTTGCGAAACATCTAATAGATAACATCAAACATAGTGTGATGAGACAGGACAGTTAAAATCTGCACATAAATTGGAACCTTGAAAGAAGAACAATGCATTCTTTTTATCAAAAACTTCGTCAAAATGTGTATTACAATTAACCTATTGATATGCCAAAGATAGTTGCCATGATCCACTATCCCACACAATGGCTGCCTTTACCAACTTCAACTCTCAGCAGATATTAAATCGGCTGTATGAATATGTTTTACCTTTTGTCGCCTTTGTTGCGTCTGAACATCGATGCTGCAAATCCCTAAATTCACTCAAAATAAATGTCCGTATACTATCTGCAGCCATTCTCCACCTTCAAGCTCATCAGCTAAAGGGTCAGCCCACCTCTCTCTCTTTTTTTTCTTGGCTCCGACGTGCTTCCTGGGTATAACTTAAATATTTTATATGAACACGTTTGCTGAGTATAAGAGTTCTGATTTAATGTTTCCCTTTAACATTTCAGTGCAAAATAAGCATCCAGATTTTATTCTCTATTTAAAGTTTATTTTCGTTTTATAACTCCTTCGTGCAATGTTAGCTGGGTAAACATCAAAATATTCCGAATGTAGTATTTACAGAGGGCGCTGTATTCAACATGGCTGCCCCCACTGAGGTAATGTGAAAAATGGCTATTTTACAAATACAGTATCAAATTAATCGAAGTAATTATGCTTATTACGGTCTGGTGACATCAAAACATTATATATCTATATATCGCTAAAAGAATAAAACCCTTTTATTGTGTTAACAGTGGGGGATATGGTTGTCAAACATTCCATTTAAACTATACCTACCCATGTGCATTTACTCGATTATCACTCTTTCAGCTATGACCTGCATAATTTTACATGTGAACAAACAAATAGTTATCTATACTTAACATTAAAGGGACTGAGGTCTTTAATCAATTCTAATTAGTAATTATGGTACTGCAATAATATCATATTGCTAATTAATTTACCTTTGAACTTTGGCTTCAATCAGTGCGAAAGAAATTTCATTAAAAAAAACGAGACAAACTGTTAAAAACAAACTTTCCAATTTACAATATGAAATAGAAATGTAATAATTGAAGTAAATGTTATAACACAATTATGTCAATTAATATTATTTTAAAACAGGTCTCCTTTCTAGTGACTATTATAATCATATATAGTCATATAACATTTACTGTATTAAGATTTATAACATATTAGATTCACCATCTCCTTTTATATATAAGGCCTTTAAGGCTTGCGGCCTTTTAGGTTTATATTTTATAACATTTTGCGATTTACCTGTGTTTCCATGTTTTCGTGACCCTTGCAAAGCTCTTGTAGAATGATAGGACATCCTGTCAGCTTTCTGTAAATAAATGCCAGAAAGGATTTCAACTTACTTCAAAGACCCATATTTCCAGTCCAGCTTTGTTGGATTTAATTGATCTGTTTATATTTTCTCCTGGGCTTGTCTTTTAAAGATTATTAAAAAAACTGATACAGGGCCAATACTGTACTATAGATAGTTTCCATGTGATGTCATCGACACTGATAAGACAGTTTAAGGCAGCCATCTTTGTTGGAAGAAGCTAATGCAGGCCGAAATCAGGAAATATGTGCTGTATTAAACTCACCACTGTGTTTTTATTTTTCAGTCTATTTAACTGAATTTTACATCAAATTTAACAGCTTTTATAAAGTATTTTAAAAATCAAAACTATATTTTGATAGTTTAAAAGGTTAAAGAAATACAAACGAAGATGATACACAGTTCATTTTGTTTTAAGTATGAGCCAATAGTTTTATTTATTTTTGTGTATTCTGTGTGCATTTATCAATTGTAAAAATATTGTATTATAAAAATATGAATTTCAAGAGCTTTCCAATGGTGTATAGCTTTTAATTTTCGGACTACAAATGAAGAAATTACAAGAAAATAAAATCTACCCTTCTATACAATTTATATGAAAATCCCTTAAAGTTACCATCAAAGATGGCTGCCAAGATGAGGGATTTTCACTGATGTGGAAATTATCTATGGGAAAAATTGGTGAAATGAAAATTGTCTCTCCCTCATTAGATAATATCTGAGGTAGTCCAAATAGTAGTTAGTTAGTTGGAATTCTTCAACTTAATCACCTGTTCTTTAGGAGATGGCACAATTGTATACAATGAAATTTCTTACTTTTGCATAGATATGAGCGTAAAAACTATTGAAATACTAAATAGTGATATGTGATTTAAATTCTAAAATGGAAATGCTTGTAGATAAAGGTTAATTTTGGTATCACAAGAAAAGCATAAAAGTTAACATACATTCCTAAGAGTACAAGCATCAAACCAAGTAATCCAAATAAAGGAACTACTTGCATGTACAAATTAAATTGTTCAGAGCAGACTAGCCACTAATGTATTTCATTGGACAAAAACTTTCCAAGACAAAATCCTCCCATTCTTTTGGAAGAGCCAGATGAAAACACCATCATAATTTACCTACTTTGATAAAACCCAGCCAGAAAATTCTCACATCATTTACCTAACTTGATAAAAACCTTCCTTTCATTTTTCTGACCCGCTTAAAAACCCTCCTGTAACTTTTTCTACTAGGACAAATTTCCTCTTGCGATTTGTTTCAAACCTTTTATTGGTTTTAACAGACAAAAAAATCAACCACTGTATGCATTGTTTTTTTAAACGATTATCTGGTTTTAAATGATTGTCTATATATTGTAGTGTAAGAAATGTGCTTAGTCTGAAGGTAATTGTGTATAGGTGGTGTTAATTTAAGTGAGGTATGAGGTGTACAAACATATGGGAGGTTTTTTGTCTGGGTAGGAAAAGTGATGTTAGGGTTTCTATCAGAAAAAAGACAGGACAGAAAAAAGACAGGAGGGTTTTTGACCATGTATGAAAATAATGGAGTGTATTAGTCCATCTTGACCTCATGGCATGCTGGTGTGCTCTTAACACCTTCTGCTGACACAAGTTACTTATTGAATTAAATAGGCAATTACCATTCTTAGTGATGCTGTACAATGATAGGTTTACATAAGGATTTAAGATTGCTGTTACCAAGAATCCAAATCAATATCCTGCTTTCAGTTATACTAAACAACAAGTCACTGCATTCACTATTGTACAGCGGACATGTCTGTTCAGTTGTTGTCAATGTTGTCAATGAAACAATGTGTACTTGAAAAACAACAACATTAGAAAGTTGTTATATTCCCCCATAAACCCTTGATGTTTTGAAACAAAAAATAAAAATAAAATAACCATTTGATAATACACAGGGACATTCAACTTAAACTTTAATTTAAATATTGGAATAGTTCATCAATTAAAAAATTATACTAAATGGTGGAGTTAGTTCATCTAACAATATGTTTTAAGTAACACTTAAATTAGCCATTATAAATTGGCAGAAATCACCAATGCAAAAATTGTCTCAAAGAAAAAATAACCCAGTGCTAGCCCTGAACATCAAACAACATTTGTGATATATTTTTATTACAGGTTCTGTTAAGCAGTGATCAAACTGGTCAGTTATGGAACACCTGTGTCTGGGATATCAACACAGGTACAAGCATCACAGCATACAAGGGAGACACAACCGGCCACAGGTGTCTCTGTATCCTAGGCAACCAGTACCTCCTTGGAGCATCAAGTGTCAAACCCCTCATACATGTATGGGCATTGCAAAGAAGGGTAACTATTCTATTATTTATGTTGATTGATTTTATTTCTTTATTAACTTAATCTCCTTAGAAATGTTTTAGACCTTTAGTCAAAAGGGAAATATGGTTAACTGTTATTTTTGCATTTTTATAAACATTTGTAGCTATTATTCTTTAAAAAAAATATAAATTACTTCTATTGTCCTGCAGTAGAACCAGCAGATTTAGCATTTTCTATGCACTTGAAAAGGTAATTTGTTAAAAGATATTTTCTTTTTGTATTGTTCTCCTACAATGTTCAGTAAACCCTGACTCTTAAATAGGATCAGCAACAACAGAAGATTGTCTGTCCAGGAAGAGTTACTGCCCTTACAACCACCCCTGATGGAGCCTTGTGTATTGCGGCTGTGGCAGAAAAGATTCACATCTGGCAGGTAAAGCAACCAGAGCCCTTGACAGGAGGAGCACTAGCTCCTTCTAACTACTTTATTTCTCCTCCAAATCCTTTATATCTTGTACTCATTAGAATCCTTCTATTTGCAATTTTAATGCATTCCATCAAAAAAGGGCTTAGTTTAAAATTATGAGATATATGGCAATGATAATTCAGATTTACTTATCTTGTCTAAAATCAGCATTATTGACTGGCTATGAGTTAACCAAAGCTGAGGGTGTTAGGAGGGGCCCACTCGTAACTTTTTATAGCATGAACTAATTTCTAAAGTTATGGTAACTTTCATGTGAGAAGTTCTTCTAGAAACTCAGTTTTCCTAGCAATAGCAATTCTTCTTTGATTTTCAATCAATGTATAACATGTTTTATATTAAATGTGTTTGGGATGTGTTAGTTTAGAACCTAATTAATGAAGGATGATCACATATTAAAGGTCAAGAATAATTTAAACAATTAACTCTTTTTTTGACATCTTAAATCACATTTTTTAGGTTTCCTTGCCCTATTTAAAAAAAATCTGCAGAAAAACTGCTGACATTTTAGCCTGCAAGTCACCTTTTCTCTATCAGGTGTGTACAGGGAACCTGTTGGCAGTTGTAAGTCGTCACTACCAGAATGTCACATCTCTCAGAGTCACAGATACCGGCAGCCATGTTGCATCAGGAGGCGAAGATAACCTTGTCATTGTCTGGTCTATTGCAAGGTGAGATATTCAGCGAACAGCTTTCCTTAAGGATTAGCTAATAATTCTCTTATTTGACTGATTAAAAAATTAATATTTACCAAATGGAATTGTTTTGCATTTAAAAGTATGAAGATAATGTGTTAGTAGTAAGCTGCGTTTTTACAATGCAAACTTGGCTTTCAAGTAAAAATAATTCCCTTCCTTATGACTGCTTTTGCTATTAATATGCTTGACTATTTTACCTGCAACCTTGAAGATAAACTTGTCTATTTATTGCTGTGCATTTCAGTATCCTTGCCTGCCTCCATAACCCCTCGTTGAGAGCTGAGCCCCACAGATTATGGTCCTGGCCATTCCCTGCCCATCACTGATCTTCATGTGGGTCATGGCAGCAGTCGAGCTAGAGTTGTCTCTTCATCATTGGATCACACCTGTAAGGTTGGTATAAATTGTTTTTTTTGTCAACCTGCTATTGAAATGCAGTACATAAAGCATCTGGTCTGGATACTAAAAGTGAAAAATAGCAATTGTATGCCATCATTGAATAAAATTAGTATTTATTATTATTAGATTTATTTTAAAATGGTAATGTTCAGCTCCAAGGAAATTCTATGAGTGGTTGGCCCAATGTGAGAATATTGTGACTTGGTGTGTTTTCATGTTATGTGACATTTTATTTCTGTGATAGCATCACTACATTTGATTAAAGTTAATGCTGTCTTCAGATTACTAAACAAATGTTGGTGGAATGTGAAAAGTCAAGATAACAAAATAACATTTGTTAGCTTTTAGAATGACTAACATTCTTCTATCACTTTTAATAATACATTTTCCATGGTGACAGTAAACCAGGACCACATACATGGATGTTTATTCTAAACATATACTGGTATAGTGCTGCCTTCTCTGTGATATGCTGGCTGTAGCTTATATTTGTAACAAAATCTATTTGGACAATGTTTATAGTGTTACTTACCTTAACTGCAGTAGCAAGTTAGAAACACATACTTGATACAAGTCCCGTGTTAAATTTAAATGCTATTTAATATTTGGTAGTATGTCAGAAACAAATTTTACGCTGCCACAACTTGAAGTCTTCATTTGATATTATTTTTCAGATCTGGGACATAGTGAGTGACTGTTTACTTCAGACAATTGTCTTCCCCACCAGTGTTCTATCTGTTGCCATGGATACAGCAGAATACCGATTGTTTGCTGGTGGTAGTGGAGGGGATGTGTATTGTGTGAACATGTATGGACAGGTGGGTTGAAATTTATTCAGAAATCCGGATATAAATGTAATTTTTATACTTTATCATCTTTATACCCCCAACCAGCAGCATATAGCAATCACACCATCTGTCATACCTGCCAATATATCAGTCACATTTCTGTGTTTCCAACATAACTTCCACATTAAAGCTCTGTCATTTCAATGATATGATAAAATTGACAAATACATACATTGTAGGTATTTATAAATTAATTTACATAAACACATAAAAAAAATCAAAATAATAAATAGTACTCATACAAAGACAAAAAGGTAAATAAGTGATATGTATAGACAACAACATAGGTTTTAAAACTTTAGTAGAATAAGTAAATGTTTTGTGATTTTAAATAACCTGTGCAGAACAGCTCTTTTTCAAAGAGCTGTTCTTTGAAATAACCCAATCAAGTTGAGCAAAGATTTGAAGCATGTTTCGTTATTTTACTTTAAACTAAATCAATAAGCAATATAACAAGGCTGGTTGACTCTGCTTTCCAGATCTCCACATGACTACACTACTGATGCTGTTGTTGATAAATCCTCTTGACAGGCTTCATGATTCCTTAAGAAAGCAGCTTAAAATGCCATCATTTTGTGCTAAAAGTTTGTCTAATCATTACAACAACTCACCATTGCCTTGGCTGTTTACAATTTTGTAACCTTGTGTTTTATCAAACATTTTTTGATGATGCATGGCTACCTTAGGTGTCTTTTCACACCTCCTTGGAAGTTTTCCATTCAGACTAACCAGCTAGTGGTAAATTATATTTAGTTTGAAAGAGTAAAAACTTGTGAATTTGCATAGACTTAATCAATGGATATTTACTTAACTGTGGTCAAGTTAACAAAGTTGCAATGTTTATTCCATTTCAGCCAATCACCACTGAGAGACACATTGAGTCACATGATCAGCCAGGGGTCACATGTTTCAGAGGTCATAGGTGAGATAATCTTGCAGTTATATATTTACCAGTATATGTTTTTAATTGTGTTTTTGCACATTTGTAATTCCACTATTCTTAACTTTGTATATCTTGTCTGTGGTGTAGACCATTTATTACAAATGTTTGTCTTTTACAAAGGGGCTAAAAAACTGATACTTAGCCATTGTTAAGAATAAAATTTCATTTAATCATTGGAGAAGCAAAATTTATTACACAGCTGTATAAAAAAATTTTTTTAGTTAATAGATGACGTTTATTTTACTATCCTTAGATTAAACAGATTTATTTCAAACAAACAAATTTAAACAAAAACTCTCATTTGTGTGTCATAGTTTTTTTGTTGTTTTTTTTTCAGTAAGCAAGTTGCATGCATTTCGGTATCCATGGATGGAACGAGGCTAGCAACCGGATCACATGACTCTACTGTACGAGTGTGGGATGTACACAGTGGTCAGTGTGTCCGGACTCTTCCCCATAAAGGTAAAAATGTCCAAAATCTAGTGGTTAGTACAGTAGTAGGAAAGAAATATTTTCCATGCTAGATTTGTTTCTTTCTGTATTCATCCAGCCTTTGTGGATATTTTTGTTTTCTAGCATTAAATTATGAAAGACTTTTACTAATATTTGGGTGATAAAAATATGGTATTGAGATTCTGGTCAAATTTAATTTTGGTATCATTCCACTTTATTTCAGCGTAGTTATTGTTCTTTTTTGAGATATTTTAAATCAAAAGATGGGGTCATCCATGTCCTATGAAACTGTTTCTAGTTGTATTATCTTGTAGTACCTTATAAAAAAGATTTATCCTATTAATAAAAAAATAATTTGGCTTAATTGCATTTTCCCATTTATTCTTTTATTTTTTTCTATAATATAATTGTATATGTATATAAACGTAAGCTGAGCAGCACCAAAATAATCATAATTATGTATGTGTGACTTATATCTACATACATATCAAAATCACCTCAAAACTTTTGAGAAGTTGAATTTTTTGTTTGTTGAACATACATTATTTTAATCAAACCCAAATAACAACATCATAACTTCATGATTTATATTTTGCAGCAAAAGAAGTAAAGTTATAAATAATTTTTGTACTCTTGCTTTGTATTTTAATCAATCACATAACAAAATAGAATACAAAATACCAGTAATTTTTAAATTGAAAATATGATTACCTTTAGTTTACATAAGCAAGCCATGTATAAACAAACCATTTACTGGTATACCTCATGCTTTATTTACAGGTCATGTGACAAATGTCCTTATAGTGGCCACTCCCCCTGCTGTGACCAACCCCCAACTAAAGCCCACTCTGACCCTCCTTCCCTTCAAGCGTCATCTGTACACAGGCATCATGGGAGGCAACTCTGATGACCAAACCACTCTCAGTGTTAGGCTGTCACATACAGAGGTAGGGCTCGAACCTATTGTTGATCCTTTAAACTTTGTGATAGAGGATTTTTTTTCCAGTTTTTTCAATATTATGAAAAAGCACCTCCAATAATCATTAAAATTGTAACTTTTATTCTACTGTTTATTCATTATTATCATTTTCATCATCATACCACCATAATCACTGCCTTTATTATCTAAATATCTTTACTATCCCATCATCACCACAATCATTTATGACCGGCCGCAATAGCTCAGGTAGTAGAGCGTCGGCTTGCGGATCAGGAGGTCGTGGGTTCAAACCTCGGCCAGGTCAAACCTAGACTTTAAAGTTTATAGTAGAGATTTTCCTACTTACACTCGGGGCTAAGGGGACAGCTTTATGCCTGACTCGTCGGTGACTCGTCGGTGTCAGTATAATGGACCGGCTAGGTTCAGTCCCTTGGCACCTCATAAGTGCCCCTGTGCTGTAATGATAGAAATGCCGCTGATCAGTATCGGCAAAAATGCCGACAAATCCCATCCCAATCCCACAATAATTTATGTCATCATCGCAAGTCTCTCCAATTTATCTTACCACCACCACCATCATTCCCACCACAACCATCTCCTTTACCACATCATCACTGCCACCACCACCCCCACTACCAACACCATCATAACCATCATCATTATTATGATGTTGATCATTTGCTTGTTTTCTTTTTGTAGCATGTGGAAAAAGATGAAAACCAACTGTTTAAGACAGAAGGAAAGGGACCAGAAAGCATCAGTTGTAAGTTTATTCATTTGTTAACAAAACTTCCTTTTTAAACTGAAAGAAGATAGATAAGTTGTCAATTAAAAACAATCATTGTATACACCTACAATGCCTGTTATATTTGATTGACTTTTTTTGTAAATTGTAAAATAAAATATTCATTAAAACAAACTCAGAACTATGTACAACATGGAATCACAAACCCCTCCCCACATTGGCTCAATGTGATGGGTCAAAGTACATGTTTAGAGGTGGATAAAATCTATTGACAAATATAAGTACAGAATGATGCTCCTATTAATTGGAGTTCTTTTGTAATGTATTCACACTAGATTTTCCTTCAATAAGTCAAATGTTTTCTTCTTGAGTAGGTGTGTAATTGTTTAGAAATGTGAAGCCTTAAGTTAGTAGTTTTGTTTCTTTATTATTCATTCACTGGCATTTAACTGTGAATAGTTGGTGTTTATCAAAGTCAAAACAAGATGATTATAATAAATGGTTTTCTATAAGTCCCTGATCATCACATCCATTGGTTTGAGGGTTGTTTGGAAGTATTAAGCTCTTCACAGTATGGGTTCTAGTCCCAGGTGGGATAAGAACTCTGCCAGAATGTCTTCCAGATAACCTGTTGAAGTGGGTTATTCTACCCAGTTTTGTCTGGTGTCTTATTGCACTAATATTTGCTGGATGTCATCATGAGGCCCATCAATGTTTCAATGATTTTTATAGCAAAAGCTAAAAAAAACAACAATAAAAAACTGATCAGTGTAAATATGTTATGTATAAGTCTAAAATGATATGTTTAATTATGTAAGCAGTCATATGTTAGTAAGTGTTTTGGTGAGCTTTTTAACAATCTGTTTAATTACGTAAATGTGGTTAAAGCCTATGAGAGATGATTTCTGTTCAACAGCATCATATAGTAGCATATTCTTTCTAAGAATTACTTAGTCTCTTGGAAGCTATAGTTACAAGGCGTTGATAGCTGGTTTCTAATCATGCATCAACATTTAGGGTGGTAGGTAGCTCTGATGTGTCTTTAAATAGTCTGTTTGTAAAGTGTTTGTGTAAACAAGGTAAAACCTATGAAAGCTAGTTTCTGATCATAACATCAAAGTTATATGTAGTAGCTAACTTCTTATGAGCCAATTTGTAGCCTGTTTGTAGTAAAAGGTGAAAAAGTCTATGAAAGAGAAATTCCGATCAATACATCAGAGTCATGTGTTTAATGGTTAAATCAAATAACTTACTAAAAGTATTTTTGAACTTATAGATTAAAGGTTGTCTTTGTTCCATCTGTTTGCAGGATTGGTGATACTAAAGCATAATTCTGAGTTAGTCTCATTCACTATTATGAACAGAACATGACAAGCTGACAATATGTCTTGTTAGTGGCTTGAGGGTCTTTCTCCATCTAAAAACAGTCATACTAGGAAAGAGCAGAGTAATTGAAAATTTAGCTGCATTCATTAATAATATGTTAAATTGTATAAGGGTGAAACTGTGTGTGTATTTGTCCCCTTTTTGTTTGAAGAAAATGTCATATGAATTATAATTTTGAGTACACAAATTGCATACACATGACAGTCAGTTGTAAAAAAACATTTAATTTTCGGATTTGATTATTGTGTATGTGTGTTTTGTAAGGCCTTTTTGTAAACTTTTTAGTATTAAAATCAAGCCATAGTGGTTATTTACTATTTGTAGTTGTCCTATTGTGAAATGGATGTGGGATACATAATAAAAGGATGTTTTTCTTAGGATATCATGTATATCCTAGTATGAAAGGTTTGATAAGGGTAAACTGCTATGACTTATTTGTGAGTATTCTCCAGACTTGCTCATCACATTGCAGAATAATGATAGGCTTGTAGTGAATTATTCATGTTTTCCTTTCAGAGCCGAGAGCTGGTGAGGTTGAAAGAAGAGGTGCAAACTGTAAAATCAATCAACAGAGACATGTATCAGTTTACTGTTAATAAAATATTACAAAATAAATCTTAGATAAGTTGAGACTTGAGTTGGTTTGGATTTGTTGGCAGCTTTAGGTGTGTTTTTCTTTAAATGTCATCAAGTTGTTGCCATAAACTCTTGACATTTCAAAAAGCAGTCGTAGTGAACAAGATATTGAATAAAGAAATCCATCTCTATTACAATACATTTATATCCTGTCATTTTGCTTTTATTTTTATTTTTAAAGCTTTTAAAAGTTTGATCTCTTTGTATTATTTATTTATGGCATCAACTGACTTTTACTTTAACTGTGCACAGATCATAAATTGTCATTCAATAGTTGAAAATATGAGCAATTTATTCATTAAAACAAACTCAACTTTATCTCAAGCACACAGTTGAAAATGTTTGTATACATGTATATTGATGGGTTTTGCATGGTTGTTACATATTAATTCACTGGATGCATTATAAATCTGTTGATAAAAGGGGCTTGGTTTAAGCATTTTTAGTGCCACTATCAGTATCCAGTATCAGTATCCATTGCAAAACTATTGTTCAGGTGGATTGATCACAGTTTGGGGAAAGCCATGCATTTGTTGTTTCTTTCATAAATCTAAACATTTCTTTAAGATAGTTAATAATGGAATCCATTGGATAAAAATAGTCTAATAACTAGATTGTATGTGAACATGCCATCCTTCTAAAGATTGTGTTGTCTTGGTTGGGAAAATCAAGAGCATGCTGATGGTTTTCAGCTTTAGTAAGCAGTTTAGCTCAACAACTGGTTGGTCCGGTGTGGTGACTGGTTGTGATATCATGCCAGGTGTTTATGGCATGCTATACACAGTGAAGGCAGCACTAGAACTGCTTTATGTTGACACCGTTTCCAGATAACTGAAATTCTGTTGGTGGGAGATAAACCCAACAAACAAACAATAAAGCACAAATTACTCCCGCAGCAAGAGAAGTATGCTGTTACATGTTTTAGAAACAGGCCAACTTTAAAATCTTGACTGTAAACTGCAGATTATTGTATGTATTTATATGTTCGTGTATTTTGAAATAGTCAAAGAATTTGTTAGCAATTGCCTAGGATTTTGTCTAAGATTGCTTTCTGCCGCTGTTGCCATGGTTGTTCACTGCAGCCAGAAAACCTTAGCAACATCGATAAGAGAGAAGTGGCTCGAATTTAAATGAACTAAAATGACGATAAATTAATGCAGCGATGTTGCCGATAATGATAATGAGATACAACGATAATAAATAATGACCTTAACAGAGACGGCGACAACAGTTATCATAATGATGAAAAAGAGAACGACGGCGACAAATATGATGATGACGACGACGGTGATGGCGATAACGACAAGAACGATGAAAGCTTTGAAAAGAGCGATGAGGTCGAAAAAGAAATCATGTTTGTCTTATCCACGTTTGCTATTTCAAGCCCAATCCACCAGGAGGATTAGATAATAAGCTAACGAGTATTTCCACGGAATATTTGTTTTTGCTATTATGTGGCTTCATGTCAAGTTATCGTTCACGGCATGCTATACACAGTGAAGGCAGCACAATATCTGCTTCAAGTGGACACCTCCAGATAACTGTTAGTGGGACAATAAACCTAATTAACAAACAAACAACAACCTAGTACATATCTGAACTGTACTCAATTTTGTTTGTAAACATTACTCTTAACTGTCTCGATACTGGCATACTATTTTAAAAACTAGGCAGTGCGGGTTCCTGTGGCTCTATGGGTTATGTACCTAAACTGTGACCAAGTCACAAGTAAAAAGGTGATGTAATTTGTGAAATCCTATGCAACTAGCTAGCTTAAAGTGTAGATTAACTACATATGTCCTTGAAATGACAAGATACTTTAAAATGTTGACAACTTAGATCTAACTATGAACAATATGAAAACAACCCATTTACATGTACCTGTTCATGCATACTAATATGGTCAAATTAAACCAATATGGTAAACCCATAAAACCTTATTAGATTACTTGTCTCTTAACTTAACAAAAATATAGCTTTTAAATTCAGCTACATAGAGAAAGTGCTATATCATCCATTCTTAAGCATATTTTGTAACTTAATATTTAGATTTTGTTCATTGAACTTGTACCACAAATCAATTATGACTTCTGACAAATGCCTACTTATCTTTGAAGTAGGCCGGTATTAAGGCCCAGTATTAGGATCCGGTTATTTGTCATAACTTAACCTTACCATTATTGTGTTAAAAGGATACAATTTATGATTATGAAAACATTGCAGACGTTAATTTATTTATACAAACGTAGTGATTGTGTGGTTCTTTTAACGTTCTATTAACTAAAATACTACAACGAATACACATTCAATACCTTATGGTTAAAATGGATTGTTTTGCGCGAGCACCGAGTGTCACCAAATCGGTAACCAACTGAAAAACACACTTTGTCAATAAATGAACATGATAGTGTGATCATTAATCAAACTTGTAGATGTTAAAAATGTGGGATGTTTACTATTTAATGACTTAACATTAATTGGTTTCAAGCAATAAATTGATAACACGGACCGTCGAAAATAGCATCATGCAAATTCCGCAACGACAATGAATGAGAGGAAGGCTTTGTGATCGAGGAACAAAAGCGACTTGGCCACTGTTAATCATATATCTGTCTTTGCTTTAAAACAACACAAAATTAATTATGTATGTTAACTAGTACATTGATTACTACAGTATATGCAAGCATTGCTGTCCAGGAGACGATGTCGTCTTTATGTTTGGGAGAATCAAAATCGTATCGACGTTTTTCAACTGTTAGAAGCGGTATTATCTCTATAACTTAGAACTGCGCAAGCGGTAACCACTGGCAGTTTGTAACTCAGTTAAACCTCAGACACATGTCGGTAGAATCACCGGGCCACTACTGCTGGTCAACTGGCGCCTTAAAAGTCTGTAGAACTACCGGTCCCACTGCTGGTCAACTGACCCCTTAAACAAAAGTCGGTAGAACTACCGGTCCAACCGCTGGTCAACTAGTCCCTTAAACAAAAGTCGGTAGAACTACCGGTCCCACCGCTTGTCAGCTGGCCCCTTAAACAAAAGTCGGTAGGACTACCGGTCCCACCGCTGGTCAACTGGTCCCTTAAACAAAAGCCGGTAGAACTTCCGGTCCCACCGCTGGTCAACTGGTCCCTTAAACAAAAGCCGGTAGAACTACCGGTCCCACCGCTGGTCAGCTGGCCCCTTAAACAAAAGTCGGTAGAACTACCGGTCCCACCGCTGGTCAACTGGTCCCTTAAACAAAAGCCGGTAGAACTTCCGGTCCCACCGCTGGTCAACTGGTCCCTTAAACAAAAGCCGGTAGAACTACCGGCCCCATCTCTGGTCAACTGGCCCCTTAAACAAAAGTCGGAAAAACCACCGGTCCCACCGCTGGTCAGCTGGCCCCTTAAACAAAAGTCGGTAGAACCACCGGTCCCACTGCTGGTCAACTGGTCCCTTAAACAAAAGTCGGTAGAACCACCGGTCCCACCGCTGGTCAACTGGTCCCTTAAACTAAAGTCGGTAGAACCACCGGTCCCACCGCTGGTCAGCTGGCCCCTTAAACAAAAGTCGGTAGAACCACCGGTCCCACCGCTGGTCAGCTGGCCCCTTAAACAAAAGTCGGTAGAACCACCGGTCCCACCGCTGGTCAACTGGCCCCTTAAACAAAAGTCGGTAGAACCACCGGTCCCACCGCTGGTCAACTGGTCCCTTAAACAAAAGTCGGTAGAACTACCGGTCCCACCGCTAGTCACCTGGCCCTTTAAACAAAAGTCGGTAGAACTACCGGCCCCACCGCTGGTCAACTGGCCCCTTAAACAAAAGTCGGTAGAACCACCGGTCCCACCGCTGGTCAGCTGGCCCCTTAAACAAAAGTCGGTAGAACTACTGGCCCCACCGCTGGGCAACTGGCCCCTTAAACAAAAGTCGGTAGAACTACCGGTCCCACCGCTAGTCAGCTGGCCCTTTAAACAAAAGTCGGTAGAACTACCGGCCCCACCGCTGGTCAACTGGCCCCTTAAACAAAAGTCGGTAGAACCACCGGTCCCACCGCTGGTCAGCTGGCCCCTTAAACAAAAGTCGGTAGAACTACTGGCCCCACCGCTGGTCAACTGGCCCCTTAAACAAAAGTCGGTAGAACTACCGGTCCCACCGCTGGTCAGCTGGCCCCTTAAACAAAAGTCGGTAGAACTACTAGCCCCACCGCTGGTCAACTGGCCCCTTAAACAAAAGTCGGTAGAACCACCGGTCCCACCGCTGGTCAGCTGGCCCCTTAAACAAAAGTCGGTAGAACTACTGGCCCCACCGCTGGTCAGCTGGCCCCTTAAACAAAAGTCGGTAGAACTACTGGCCCCACCGCTGGTCAACTGGCCCCTTAAACAAAAGTCGGTAGAACTACCGGTCCAACCGCTGGTCAACTGGCCCCTTAAACAAAAGTCGGTAGAACCACCGGTCCCACCGCTAGTCAGCTGGCCCTTAAAACAAAAGTCGGTAGAACTACTGGCCCCACCGCTGTTCAGCTGGCCCCTTAAACAAAAGTCGGTAGAACCACCGGTCCCACCGCTGGTCAGCTGGCCCCTTAAACAAAAGTCGGTAGAACTACTGGCCCCACCGCTGGTCATCTGACCCCTTAAACAAAAGTCGGTAGAACTAACCGTCTCACCGCTGGTCAACTAGCCCCTTAAACAAAAGTCGGTAGAACCACCGGTCGCACCTCTGGTCAACTGGCCCATTACACGTTTAACTATAACTAGTTTAAACTAAATGCACATTGTCAATACATGGACATGATAGTGTGATCATTAATCAAACTTGTAGATGTTTAAAATGTGGGATGTTAACTTTTTAATGACTTAACATTAATTGGTTTCAAGCAATAAATTGATAACACGTACCGTCGAAAATAGCATCATGCAAATTCCACAACGACAATGAATGACAGTAAGGCTTTGTGATCGAGGAACAAAAGTCGGTAGAACCACCGGTCCCTCCGCTGGTCAACTAGCCCCTTAAACAAAAGTCGGTAGAACCACCGGTCCCACCGATGGTCAGCTGGCCCCTTAAACAAAAGTCGGTAGAACTACTGGCCCCACCGCTGGTCATCTGACCCCTTAAACAAAAGTCGGTAGAACCACCGGTCCCACCGCTGGTCAGCTGGCCCCTTAAACAAAAGTCGGTAGAACTACTGGCCCCACCGCTGGTCATCTGACCCCTTAAACAAAAGTCGGTAGAACTAACCGTCCCACCGCTGGTCAACTAGCCCCTTAAACAAAAGTCTATAGAACCACCGGTCCCACCGCTGGTCATCTGACCCCTTAAACAAAAGTCGGTAGAACTAACCGGCCCACCGCTGGTCAACTAGCCCCTTAAACAAAAGTCGGTAGAACCACCGGTCGCACCAGGCGCGTTTCTGCCATTACGCACTTTACGCACGTGCGTAACCTCCGTTCGAAAAATCGAAAATCTAAAAGTACCAAAAACACTAAGAAAGTCGACGGCTAACCTGGGTTAGGAATGATATGTCTTATTTCCGTAGTTTCTATGTTATTAAATCTTATTACCACACCAATCAAGTTGAAAAGGTTTAAAATGATTAAAATTATACACGTCAGGATTTAAGTCGTTCATATTTTCGTTAAGTTCCTCGCATGTCCGCATTTTACCTGTTATTCATTAGAAAAGAACCGAATATATTCAAAAGTATTACTTCAAAGGTTATTTCCCTTGTAATTGTGCGTATCTTCAAAAACGGCCCAGATACGCGCCTGGGTCGCACCTCTGGTCATCTGGCCCCTTTAAATGTACTTTATAAAAATGTCATAATTAACTGAGGGCGTCTAAACTAAGGCCTGAAGGACAAACATTGTTGAAAAGATGCAGAAAGCAGAAAAAATCGTAGACAAATGACTGGTTAGAAACACCGGCGCACCAATGGTAGGCCTAAAGATCTCTCCAAATGGAAGTTCTCTGGCACCCAACTAAGACTTGTACCTCACACGGTTAATGGCCAGTGGGATTATATAAGTTTCAAATGAGCGAACCATGTACGGTAATTAAGCAGTTTTCATTGAAGACATTTTATGCATAGTATGGGCATTTAAGGACTCGGCGTTATAATCGACCTTCAAATATTTGCCAAACCGTACATATGCTCATTCGGTCCATTCGAATTGTTTGGTTAAAAATTGCCTTTAAATACATGTAGCCAAATTAAAAGGTTGGTCTTAATTGGTTTAGAATAGGCAAACTACAACGTTTTTAACTGTCCGACATAAGGGGATTCTGTCCAACTTTACTGTAAATTGTAAATCACATCCTTGTTTTGATGCTGCCTTTAAGAATAGTATTGAACATGTCGCTGTTATACTTAAAATTTACAAAAAGTCCGTTTACTTAAAAAACTACTTTTATTCGAAACATGAAAAAAAAAAAAAAAAAAAACAAGGCAGAATAGAGAAAAGGTTTTTTTTTAGTTATTTTTTAAAGTTACTTACGTTTTACTTATGGTGCTAGTGGACTTAATTTGTTTCCTTTTCAGGATTCTTTTCCGTGTCTTCTTGTGTTTTTTATGCAATATTATTTTATAATTTCGGCTTAATCAAAATAGCTAAACATAACCATGTACGCTAACGATAATTTTATATGGGTAGTCAATTTTCCTTAGGGGCTTGTTGTTTTGTTGTTGTTGTTATTTAGTTGTTTCAAATGTTGGTTGTGCTATTGGAGTATGTTTAACGTCTTAAAATGAAATTTGCTCTTTAAGTCCATACATTGCCATTCAGTATATTTAGGAGAAACATACAATTGCAATGTGGCTGATTTACATCCAGTTTTTTTTTTACTTTTGATATGATGCTTAACTCAACAATCATTATAATTAATCTTTTAAATAAAATGTGAAAGTAAACTTGACATTATCGAGTTCTTACCTGTCCGATTAAAGCCAAATGCGGAGTGACTAAATGTTATTAGTCTTGTTATTAGATCGTTTTTCTTTTCGTTGCTTGCATTTGAGAAACTCGTCAGGAAGTGCGAGGTTAGAGCTCTGTAAAACCGGTTTAAGCACCCCAGTCGGTCCATATTACCAACTGACCGTTCCAAGGCGGTAACCTTCCCTACCAGGTCAAATCGCTCCATTACAGTTTCCCACCCGTACCCTAATCCTGACCTCCTTAACGATAATTACAATACGGGTAGGAAACACATAGCACTACGCTACAGTAATGCGGGAATCATACTTTGTCACGCGTTCTCATTGCAACAGAAACACATTTTGCACTCTGTGTGTGTGTGTTTGTGTGTGTGTGAAATTATCCGAATATACAGACATTATACAGCTTCGCCACATTGCGCGTGTTCTCATTCCGACATACCCATTTGTGTTTTTTTTTGCAGATACATAAGTTACATCCGAGTATTTGCTGGTCTGTGGTCAACCTTGATTGGTTAAACCATGGCTGGCGCGTCAAATGTGGTGAATCACGTGCCATCTGCCATTGCCAGAACCACAGCAAATGAAGTCGCCACTGGCAAATTACGTACACCAATATAGAGTCCCAAATGTAAACATGTATCGCTGACAATTTCCCCCTTATCCTATCCGGGATTGCTTAAGTGGGTTGTTTTGATCATGTCTGGTTTTGATTTTTGTATTTTAATGCAAGCATAAGAAGAACCTATGCGTCAATTACATACACTGAACCTGCGACCAGACCGACAGATTACATGTATTCCGGGGAAAAATGGACCTTTAAATGAGAAACTGTAATCACACATGCCATGAAAGTCGAGTTATTTCAAAGTCGTTCAAGATGGCACCTGTCTTGCTTATGTTCTACTGGTTACGGTACTTTCTGGACGGTTTTCCTCAACCAAAAAACGGACCTCCGCAGGAAATTCCTTCTACACACAGGATTCGAGGTGACGCGGTTTTCGCCGAGGAGTTCCCATTTGGTAGACTGTGGCAGGTTGTCACTAGGTGTTGAATCGTATCTTGCTAATGGCATGTTGTCACCCGAAAGTAGTTCTAAATCTATTCCAATATGTCTATATAAATGTTTCTCACGGGACGAAAACCTATTATACATACAAGAAATCACAAATTATTGTCACAATAGATGTTTTCGTTTTTTGATGTAGAAACCATCTTCAAATAACTGAAATGCTGTTGGTGGGACGATAACCCAATATACAAACAAATAAAGGCTTTGTGTAACTCGATAATTAAGTCATATAATAAAATTAATACTACATTTTTCTGCAGCATTAAATATATAGCTTTGAATCAAGAGACAGAAATATACATTGGCACACTCTCTGGACGTTATCTTTCAGAATAATAAAACGTGTATGATATATAAAAATATTCGTTGATACTCTAGCATGACACTGTTTTAAACAAGTTATTTTTCTTCTAAGTATGGACGGTTTTATTTTGAATAAAGCTTCGAGAGGTTTCGCTATTCCAGATTTTGTTTAAAGTGACATCCGAGATATTGCAGAAAAACGCCCATATGCGGCATAAAGTTGTGATTTACTAAAAGATTCTAACTAAAGTTGATTTGTGCTTGATGACTTAAATTGTTGAATTTGTCATCAAAATATAAACACTGGATGAATCCTACCCATGCTATTCAGCATCGTTAGCTATTTTTGGAATATTTCCATACAGTATGCATATTGATAGTTCGGATACAAAATCCTACCAAAGATATAAAAAATGTTTTATGCCAGACACTGGTATCTATTTATTGCTTGAAATTCTTTTCGTGTCGAAAACATATTAGGAAATAATTAATACCAAATTAGAAAATTGTAAAACTTATTCGGTCAAACAATTTAAAAAGTGATACAAATCTATTTAAGACAGGAATATGCGAAAGACCAGAAACCGATTCCAGGAACATTCTCAAACAGAGGTATGCTATTTTTACGTGTACAATGTATTTGATAAAGGCAAAGTATCAGATACAACATTTAGTTTGTGGTGGAGTGTAGCACAAATGTTTAAATTGCTTAATTATGGATTAGGCCCTCAATAAATATTAGGCATCATCCAACATTTGCTAACATTAATTTACATTTTGTGTAAACAGACTGATTTAGGGTTTACTCATAATACGTCTGTAAAGTGCTTGATTACAAAGAGAAATTTTATTCCTCAGCCAGCCGCATTCACTATTTCTTCCAAAACAAGTTAAACAGATTTTTGTCATTTTTTTATCTTTTAGCCGTTAATAGATTTCATATTATTATAATTATTACCGATAGAAAGAAAGCATACTTAGAGATACAGAAAACACTTGAGAATCCTTATTTGTATCCAAAATAGCATTTTGGCAATCCTGCACGAGCCATTACTTTGTTATTTTCTTTGTTATACGCTTACGAATTATATTATCTTTGTATACATAAATCTTTTTAAAATACTAGACCTGATAGCGTAATCAGTAGAGTGTCGGCTTCAAGTACTGAAGGACCCGGGATGGATCACGGGTCGCGACATACAAAAGTCGTTAAAAATGATAGTGGTATACCTCTCTCCTGCTAACACTCAAAGACACACAAGGATAGTTCCACTGACAGTCGGCCCGGAGTCAGGATGTGACTGGGTGTGGTATGTCAGGTGTTCAAAACATGCTACACATGTGAAGGCAGCACTTTGTCTGCTTCAAGTGGACACCGTCTCCAAAATTAATTCAAATACTGTAAGTGGAAAGACAAAGAGACAAACAAACAAACTTTTAAAAGATCTACCTGATGATCCTTTTTTGCGAAAACTGCTAATGTCACGGGGTGTTTCCCAAATTGTGTAAAAAAAATCCTCTGACGATATAATTACATTTGTAATCGTGTCAACAGAAAAACGCACATTCACAAGAAACGTTTTGTTATAGAATTCTTTAATAAAATGCATTATATAAAAAGATTTAACTTATCAGATTGTTGTCTATAAAAAAAGGATGATAAAAGCAAATTCGCCTTCATGGCTCGTAAAAGAACTATTTTTTTAGAAAGATCGGCACACTCCCATACTTATTTATGTTCCATGGCACACTATGCCATACCAATTCGGATGCAATTTCTTTTTATTTCATATTAATAGATCTGGGCCATATTTATTGTATGGATTTAGATGTCGGATAGTAGTTTAGGTCTGTAATGCTCGTTGAAAACTATAAGAGGCGATAAGAAAATAAAACATGAATTTTAAGATGAAAGGACATTCAAGTGGGTAATATTTGTTTCGATTTCTTAGTTTGACACGAGGCGCAAATTCGCAAATTGCCGTTACAAAGTACACTGTCGTGCAGTTGACGAAAGCCTAGCGACAAAGCACTCTCTGGATGAAAAAAAGGTGGGCATAAAACGATAGTAAAACAATCATAATAAAAGTCTAACCTGGCAACAACGACCCTACTTACCCGGTGTCTCATAAATTATGCAATGCCGTGAGGATTGATTGCGTTAAGTTCGTGCGTCGAAAATGATTTCACTCGTCCTTAACAACTCGGTTGTGAGGGATGTAGTGCTACAATTAGGATGATTCTTATTGATAAGTAAACATTGGAGACGAAACACTTGGATTAACCCGATGTTGATGCATAAGGACTTAAGGGACATTGCTTTTTAAGAAAGGAATTCTGTGTGCGCATTACAAAATAAACTCTTGTTTTTTTTGTTTTGTTTTTTTTTGGATTACCTCAGAACTCATCTGAAAGAATGAGGAAACACAAGACAACAGGATTTTACAAAGAATATGTTCTATTTACAGCTGAAAAAAGAATCAATATTGAAATCGACGGGATCGTTATGTCTATCTTAGCAACCAATGTTACGTTCTGTTTGTGAGGACAACGACTTACTCGAAATAAAAGAGTTAAAGTGTCTGAAAATATGTTTGTCCTTCGCCGAGATCTAAGATCTCTCCTTATTAAAACACTAGATCATTAATATTGCATACATGGGGGGATTAGCAAGGACGCTCTGATTGTAGAGACCAGCGCCCACATACAATACCAAGAGCACTTGCTTGTGTACACATGAGAGTAAGCAATGGTGAAGTGCCTTCGATAATTTAAGCCAACAATCGCTCCGATGTTTAAACATGCTTTTCTAATTGGCCACTTTGGATATATGCTCACATACACACTCCCCGATGGACGAGCAAAGGAGAAAAAATGAAATTTCGTTTGCTTTACTTTCCATAATGGTTATTTTTCTCGCGTTGTTCAAACATGACTTTGAATTAGAGGCGATCTTTGTTGTCCTATTATTAGTGACGTTGTACATGGTATCTATCGAGAGACAATCGATCAGAAATAGCTAATATAAGAATTAAGCTGTCTAAATATATTCATTAGCGCAAGCGGTGTTCGACCGATAACATAGATAAGTGCCGTACACATAGCACATCTTAAGCAGTAATGTTCCATGAAAAAGGCTGAGCACACTTTTGGTTCAGTGATAATGGTTATTCAATCATTTTAACACGTGTACTATTAACGCGAATAGAGCTAAATGAAAACAATTGAATTAAATAAAACAGAAAAGAAGAAATGACGTTTACAACAATGGAGCAAGATCAAAAGTTTTCCCGCTTTATGTTCCATCTGAAGTTTTCAAGCACAGAGGATTACGTTCATGAGCATGAGTTATATGAGCTTATGCGGTCGAGACATCTGTACCAGAGCCAGTTTGGGGTTCGGTCTAATTTTAAGAAAATCATGCGGAATATTGAAATCTCCGAAAAGGCTCAGCGCTACAGCTTTGAAAACAGTCGAAAGTTATTTGTGCAGAAAATGAGAGAACGTCGTGAGCAGGCTGCAAAATTTAAAAGTTTCGCTTCTAGTTTAGAAGCTCAGGGAGAAAAGAAGCCTATGGCGCGGCGCTATATTCCGTTACAGGAAAGCACGACGGTTTATACGACGGAACTTCCGGTTTTGGTACCGCCCCAAACCACTGGACTGGAACACGTTACCGAGACGATAATTCACACGCCGTCACTTCCAGTACAGACAACGCCAAGCATGATCACAACGTTAGCGTTTACGCCAGACGAGATGTCAATCAAAATGGCGACGTCCAAAAAACGTGGCCGTAAGAAAATGCGTCGTTATCATTTCTAATTCAAAAATTATGATCGCTGGAAAAGAGAACCCCGTCACGCAAATTCAGGAACACGTTAGTGATATAGACAGAGATATGACGGAGAAATGTGATAAACTGACGGAAAGTGTAAACGACGCAGGTGCTATTAAAGAAGTAGTAGACAGTCAGATAAATGGCGAATCCGTCAGAGAGGATCTTCAAAACCCGAGCTCTGTCAATTTCGCAGTGATTGAAACAATACCTGAAAACGAAGTTACAGAACAAAATAATGTTCATATAAATGGTGATGACCTCAGCCAACTTGTACAATCAGGGGAATTAAACATGCAAACCAAATCTGTATCAAAGGTCGAAGAATGGACTGAGAAACACTGTCTGATTAAAACCAACCCCGTTCATGATCAGGTAGAAATTGATCTCCGACGAATGATGATAGACCGTCCCTCGAAATGGGCTATGTATTCGGCGAAGAACGATGAAGAAACTGTGTTTGCGGAGTTTGGTTCCTTCGCCACCAAAAGTTTGGATAATGTTAGGAAGAAGATGCAAAGAAAAGAGAAGAAGTCTCGGTCGAAGGTTTTGACACTGCCGGAGTTGGACAATACTCCTAAGCCGATGGTGACAATGGATCCAGGAGGCACAACGCCAGATGGACGTCTGATACTAACAGCGGCGGATTACAAGGGAATATCTGGGGGAATTCAACAAAGCAAGGGTTATCCGTTTGACGCGGACAAAGAAGCAACAGAAATCACTGCAGAGAATGGTAGATAATTTTAGAGTTGCTTCCCCTCTTCGGCTCACGGATGAGAGCTCGATGAGGTCGTCAGCCAAGACGGTGTAAATATTGATGTTAGTGACATAATTAAGAAGTCTGAACCTCAATCGAAACTCCTCGGGGCTTTTCGTCTTTCGTTGCAATCTATCGGATGTAATCAGTGAAAGATTACCAGCAATACCTTTAAAATACGAATTTCTTATATAAGAAGTCTAGAGATTTTTTTTATCCAAAAAGCTGCAATTGCAAAAAGTAAATATGTTTTAAGTTGCAGAGTGATTTTTTTGCATTTCTTAATTGTTACACTTGCCGGGTGGCAGACTTTACGGTCGTCGCTTTCGTTTGTTCATACATGCTAAAGCAGATAGTCCCTTTGCGTTTTAACATGCGAAATTGAACATAAACTTCCGAGGAGTAACGTTATTTGTGTGGGACACCATTTTTTATCCATCATGCTAACAGTGAAATATTCGGAAAGTCAGGCCCAAAGTCAAGCTCTATTCTTTTTGGTCAATTATCTAAATCTTCTGTGCCATATACTTAGTGTTTTCTAAGTTTTGTACCGATTTCACGGGAGTTATTATGGCTTTAAAAGTTGAAACTGTTGGCTTTTGAATACGAAAGGTTTGGCTAACAAACATGCTGACATTTGCATTGTTAATAGTGATATGTTTTATTGTTCCTGCTTTATGTAATATTATTTTGTATTAAAACCTAATTCATTGCTACCGTGTTAACTAAATTTTAATTGACTATTTAAATATTTGTGATCTTATTGGATCCATATTATTTTGTTGTTGTTGCCTTATCATATCACCACCGATAACATTATCATCATTACCACCACCACCATCATTTAAACAAAATAATGATTTACTATGCCTAACAGGTCCCCCTTGTTCTACCTATTTTATATAACATTTATTTACATATATTGAATACTTGCATTGACAAAAGCTCTTTACTTCTTCACTTTACTTTCTATTAACATATTCCAAATAAGAGAATTCATTTTATTGCTTTTATTTAAACTTTTAAGATTCTTTGTACTACAACAACAACAACAACAACAGCAGCAACAACAACAACAAACAACAACAAACAACAACAAAACAACCATACAACATAACCTGACTGTGTAAGCTAAACTGTTGTCACAAGGCCGCACGTACGAATACGGAATGCATATACTTGGAGTAAGACACCTCATTTAGACTAAAAAACAACAACAGCACACACACACACGCAAACGCACGCACACAAACACGCACACACTCACGCGCGATAACTACACAAACTGTCACAGAAGAGTTCACAAACAAAATAAAAACCGATATTTGTAAGACGAAGTCTAATGGGCATGACTATTATGAAAATCAACAAAACGTTTATTTGAAGAAATGTACGGACAAAGGGCATTAAGACACAATAATAGACACAACATTACAAAGGTACACGCGGACTAACTTTCTCTTAGTCCTTTTTATTGATTATTTTATTTGAAAAGCGTTGTCTGTTTACATTCATTTAACAAAGACATAAAAAGACAGAAAAAGTTTGTCGATTTACAAACAGCAAAGGCGCTGTGTAGAAGAACTATGTACAGCCGTACTACAACTCATCATCAACAGCATCGTCAACATAATCATCGTTAATGTTGTCTTCTTTTGCTTTTTCTTCCTTCTTCCTTCTTCCTTCTTTATCCTTCTTCTTCCTTCTTCCTTCTTCTTCTTCTTCTTGTTCTTCTTCTTCTTGTTGTTCTTCTTCTCCTTCTTTTTTCATACCTCCATGTTCGTAGTTGCCAATGCTTGTTCCAAAATTTAAGATCAAATTAATAAACCTTTTTTTCAACTACGGATTAACAAAAATATGACGTTTTGTTTGCGTTTTTTATACTTTTCCAGTAAATGCAGCACGTTAACCTTTGTAATGACTGTAATATTGGAATGTCCAATGTTGATAACACTTTAACGGACAAACACAAAGCACAGTTCAACCAGCAAACGTAATAAATGCTCAAAAAGAGCGAACATCTTAACCTTAATGCACCTAACCCGTACGTTATTAATAATTTATGTCAATCTGCCGCATTTTGAAACACTCAAGCAATGTAACGTTGCATACGAAACTAGGGGATAGAAAAGGGGATATCCGAAAGCATTTAACTTTTAATTTGCAAACCGCAACACTGCATATGCTTAAATTTGTTATTTAGTTTAACAAACATGCTCGTTTTACACGAATCTTATTTACATTTCTCTCATGCAATTTGGAAGTAACAAATCTCAAGTCACAACTCTTAAGTTACAAATTGTGTATTCGCTTACAATTTGTCAGTTACAAATCTCAAATCACAAATTACTAATGTGCAAGCTAAGAATTGACAACATTCAGTCGCTATGTGGCGATACCGCATAAATATAAACGTCACTGAGTTAAAAAAAGAACTGAAATGTAAATGACTCTTCATAGGACATAAAATGGAAAAAGCCAACTTTAACGCGTTATCCTAGATAAATTATTAATTTATTTATTCAAATTCTGCAACTAATTTTTCTCTATACGTCACAATGCTTTTCTGCACATCAACCAAGCAAATTGTGTGCGCACACATCTTCAAACTACCGTCGTGTTCCAGTAGAGTATTAGCTAAGGAAAATATAACTACGATAAACATTTTTATACATATATACTTTATACACTGGGAAAAATATAACAATTAAATATTTCCAAATAAGTTCACTCTCCGGTTAGCATTGTAACATTGTAATCCATCCAGAGCAAAATTCCTTCTGTTAATTTTAGCAAAGGCGACCCCTTCCATAAATTTTCAAATTTGCCTGTAAATTTTCTACATTTTGCAATATTATTAATTTGGTTCGCAGAGTCTCGTAAATAATGTGATAATAACATCGACTTTCCTTTAATAAAATTCAAATTTCGAAATATCTAATTTTAATTAATTTACGGGAGTGCTTTTGTTGGCTTTTGTTAAATTTGAGATTTTGCCCGCCTATGCTACAAGGAACAATAGGGACATAGTCCCAGATGGATATCGTCATACAAATGCTAACAACTATTGCTACTCTTTGTGTTTTTATTTTGCTTGGATGTAACTTTAAATTGCATTTTGTCCTATTCTATATTAGAATCAATCTCAAAGCGGTGCCCTCAATATATTTTCAATATTTACAAAAAAAATAATCATTTCATTATAAAAACAGCTAAATTCTTTTTCGTATTTTTAACCATTTTGTCATGGCCTGAAAATTTTCAACTCGGCTCCCAGGTAAATCCAGGCCTGTGACTTTTCCAGAACAACATACTAGGGGTTTAATTACATATTGAATATACTCTAATCAGAGTCAGGCGCCAATGTAGCTCAGTTGTAAGAGCCCCTGTCTCTGGAGCAGGAGGCCGTGGGTTCGACCCCCGCGTGTTCTTCAGAGAACCCTGTGAAGCGGGAACAGAATAGGTACTGATGGTTCCGTCCAGATGATGCCTGGCTGAGGAAAGTTTAAGCTGTCGGCAAAGGTTGATCAGGTGGTAGGGCACCTGATTACGGAGAAGGAGGCAATGGGTTCGAACTCCATCCTGTGCACCGTTAATGGAATATTGCCACCTCGGATAACATCAGTTAAATCAGGATGTATGCAGTTAAATGAAAGAAAATGGGTCCATAAATGTTGCAACGTGAGGTGTGGGGCTCTCAAGCCTGAGAGATGAAAGTATATGAACAACAGTTGAACTGATTCATATAGTCTGAGTGTTAAGTAAATATTTGTAAATATGCATCGACTTTAATTGACGCATGTTTACAGTTCATGTAATGGTTGATTTTAAATATCGAACATTCTGCACATGTGCCACTTAAACTGAATAAACACTATATCTTATCTGATCACAGACCAGGATTTGCCTTTGTCCAGTCTTAAAGCGCTATGCTTGGAACCTAAACTCAATAACATGTTGTTGTTACGAAACTGCAATGGTTAGTCTAGAGGAAAACAGCACCAATTTGAAAATGCTGAGTTACATTTTTTTCGCGAAATTCTAGTTAACGGTATTTGGAAAAAAACACGATTTTCTGTTAGTTGTTTTTCGTTTGGTCCCGCACAAAAAGCTATGCAAAGAACACGACAAATCTGTTTTGTTTGCAATATTGTTTTTTAAGGCTCCAGGGGAAATCGGAAATGATTTGGTTATACATCTATATGTATTTTAAGATGCTTAAATATATTACGAGTTTTAACTGTTAACTCCAATTAAAGATTCGAGATAATATTGACTTCCGTATTTTACGACATTAAGCACAAAATGTTATCGAGCATCCAACATAAATCTTACCTTAGGCAGTATTTGTCCTATATTTGTCCGATGATACTCCAATGACTCTTTGCTGAAAAATTGCGCTAAGTTAGAAAGATTCTTTTAATTATTATTCTTTTTTTTTGGCTAAATATGCAAATGCAATCGATGGGAAATGAAACCAAAAAATGTTACGAAGCTGCATGTTATGGATCCATCTTGAATGAAACTATGTGTTTACTTATTTGTGGAGAATTTGAACCAGCAAAAAAGAAAGTCATGTTGCTCGAGGTTAATGTCGGTCGCCTTATTAGATTTCAGTGTAATACGCCCATTAAATATACTGCTTATTTTCATACACTTCAAACCGCATCTCCGACATTCTAAAACGCACTTTTGTGAGGAAGCATGCACCCCAACCAGGACTCACCTAGCCCGTATTAAAAGTTATATTGCTTTTAAAAATTGCAGTGTTTGGGGTTGTCCGCCATCGAAAAATTACGAGGAGTGTGCGTGGCAGGGGCCGGGGGTGGGGCGGATTTTATCCACCTATGGAAATTTAAGGAATACATTCTGTTCGCCTTTGCTGAAATAACCGGAAAAGATTTTGTTCTGGATTGTCCGTCCGCCGTCCAAGTCGGTCTTTGGCACCTCAGCTAAAACATCCTGGATCCGGGCCTGGATCATGCATATAGCACAATTCAATGATATATGTGTCGGAATCTTCGGTACGTAAGTTAAAGAGGATATCCGACAGTTTGGACCGCAATATCTTTCTCAAATAACCAAATAAGTCATTGTTACAAGTAAAAGTGAAGCATAAATCTACAATCGTCATTGCAAACATGTATTTCCCATCTTAGCCAAGCTGCAGACACAGCTATTTTTAAAGTGAGAAAACCACGCTACAGATTACTTTTGAGATCACAACTATATCGTGTTTCAGAAAGTCTGCTTTGGCATCGATATCTATTTTTAGCAGAGATCACTATCGTGCTTATTTATAGACTTAGAAAGGAACATTAAGAGCGATTTTTTCGCAATTTGTTCTGCCGAACATCGAGTTCAAAATCGTCTTAACTTAGACTAAAGTAAAAGTTTATGAAGTAAAAAAACGCCTTAATTGTTGGTGTTGTGCATTGCATATGTTACATTTGTGATTAGCGCTTTTAGCATTGTAACTTGTAAATTTGTTGCTGGAAATGTGAAATGTATTCGTATTTTCGACCCTCGATTTGCAATTTGTAAATTGTATATGCTGGAAATATGAATTGGTTCAATTGTAATATTGAAATGTGAAGGTAATAATTTGATACATTAACGTAATGATGTAATTAGATAACAGGTATTAACTATTAAGCATACGCGGCGTAACAATTTACAAATTAGCATTTGAAGTTACAAATCCATGTATTGAAAGTTAACAATAGTAAATAGAGTTTTAGCGGATATTACCTTTCATACAAAACTATGTCGCATTATGCATTTCTTAGAAACAAACATCGTTTATAGCACAATAATTCATACCTGTTTTTTATCCAAAAAACAAAGGTGGCAAGTTATGAAAGCGACGTCATACTTTTTGTACAGGTACATAATATATAGCAAGTCATCATCAACTTCATCATTATCGCCTGTGGCGTAGTGGCACTATTTGGCTTTCGTAGTTCCATAATTACAGCCAAACAACACATATAGCAAATAGGAGCAATAAAAGCAACCGTAGCACGTTCACCAATGGGATAAAAATATTAACATAATTAATTTAGCTTATAAACAGAACACAATTAAGCGTAATTATTCATATCGCATCTAAGTAACAAACTATAATATTAGAATAAGAAAGGTTGGGTAAAAACACAAAAACAACGAAAAGCGAAAGCAAAGTAACAACAAACGTCTCGTTTTATCGAGGGTTTATACATGTTAATTACGTTGTTTATAAACCTTGCTACACCAATTTTAGCCAATAATAACGTTAACGGAACGCATGACTGAATATGTTGTTACCTTCGTGGAGACGATGCAACGTCACGTAGCGGCTTGTAAACCCCATCAATCATGTTAAGTGTTGTTTTCTCTTAACCTGCTATGCACTACTAAATTAATGATAAGCCTAAGCAAATGGTGTAAATCCAGATCAGTTATATTCCTACTGCCAGCTGTGTGATCACAATCTACACTGATTGGTCCGGTATCACAATAACCGAAGTTTTAATCAGATAATGAACAATAAGTTTGGGTTATAAAGAAACGTAGCAGGTAAAGTAGTTTTGTAAAAATCTTAACGTCATTTGGTAAACAAGAGACACCTTGCCAGTTCGGAACACATCCTGTTTGGCCTTCATTGGATATTTTTCTACGAACATGACTAGAACGAACTATTTAAGGGTGCCCCCAATACTGTGGCATAATCATTTTAGGTGGATTCGAGATGATGTAAGTAATTCTCGTTCATTATATGTGATGCGTGTTTTGTAAAACTTATCATACAGCCACTAATAAGTTTAGTGTGATAAATTTCAAATATTTTCCATGGATGTCAATGTAACAAAAGGAATAAACATTTCAGTATAATTGAGCCCCATATTTGGTCATACGCAGTACTTAGACCTAACATCATTATTTTTTTGCAAACGATATTTAATTATCAAGTCTACTTATTTTATGCACCTTGGGCTTTTTTTCTTAATGTCTCATAAACCATTTATGCAAATATGAAGTGTTTTGAATTATCGTTAAACGGCAACAACGTTGATTTTATCGTATATGTACCTTGCATCATTATTGAGAATTAAGGTGGCGGGCGTTTCGCGCAATGAAAGTTGGGCGAATATAACTAAAATTAGTGGTATGTTGACTTTATATTTGGACAGACTGCATTAATTACACACCCTTCTGCACGAACGCTTTGATAGATACATGTGTAACACGTCCTCTGATTTGTAAGGTTTTTAAACTTTATTGCTTTTATAGGCGTGCTTGTAAATGCTAATGGAGATGTTAGCGAAATCGTCTACTTCCAAGTTGAACCACGTTAATTACGTACCGAATTTGAAGACTTTGTACAGAATGGTTCAGTAGATGTTGTTCACACCTGTTATTTTACTGTTAGAAATGGAAAAAAGTGTCATTTACACTTACAAATTTGATAAATTAACAACAATATTTTTGTTGTAAACATTTCAATTCTAAAAATGACAACGGGGTAAAAATGAAGAAATACTACAATGATAACTATTCGTATCTTTATAAAGATATAATATAATAAATAAGTAGTAACAAAAAATAGTAACAATTAACAAAAATTGTTTCTCCAAGGCTTCGGAACATTCTATTTTACAATAGGTGTTTATTAGCTCCGGAAGCATAGGCTTAGGTCTGGTTGATGGTATTTATTGGCAAATAAATCATTTTATGTCACATGTCTTCACTTTTACACGTTTTACAAGTGTATGAAATGTTAAAATAACAATAACAGCAACACACACCACCACCACCACAACAACAGCTAAACCGGATAGTACAATAATTAACTGTATTGCCGTAACAATTTGATTTATAGTTATTCAACAACTATGTAATTATTATGTGTACAGGACAAAGAATAGTTTTCTGGAGTTTGTGCATTCACGATCAACAATGTCGCGGGTCAGGGTCGAATGGCTGCCGTGGACATGTTGCCTGCCGTTGATATGCAGATGGATCGGGCTGCGTTATTTTCGGATCTTTCGGCCCTAGATGCCCCGTCCCTGCAGATGGATAGTGTGTTCGAAACCCAGGCTAAGGCGAGCCTAGACAGAGCTGTGTCGTCCATAGAACAAACACTCAACGCCAACGAGCAGATTAATCGTAGAGCCTTTGAATCAGGTACGTTGAAGTTGTCTCCCTTAGATAATACATTTTACGAAAAGGGGGGAAATTGCGCTTTTTAAATTTTTTTGGTCATTATTTTAAAACTCTTAATCTTTTAATTGACTTAATACTTAATTTAACCAACTGTAAATAGTGTTTTTGGCGTCCGCACTGAAGTCCGGCGCCCTGTATGGAATAAGTTATCCACTCAGAACTCCTCGGTCCTTTCTACGAAATAGATTCGGAGGTAAGAAGTAGTCATTGTGAAACTACTCGTTACTCAATTGATATAAATACTTGCACTATTATTGGATATTATAAAATTTACCTGGTCCTGTATTATAGCATTCAGAGTTGTTGTAGCCACTGCAATTATGGGGCTGTCGAGCTTGTATTTTTGTAGCATTAGGTACAACAAGACTTAAAAAATTGCACTATTTTCGTACCCAGTATGGAGTACTGCGATGGTGTCATGACTCTTATACATTGATTTAAACGCCAGGATCTGCTTAACGCGAAAGCATTAACCTAGACGAACTGTTTTCTTGTTAAAATCCAAATTTTCGTTAAACAGGATGTTTACATGACTTTGTTGTATTTGCTTACATTTTCTACGAGTTTTTTATTTAATAAAATAACTGTTTAAAACTTTTCTGTCAATAACTGGAAGCTGGTTTTTAATATGCGTTTATGTATTCATGTTTTCCGCGAAAAAGAAATTCTAAAAAGTATCTGAATCTATATTTTGCCCTTTAACGCATAAACTGCCTAAACCCAGAAGTAACACTGCGTTTAGCTCGGAGTAACTTTTCGCCAGACAATGGGCGAGGTACAGAAAACTATGAGCTAAGAAAATTAAATTTGAAAGATAAACTTGATGTGATCTCTGACATGCTTTTATAATTAGAAACATTTTATTTAGGTATTGATCTGTCATTGAGCCAATCAGTGAGCAACACCGACATGGGTCCCCACTTGCTGACTACACAGGTGGCGCTGGACATGGAGAGGGCAGGCCAAGCGTTCATAGGGATCGCTTCAGAGGTCGCTGAAAGGTGGGTATTCGAACATCAGGTCAAGTACATGTCTGATAATCGCCGATCTAAGAGGTAAATGTAAGGAGATGCTGCACAGGTCGCTGAAAAGGTGGGTGCCCTATGAAGGCATATGCCCTCTTTATGCGGCCACTATAAGTGAGCACCTATAACTTACGACTGGAGTTTGTTAAATTGAGGTACGAGGTTACAACGTACATGTATGTTGTTGAGAGGCATGTATTCAGGAATTTGAGGTGTTGTATATAGGGTTTCCACATACATCGTAGAATGTGTATGGTTGCTTATGACAGAGGGTCTATTTGGGGTAGAAGGGTTTCGCAAAGTATGTGTGTCAGCTTATGGCTGGTGGTCAAATTTACTGGATCGCTAAATAGGTCTAAAAGTGAAAGTTGTTGCTAATGCAAGTTGTCACTGTAAGAGCATCTGATGTGACTTGAATTATCGATGCTTGATACGTATAAGTGGTCTCAAAATGCTGCCGACAAAAACATGTATACTGTTTCCCTTTCATTCGACAGTGCCGGTGTAAGTTCCTTCGGAGCGCAGAAAGCAGCACAATTTGATCGCATAGCAATTCGACCAGATGTTCGAATCAGATGTCCGTTTGACCGTTCCACATGGCCAACTTGTGACCGGAACACAAAGTTCCGATCAATAGACGGGTCCTGCAACAACTTAAACAATCCGCTCTGGGGCAAAGCTGCCACCCCTTTCGAAAGGTTCATTCATCCGTGGTACGAAGATGGTAAGTTTTTAGAAGATAGTTCACATATACTTATGGAAAAATCGCACATCTGCAAAATAATTTTATATACATGTATACAGCTGTAATTTACATAATTAAAATATTATTTTAATAATAATTTAAAACAAAGGCGATATACTTCGATCAACCTGATAATGAAGCAGTTTTGGACTTTGTCTCAACAATTATTGATACATGTATCTTTTGTATCTTCAACCTGTGTTAAGATTTTTATCCTCTCGTCTTTAGCTCTTAGTATATTCTACTAAATATTTGCCACGACAACATGCTGAAATTGATTTTACAATTATTTATTTAAAACAGAATATACTTCTTTATGATAACAAGAACATGAAGTTCATCTTCAGAAGGACTTGAAATAACTGCATGTTTATGAATACATTACACAATACTCACCCATCCTGCCGTCTATGTTTTAGGCGTGTCAAGCCCCCGTAATGTCAGTTTCCACTCCGGAACGTTGCCTAACGCCAGGTTCATCAGCTACAAATTCCACCTCGCCATTTCCAACCCTTCCACCCTAAGTCATTTGGCCATGGAATATGGACAGTTTATCAGCCACGACATACAGTTTAACGCTTTGTCCAGAGGTAAGTACTCTCTGGTCTTATTACTTTTGACGTAAGCCAACCTAGCTAGAACTTGGTCCTGTTGGTAATATAGATTTGTTATATTTGAGCACGCGCACACACACACACACACACACACACACACACACACACGCACGCACGCACGCACGCACGCACGCACGCACGCACGCACCGCACGCACGCACGCACGCACGCACGCGCACACACACTCGCACGCACACACAAAAACACACACACACATCTATCTATCTCTCTGTCTGTCTATCTCTCTGTCTGCCTGCCTGCCTGCCTGCCTGCCTGTCTGTCTGTCTGTCTGTCTGCCGGCCTGCCGGCCTGTATGTTTATCACAATTCTGGTTGTTATTCTGTTAAAAAGTTGAAAAAAAAACGATATTGATGCCTTTAAGACAGTGCCTAAATACTTTAAATTTAGTAATGCAAACACATTATGCAACTTTACTACCTTTCATTGACATTATACATCTTTTACTAACAGGATATGCAGGTTCTACCCTGGATTGTTGCCGTCAGCCGAACAGGTACGTCTGAAGAATTTATCATCCTGCTTATACGATTTTATTTATAACCCAATCATCGCTAAACCTTTGTAATTGCTACTCAAATTAAATTGTTCATTGGCAATCTTTAGCCGTGTAGAAAGAATAAAAATAAAGGAGACGAAGATATTAAAAGGATTTAAACAAATGCACAAAGTACTCTAATAAATGTAATTGATTCCTGTTTAAATCTTCTTGTTGATGTATTTCCCCATTTAAATTTATCTTGAACGTAAGACAGCGTGACGTTGCTGCCAGGATAAATGTAGATCCCAGCAAACTGTAAAACTTGCGTATTTAATATGACACGCATTTCTTCCTAGACCCAACTGCCTGCCGATCTTCATACCACCAAACGATCCTTTCTTCACCAGTCGAAACTGTCTCAACTTTGTACGAAGTGTCGCAGTGCCAAACCTTTCATGTGCATTGGGTGAGTAATTAAATGTCTAAATACCTGATTCCTTGTCCATTTCCCACCAGCTGTGGAGTCAGAACAGTTATTTAAATTGTACGACTCATCTTACAAACCCATTTATTTCATTACTTTACTTACACATGAAACCCCTAATTTATAGTCATATTCAAGGTAAATAACGTTATGATAATGATTATGGTTATGGCCAATTAAACAACCTCCCTTAGGAGTAAATAAGTAGCAATAATAAGTTCTCCCTTAACAGGTGCGCGCCAACAGCTGAACCAGAACTCTCACTTCCATGACGCCTCTCAGGTTTATGGATCAGACGACAGCACGGCCCGGAGCCTTCGGACAATGTCGGGTGGTAAGCCACGTCACACTGCCTTTGTTGTTATCTCATATCATTAAAACCTGAATGTATTGTATTCTAATTATGTGCCAAATGTTATTTAATTATAACAGGCGATTATCGTTATAACGCTGAAGAACATTCACTATATAGTCTGATGTTTCAAATACGAATAAAACGTTTCATAATACCATCTGTAATAATAATAATATCATCTTATCATCTCATTAACTAGCATCATTTCCTTAAATGCTAAGACTTTTATTTATAAAGTATGTGAAGGAGGTCATCTTTCACATATGTCAAACTCAACTCCCTTCAGAATTCTATGGTCTTAGACTTTTCTATCAGCTTGTAATATAATTCCATCCTTATGTTTCTTCGTATTAATCACGTTTTGTCTGACTTTGATTCTGCTGCAACTTACTGTAATAATATATATGTAAATGTATATATTTATGTTTATGAATAGGCAAACTGGCGTACGAGTGCGAACGACCTCCTTCCCCGAGACACCAATAATAACGCCGCATGTATCCTCAGTACACAGGCTAAACCTTGCTTCCGGGCAGGTATGTCAGCCATCATTTGACTCACAAAGAATCCTACATTTATATTATTGTTTACCTTCAAGAAATGAATGCTAACAATATATCAATAAGACCTTTTAACTTTTAAACATTTGAATTGTGTAAGCATGTTTACCGGATTAATTGTTCAAGGATTCTTATTCTAGAAATAGCAACACGTTTTAAGATGTAACTGACTTGTGCTGTCCCCGTCTTCCAATTTGAAAAATAAAAAGGAACCAACACCTGAAAGGCCGCACTTATAGATCATTATCATTTTAAAAACTTAGAATGGCCGTCTAATAGATTACCATAGCGAAAAATATAAAACTGAAATTATTATAAAGAGTGGCAGCAACATAAAAAATAATAAAAACAACAATTTATCTGTTCTAGTTTTTTTAACAAACAACAGCAAAATAATAAAAATGTCTGATAAATATCCATTATTAGTAACCCGGGTTAAATGGTTTTCTATTTATTGGTAATCACCGAACCGATTAGGAAGTCTAACGAATCGGTGACATTGACTTTTAATTTAAAATTCGACGAAGACTTCGTTTCGGCTTGCTTCGGTTTACATCAGTTCCTTTCGATAATGAAGTGAGGGTGCCATTGAAGGCCTTTATTTTGGCATATTTGCAATGGAAATATGCCAAATGCAATGCCAAATTTCTATTCTGGTTTGGATTAAAATTAAAAATGGGAACAAATGCTACCTAAGTAACTTTCGGCAAAAGAATGAAGTGGTGCAAACCGTGGGTTTCAGCGAGGATTATTACGTAACTATCTTCATTCTGTCTGCAGGTGATGTCCGCGCCAACCAACAGCCGGCGTTGATCTCCCTGCATTCACTGTGGATGAGGGAGCACAACCGACTTGCAGAAGGTCTGGCCAGCCGGAACCCATCTTGGGACGACGAGCGTCTCTATCAAGAGGCCCGACGGATCGTAATTGCCATCATGCAACATATAACATTCAGCGAGTACCTGCCGCTCATAATTGGAAACTCTGCCATTAACAAATACGGCCTCAGACCTGAGACGAGCGGTCATTTCTATGGTGAGTGTCGACAGGACTGTTTTTGCCCGCTATTTTTACCAGTGCTGCTAAACATACATCGCAAAGTATTTTTACACTTTATGCATTTCAAAGGTCACAAACCTATCAAGACAAACGTAAGGCACAAATAAATTACATAGGGATAACTTCACTGACTGTTGTACCGCAAATATCAATGCCATTATTTAAAGGCTAAATGTCAAATGTGCCATTAGCGTTGCTTGTCGTGTCTTGTTGTATAAAAACAAACATATAAACCTTGCCATAAATATCATTTTGCGGAAACTAGACGAAGTTGCTTGATGAATATGTCCAATATGTAACACGTATAATTTCCTAGGGTACCAACCCAATGAGAAGCCAATGATTCGTAACGGATTTTCTACCGCTGCCTTCCGGTTCGGGCACAGTATGATCTCGGACCACATTCCCACCCATAATGGGTTTACCGGTCACCAGTAACAAATACCTCAAAGAAACCTTCATTCGCCCTGATCTTGTCTATGATCACGGAGTGGACGAGATTACACGAGGTCTCACGAGATCTCGTGCTGAAGAGACAGATCGCTACATCACCACTCAGGTGTCAAGGTAGTAGTTATAACGACAATTTATTGTATTTTTTATTGGATGCATTTTTAAACTATTTTAAAAGAGTATTTAAAGCTCGTTGTTTGTGAGCGTTTTGTAAGCGCTTCCAAATTTTGATACTCATCAAGAGTAAAAACAACAATTTGCAGTTACAGTTCCAGAATTAAATGTACATTGATCGATAAAATTCTGAACAACTGTTTAACATGCTTCGTGGACATTTAAATATTATGTATATGTCTTATTCTATGAATTCGAGTAAAAGCAAAATCCATTAGTAGGGTTCTGTTTATTTTATGCCGAGACACAAGTTATTTTTTTCATTGAAGATGCAGTACATCTTTGTTTTTGTACGGTATGTCATAAACACAAAGAAATAAATTCAAGTCTTAGTCATAGCGTTCCGTGATGATATGCATGTAAGATTATGACCATCTAATCAATGAAAATATATATTTGTGTATTTGATCCTTATAGAACAGAATAGAACAGAATAGATTTATTCCTGACTCCTACATGCAGTATATTGTCAATTTATTAACAAATAGCTCACGAATGATATTAGTAGAGGGTTGTCTGTTGATTTTATTCAGGCATTTGTTTGAGCGTCGGCCAGGTCAGGGAGGCGACCTAATAGCCACGAACATCCAGCGAGGAAGGGACCACGGGCTGCCTAACTACCAACTGTGGCGCAGATACTGCGGTCTCTCCGGTCAGTATTCCCACACAGCGCAGGTACAGGCTGCTCTTAGGAATGTCTATAAGTAAGTAGCTGTTACGTATTGTTCATCCTTGTCATTATTACAATCAACAACAATGTTGTTGCCATCGCCTTGTTGCTCATTATTTGCTGCATCTGAAGCACTATAAGTATAATCATTAACGGCATCAATATCAGCATCAGCTGCATTCAGTACATTCAGTGAATCATACCCTATCGTCGGCAACATTGCAGTACCATTATCAGGAAATATAACATTGTCTTTGTCAGCATTATTCTCATATTCATCTGTAGAATTTGCAGCGGCGGCTGAATAGATAATCATCGATTTATGTATTTTTGTTTTGGATTTAATTAAATTTATGTGGTATTTACGTTTCACTAATTATAAATTCACCTATACCCCAACTGTGATGGTGATCTTTCAGTCACCCTAACGATATGGACCTGTATACAGCGGGCGTGTCCGAGACACCTGTCGCGGGCGGTCAGGTAGGACCGACCTTTGCCTGTCTCATCGGTCAACAGTTCAAGTCGCTGAAGACAGGGGACCGCTTCTACTATGAAAACAGTGGAAGTACTGCGTTCACAGCAGGTGGGTAGATAACCTAAAGAAGTCTGTTATATGTGATACAGTTGTCTTGACTGGACTATAATGAAAGACATACACTGTAGATGCGGCGACAGTATACTTAAACTTGACTTGACGCGTAGTTTAAGATACTTTCAAGTACATAGCGGTAATTTAATGTTTATTGTCAATGGGTAAGTCGCGTGGCATTGACGTTTTCATTGACGAATTAATTCGTATTTAAAGTTCAAAATCAAACTATAAAAGTGTCATTATGTGTACATCATTAATACCGCAAAAACATTCTCATTCAAAGAATATCAGAACAGTGGGATGTTGTTCAATGAGAAAGTACATGTATATTGAGTTTAAAATCCACTTATTTATACGCGGAATAGGCAAAAGTATTCACTAATTATTGAAGATTTAAACTGTGTAAACTTATTGCATATCCTTATTGATTAATTATTTCACGCCTGTCTAACACAATAATGATTTCAGACCAGTTGGATGAGATTCGGAAAATGACCTTGGCTAAGGTTATCTGCAGGAACACCGGCATTTCACAGATGCAGAGACAGGCCCTGAAGGATGTCCAGTCAGGGTACGTGAAAAATTCTAGAATTACAGCGTACATTAATCTAAACCTCGACATGGTGATGTCAGAACGCATTTTCGATATTCCTGAAATAAAAACAATATATTTTGAGGTGATAAAATTAATTCCATCCGCCTTTTTACTGTTCGAAAAAAAATCCTAGATCCGCCTAATCACTGTGTAGCGTATGAAGCAGACAGACAATACATTTTATTTCGACCCAAGCATAACGCCACATGATATGAAGATGTTTTCTTTGTTATTGTATCACTACCATGCCAATCGGCGCACTGTTTATGACATATTCAACATATATTTAACATGCCCAGTTTCAAGATATACTAAGTTATTGCGCTGCGAACGGCTACGAAATAGTTGTTTGCTGTCTTCTTAAAAAATCTAAGCCATAAGTCCTTCAGATTAAACCTTTTTAAAAATACCTTAATGTAATTTTAATATACGGTAAAAGATGAAATAACCGACCATAAAATTAAAATACATAAAAATGACTTCTTTACAGCAATCCTCTGGTCAACTGCAACAACATCCCTGACCTTGACCTGACACCATGGGGTCAAGGTGGCTGTACGCCGGTCCATGGCGGTTGGTCAGCTTGGCAGCAGACACCATGTTTTGGCATGTGGCGCCTCAAATACCGCACATGCACAAACCCAACCCCTAACGAATGCGGACGACCATGTCCCGGCGGAGCTCCTTTCGAAATCCAAATAGAATTCTGTGGAAGATCTTCCTGGCCGTTTGGTGGGATACGAAATAGAGACGCAATGCTACGCCCGGGACCGATTGGTATGGAACCGGGAATGGTCGACCGGATGCCAAATCTGGTTGAAAATGCAGCGATTTTAGACCAAGTAAAATCCCAACTGAGCGGGCTGACAGCGGGACAAGCTCTTGATGCTAGCGTGTTTGAGCGAGCAATAGCTGCCGTATCACCTAGTGGACCAGCAGAGCTAAGTCCTAACTTAACACCAAATATCAGGCGTACAATTGATGCGATGCCTATTGATCGTTTTGATGCAATGAGAGCCATGCAGTAGAATCATGGTATTGTAGTTTAAGTAGTTAGCTTAAAGGTGCTATCCGACCAATGTATCTCTCTTAGGTACCAAATAAACGAGTATTACCTGAGAAGATACAACCTACAAACTGCGGTTTATTGCTGCCCTACATCCTTGTGATAATTAAAGCACAACATCCCACATTAAAACATTGTACATGTATTTCCTATTCGAGCCACGCTGCACAGCTAGCTATTTTACACTAATAAAACAACATAGTAGCTTACTTTAAAGATCACGTTACATAATGATCCGGATAATCAGTTCTGAGGTCAATATTTATTTTAGCTGAAATCCCATCTCGCTTATTTATAACTTAGCAAATAATGGACATTTAAAGCGAAATAGTTTACGAATTGTACTGTCTAAGATGTGAGGTTATGTTACAGCATTTAGTTAAACTTAAGAAGCCAATACGTGTGTGCAACTAAATGTTTTACGTGTATGAGATATAAGCATACTTTTGGATACCATCTTTTTATATTTTTGTCAACTTCAAATATATATTGCAGAAAGGTAAGTGGCACGTAATAATTGGAAGAAAGCCATTGACCACGTGTGTTTATGTGGAAGGGATTAATCAAAGCCTGTTTGAGAAATATGAAATGGACACTCAAATGTATCTGAAATGTATTGTCTCGATAAGAATGTGTGGATGTTGTTTAAAACCATAATTATGTACTCCGTCTAGTTAATTAACATTTCAGAAGTGTTATTGTGAGATATTATATATAGTGTATACTAATGAATGTACTGTTCGTTTTTATTGAACGTATTAAAACATAAACATGAATTAAGTAGACTTTTTATTATTTTAAACTAGAAGGTAAATTTAGAAAACGTAAATGGCTCACATATCCGTTTCCAAAAGATATTTTTTTGGATTTAAATTGATATTTATAGGAACGACAATTTTCGATCAGGGAAATTAGTGTAATGCTTAAACCAGGCTACTTGTAGCTAATGCGACACGAAATGGGCCTGTTTTTACTCGTTAGTAAATATTTCAATTTTGCGAGCCATGTTATCTGTGAACATTTTGTGTGAGTACACCCAAGGACAGAAAAAAGAATTTCAAATTTAACATGACCTACTTGAACGAGAAACAACTGTAGTAAAAACTTCTCTTATTTTCCCAAAGTATAATCGCAGATTGTCATTGTGGATCAACCAATTACTAAGTATAGGGAAGCAGTTATTTCGCAGATTTTTGTCTGTTTTGTATTATTTGTATTTTTTTTTCGAAATAGCAAATTTAGTCCCTAAAGATAATACTGTAAAATAAACTAACTATAGATGTGAAAATATCATATTATTAACTTAAAAAAATTGAAAATTGCATATACGAAGATTGTTTATTGATTGACCGCGTGTACGCATGTATATGCGTGGGTCTTCACGTACTTCCGTTTGCCTGTCTGTGTATGTGGAAAATGCACAAACGTAACTCTTAAAATGTAAATGAGTACACGCGAACTTACTATAGTTGAAACATGCATTTCGTTTATTAAGGGGCGTTAATCTATCATTTTATTTATATATTTTGTTACCTCCCTTTGTGATGGGTATTTGGTATCAAGAAAAACAATTCTTTTTAACATTTATTTATATCTTACTTGGATGATTTATTTAGCATATGTATATGGAAAGTCCTATCCGCAAAGGAGGAAACTAAGACAGTTCCTTCATTTCGGAGTTCACCATTTCCATTTAAATGCTAATCTCCCCACATGCTTATGACCAGAGATTCTATATATGAATGATACAATTACAGGCTATAGGAAAACTTTTGGTATGCAGAATGACACAGATCATATTCGGTCGAAGTATTTTAATGTCAATAACATGTAAGAACTGTTTAAGGCAGTGTCGGATTCTAAACTTGTTTGCTTCTTGAATGAAATCAATATTCTTAATAAGTTATACATTTTTAAACTGTTTATTTAGAACCGTAATACATTTTAAACCCGTTTAATAAATTAACCTGTTTTCAATTATACTTCACATTATTTTAACCAAATAGATGTTTGTATTTTTCTATATTTTACTCACGTATCTTACTTTTAACCTGATTATATTCTATTGTTCTCAAACTTTAACGTATTCGGCGCCGTATGATATATCAAGTGTCGGTGAACGAAAAACCCAAATTACAAAATAAATTTTGCCGTGTAACAACAGGTGATCTTTAACGCAACGTCAGATTGAAGTGAGTTGTGAAGACTTATTCTAATCATAACCCGAGGAAGCAATTTTAATTTATTAATTTATGAATATTGCGGCCTTAATCAAGCGGCAATTTGACCGCACAATTATATCAATCCTGTGACGGGTTAATCCAAGTAAGGTATATTATTGACATAGCGGACAATTCTTTAACGCCACATGCAAATATGTATAAGCTTCATCCAATATATATAGATTGACATAAAAAAAAGTTCGGTGTGAAGAAAAAGGTGTAAAACCATATATCCAGAAGCGGAGTGGCACCTGTAAGAATGCAGCAAATTGGTAGGCGGCAGTAATGCGGTACCGCAATCGTGTAAATACATATGTGCGGCACTGTAAACGGAATATCAGCCTTTTGATCATATACTTAGAATGTAAACTAACATATTTCATTTAAACGAGTATATTTTAACATTTTAAGATTATTTTGATTTAAAAAAGCGAAATTTTACAAAGAGCTGAAAAAATATTTTAGTCGCAAAAACATGTAGCTGTTCAAGTCTATCTAATTTATGTTACCAGAACTATAATTCTTTTAACACCACTCTTTTCAGTCATATTTCATGGTTTCTAACATATTAATAGCTGTCTGTCCTTATTTTTGTTGATATACATCTCCGTCAGCGGACAATCCGGTACATGTTGCTGAAAAAGACCCCGCATCATCAGCCACATGTCGTGCCGCTTTTTTTTTCCATCTGCCGTTCGGCAGTAATGGATTCATTCTAATAAATTTGTTCTTGTTTGATTTCTCCACCGCTGCTGCCGTTACCTGCTGTCCCGCCAACGCGCATCTGTATTATCACATTAACTCAATATCATCGACTGCGATGATCGACTGAGCACACGACCTCTAAACAGTACTAACTGTGTGTAATCCGGATATATCTGGAAATTTTCGGAAATTAAAAACAACTATACATTTCGCAAGAAAATTGAACTTGTTTGACTAAAAAGCCAAACTAAGAAGGTGATTTTTCGCGTGTGTTTTAGAACCAAATTAGAATAATATTCATTGATTTGTAATAATATTTAGATATGATTTATCTTAAGCTTCACGATAATTTCCCCTAAATTTGAACATAAAATTAACAGTAATGAATATTCGTATGTCTCCGTAGATAATATAGCATATTAATAGGTTCTAGCTCGATTTAAATTTACTTTCAGTGTCACACAATCATGAAGTAGCATATTGATCCCGGAGTCATCCTAAAAGTGTCCGATCGTTGTTGGTTTTAATAACATTTCAAATCGTTTTTTCTTAAAGGTGGCATCCGACGGTTTGCCTATATCTTGTATATGTAACAATATTTGACCTCTGTTTTGGGTGTTTGTGCATAATTTCTGCAGACAAACGTCATACTTCAGTCATAGCTTTGACGATGATTTTCAACAGTAACTCATTTTTGGGGCAGTTAAACTCGCTAATCACTTAAAATGTCCATTCTTTTCAAATCAGTAAATATGAACGATAGAGATTTCGACTAATAGACATCAACGTGACAGCGGATGACAAGGATGAGTTAAAACATAAGTGATCACGTGGTTGTCTTAGTTAAAAGAAAGCGTACTGTGCAGCGTGACTTATGTAGGAAATACGACATGTTTGTATAAGACGATTATGACGTTACTGGACCTGTCTTTTCAGACAGGTTTTGGACAGTAAACAGCATTTTGCGTGATTTGCTTATGCAACATTGATTTACTAATATGTTTAATGAAAATATATTTGTCAAAACTGTAGAATACCACCTTTAAAAATCCTTTTACGAAATTTATCAATTTTAGTTCATGTTGTCGTATTTTGTGATAGTATTTTTAAAATCTTATTTCATACACCAACATATCGACTCGTAATTACAATGATATAATATATGTATAACATATAAATTTTAAAGTCTTAAAATTAAAAATAAGACTAGAATGTTTCCAACTCGCGTCTTTCAATAAAGGAAGGGAGCAATGTAGTGCTGGATCTTTTTATTTCTAGAACATAGTAAATGGCTATATATTGGCGAGGAATCACGAGTACAAAGACAGACAATTATCTCTGCTATTTAAATGTTGCCGAAATTTATACACCATTTATAAATGGTGCCTATGGCGAGCTTCCTATCACTTTTCCTAGACGAGTTTGTATTAAATGTCAAAGAGTGACAGATTATTTTTAATAAATGTTTTAGTTGCCAAAATGCGATTATACGAAAGTTTGATGACATCATCATTAAAAAACTGTATTACACTAGTTCAATATAAAAAATATGTTATGGGTGAATCATGTGATAAAATGTGTCGTCACTTTTACATTTCCAATTTCACAATATTTTGAATAGTCAAAAGCTTGACAATTTTTCTCCCCACTCGCATGATAATCATGTCAGGTTGTGTGGGTTTCTAATGAAGATTTCTGGCCTTGGACATATTGTTCTTTTCAGCAAACTATCTCTCATAATTCAATGGTTAAACAGTACAAAATTAGACATTTTCTTTTTTTCTATTCATAATCTGTTTATCGCACAATGGGGATTTTTGTCTTTTTGAAGTTATTGAACCTTGTGTTTCTTTCCTCATTGACAAATAGTTTACCTTTTCATCGTTATGCAGTAAATTTACCATTTTAATTGCCCGGATAAAAATGATTTAAGCGTTGGGGTTCATTGATACTTACATGTAGCATTTGTTTGCTAATCAAACATAGCTAGCTTCACAATTCGTACACACAGAGAACCTCAAAGGAATATAATGTTTACCCAGCATGTTAAATTGCTGGTTTGGCTCAATATATTTAATATGTAATATAATATTTTACTTCCAATCCTATTTTAAAGAGCTTCACCATTTACTGCTTACGGTGATTTATTTAAAATTCCCCGAGCTTTACAATATTGAGTATTATTTGTAAAGTTTGCCAAACTTGTATATGAAGCATTTATGTTTTTCTTGAGATATACAAACACCCTTGCCGCGTGCTTTTTATTTTGTAGACTCCGAATGTACCAGGTACCTTATCTATTGTCAAATTTTCATAAATCTATTTTGATAATACAAGTTAAAATAAGAATCATAAAATGAAAACAAAACCACTTTTATCTGATATGATTGATACATACCATAATATTTCAAAGAAGAAAGAAACATAGTTTCACTCGAGAGGGATTCAATTAATTTTAGTGAGCAGCAAGTCAGACATTTACAATATTATATCAGGAAGATCTGTTACTCGACGATTGTCAATTACCGGCAATTAAACATAACTTACAGTATAAATGCAAACTGACGGTTCTCCTTGACAGGCACTTCTGAATAAATATAATAGATGGACATTTCCTGATAGTTTAACAAATTAAACATATTAATAAGCTGCAAACAGACCTAGTGAACTACCTTCACTCTATCTTTAAATATTTATTTGTAAATAATGTTAAAGTCTGTGGGGGAGTATTTAAGTGCTGGGTTTAGTCACGCTGTAGTGTACTATTTTAATTTATTTTAGGCCTTTAACTGGATCGCATACTTCAATGCGTGTATTTTTTTGCTAGATATATTGTTCGATCAACATTTTAAATCAGCCAGAGATGACAGTGTTCGTGTCCGTTTTGTTGGGGAAGTCCAACCCATAGCAAGGCACCACACATACTTAGCACACAGTCGTCATCCTTCTTCAATATGACACAGCCACGTTCTATTTCGGAACATAGGCACCCTACTTTGTTACAGATAAGCTGTTTTAGAAAACAACAACAACAACAACATGAACAGCAATAACTCACCATCTATTTCTTTACAGACACACTCTATTTATTGACAGACGCAATCCATCATATTTAAAATACATCTCCTTAACAATCGATGGTCAGTTTTAGGAGAGAAGTGCGCTCTTAAGTACTTTGACCTAAATACGAATCAGAATTTTAATTATCCACCACACTATAATGGCTTGTACTCTACACCAAAATAGTGTACTAAATAGTTATATTTTCTATTTGAGACGTGTGTGTTAACATTATTAGGAAGATTTCGGTATGTGAGAATTTACCTACCATACGGATGACCTCGGAAACTCCGCAAATAACGCAGGTTTCAAGCCCGGCACAACTGCCCCTTTACATGTAATTTAGTATCAACAAAGCAGAACACGTTAATTAGGATAAGTAGGATCCACGCAAGGGTTTAGCATTATGATGTCTGGCGGAAATGTCAGTTGGCATCCACATCAAGGTGGTTGTAGAAACTGGTTGTACCATTACCTCTTATCATTCTATATCTTAAATGATGAAAGCTAAATTGTTAATTATCTGCTCACAATTTCATGCATACATACTACGTATCGTGGTTAACCATAAACATACTACAGTCCTGATCAGACAGCTTCCATCAGGAGCAGGCGAACCTGGATCTGCAATATGTCCATTAACCATAATAATTCGTGCATGACATGTTAAGTTTTAAGATTATGCTTTTGTGAATGAAAGCAGGATTGATGCAAAACAATTACCAACATAAAATGTTTATTGAACATGGTAAATACAACACTCAAATAATACAATCTTCTCAGTTAAGTTTAAAAGCGATTGTCTTTAGATATATCCCGTTCCTTTTATTTTTTAATGGCGATGAAACTGCATCTTATTGATTTTTTTATTAAACTTGCTTTTTAATTGATTTAATTATGTTTTATCTATTTTTTGCAAGGACCTATGTAGTGATTAAATAAAATATCAACAGGGTGGCGACGGTTTTAAAGTATTTGAAGCAAAACAAGAAATACCATTTTCGATGTAAAAAATGAGATGGTTTACTAATTATTAGGATCATTTCACCAATCATTGACTGCGATGTTAAGCGGGTTATTTCGAAAGTACAAGCCCATCACTGCTGGAAAATGAGTTCCTATTCGATGCCGGGATATGTAGGTATCTTTGAAGATCATGGAAAAAACACTACCATCAAGGAAATTACTTAAATGATAAGGACACGATGCAATAACATTAAACGGCTTTCCTAATACAATTGAGTATTAAACAGCATTGATTACAATGAAAAGTCCGTTTTAAATTAGTACTTGTCATGTTACTTGTGGTCAAACATATTTACTAATGTCACAAATTTCTGACTTTACTGACGGATCACACATACCATTACTTTCCACATTACCATTACACCTGACCATACGGAATTAACATTACTTAAGCAAACCATTTACATTACAAGGTATACAAAAACTACTTCAATTTGATCCTTAAATCTACCTCAATTCCATCATATTAATCAGATGGAATAACTTAGTCTACAGAAACAAAGGTGAATTCCAAGCCTCTGGCAATTACAGACACTCTTCTATCCTGTATTAACAAACGTTTTGTATCTATTCTGAATGACAGGCTTTGTGTTTTTCTTATGTTATGTTTTAACTGAAAACACTATACTACAGGACCATTACGCTGGTTTACGCATATATAATTCAATCAATGATTAAATATATATTGGTATCTGGAATGGAAATACTAAGGTTACAAATAAAACAACTTTCCCGCGCTTTTTAGTTCTTAGTAAAGTATGAGATTCGCTATGGAGAGTCGAAATGTGGCAAAAGGTATACAAATTTTAAGCTATAATACTAATATTTCATACAACTTTTTCAAAGCTATATATAACACACACCATAAATTTTAAATCCAGATACCAAATGTAATTAAAGATAATGAGAATGAACCAAATTATTTACAATCAGTATATTTTAGTTTCAATATCAAAGAAAGACAAGTAGAACACCTTTCACCTGTACTTGTCTCTAGAAATGTTTATAAGACAAGGGCTATACAGAAATCACCCTTAACAACTTAATTCCAGACATATTACCATTAGCTTAAATACTTACACTTGTGTATGCGGATGACACCATTCCAAAAGCAGCTGATAAGCTGATAAGATTACAAAAATGTCTTGGTGATTTTTCGACCATCTGTAAAACATCGAGGTTATATACTGATAATAACTTATAGAGCTATTTTACAAAGCATGTATTTTAAATAAAACTAGAAAATACGCTGTTGAACAAGCAGAAACGGCACTACCTTTTCTGTACACTAGAGTAAGTATTATTGTATTATCTATAGTTTTGATACTTAAATTATTTTATACTATAGTCCTAAAATCTAGCATACAAGTGTGAAGTTTGAAGATATTAAAACTTAAATATCATTGAGCAAGTCCACTTGAGACGTTCAAGACATATTACGAAAGTTCGCCAAAACACTTTATTCATGTTGAGCCAGGCAATTAACCTATAAATATGATTAGGGGAAGAATGGTAGGTTTTAAAAGAGGTTAATAACTGGCAACTCAATAAACTCATGTACAGAATGTATCATATAATGTCAACAGTACGAAACGTTCAGTTGAAATTGGTAAAGGACGCCACAAGTATTGTGTACGTTAAACTGATACCTGGATTCATGACAATATAATGCAAAACATTTATATCAGGCGAAAAGTACAATAAAACGTTATTGACCAATAGACACAAAACTGACATAACTCTCGCCAAAACTCTGTAAAGGGAAACTCTACAAAGGAAAAATATGTAAAGGGAAACTCTAAAAAAGGAAACTCTGTAAAAGGGAAACTATACAAAAGGAAACTCTGTAAAGGAAAACTCTACAAAGGGAAAATCTGTAAAAGGAAACTCTATAAAGGGAAACTCTACAAAGGGAAACTCTATAAAAGGAAACTCTATAAAAGGAAACTCTATAAAGGGAAACTCTACAAAGGGAAACTCTATAAAGGGAAACTCTATAAAGGGAAACTTTATAAAGGGAAACTCTACAAAAGGAAACTCTACAAAGGGAATCTCTGTAAATCTATAAAGGGAAACTCTATTAAAGGGGAACTCTATAAAGGGAACAATATAAAAGGGGAAACTCTTTAAAGGGAAACTCTATAAATGGAACCTCTATAAAGGGAACCTCCATAAAGGGAAACTATATAAAGGGAAACTCTAGAAAGGGAAACTCTGTAAAGGGAAACTCTATGAAGGAAAACTATGTAAAGGGTACTCTATAAAGGAAAACATTGTAAAGGGTACTCTATAAAGGAAAACTATGTAAAGGGTACTCTATAAAGGAAAACTATGTAAAGGGTACTCTATAAAGGAAAACTATGTAAAGGGAAACTTTGTAAAGGGACTCTGTATAGGGAAACTCTTAAAGGGAAGCTCTATAAAGGGAAACTCCACAAAGGGAAACTCTGTAAAAGGGAAACTCTATAAAGGGACGCTCTATAAAGGAAAACTCTAGAAAGGGAAGCTCTATAAAATGAAACTCTATAAAGGGAAACGCTGTAAAGGGAAACTCTAGAAAGGGAAGTTCTATAAAGGGAAACTCTATAAAGGGAAACTCTGTAAAGGAAAGCTCTATAAAGGGAAACTCTTTCACGGGAAACCGCACGTACAATGCCAGCGTAAACTGCAACACATCTTCGAAATCGTCGACCTTGCTCTATTGTCTTTTTGTATAGTTTAATGATTATTTTATTATTTAATGTAGCATGAAACTGTTCGATAACAAGTTAATGTGTTTAAATTACGTTAGCTATCGCATATAACGAAACTCAATACATTAGATCAGGTGATTCAGTTGCGTCTGTTAACATTGTGAAATTGTCTATGACATTTTCTCATCAAACAGGATTCTGCGAAGGGTTAGGGGTTTCTCATACGATCTTAACGGATCTGTTGAATAATTTATATAATGGTGTTTGTGCATTCGCACCTAAGTTATTAATACTGTTAGCTATTTATGAATTGTACTAGGAGATGACACATCTCGAGTATATACTAATTAGTAGTGAATGATAAATGTCATAAAATATAGATGTATATGAAGTTATTAATTATATGTGAATGGAGAATCCCATATACTGCGATGTACCATGTTTTTTTTATCACATATACCGCATCGCACAAACCAACCCTACTTAGTACAGACGGACAGTGTGTCAAAAACATGGTAAACAAACTTCGTTATGAAAAAAGACTATGTCATATAAATATAATCTAAAAAAAATCTCTCGCTAAAACGTAGCTCGTCGATCACACCAAGTAACTATGTGCCCAGCAGCTATTATTATTTATTTATTTAGAGTTGTTGTTGTGATGAGTTTTTATTTGTACTTATATATACAATGTATTTCAACATAACTTGTGTTTTCCAACTGCTCGACTTTAACGATAAAATATAAACTCATAATAACTTCATAATTAATGATTTATCCGTAGATGAAATATTGAAATACATAGACAATTTAATAAGTTAATTATTGCTAATTACCTAAGCTTTGAACTATATGACCGATTAAACTATTTACGAGAATATAATTGCCGTATGTTTACAATTTGAACATCTGCCAAAGACTTGCAGAAACCTCCTCCTCCAGACGGGATCAGTGCAGCAACATTACTCTCTATGCGTTCATATTTATTGTTGTGTCTTTAATACCGGCTTTCAGTCACACCCAAATATTTATGTTAAACTTATTTGGGCTCGCCTTGATAATTGTACAAGTCCAAATTACATGCCACGAGTGCATGCTTTCATTATGACCCGCATGCACCGAAATATAAATGATAGGACTTAGTGACTACATAGTAGCAAAAGAAAATTAGAGCTTCATAATACCCACAAACAAATGTAGCTTGTCTTCAATCGTGAATAATAGTTTAGTTATACATACACTTTATGGATATTTTTGATGTGCTTTTCATTTTGCATTTCAGTGGTCATTCAATTGAAATATTCCTTCTTCGGCGTAACATTGGACTCTTTAATAAAGTTTATTATTCTTTCTAATAACTTCGTAACTTGATAAGTCAATTAAATGTGGTTGGATGGCAATATTGTCTGTATTTAGACCAACACAGCTACATCTGTCTGTAAAAGCATGTATGAATGACTTATTTAGCCAATTTCCTACGTTATTTTCTAACATTATTGATTGAATAAACTGAATGTGACGCACGTCCATAAATGTTAGATGCTATCAGTACAAATCCTATTGTTGTAGTTAAAAGAGTGTATTGTCAATGTTAAAGGTCACTTCTAGTATCATGAAAACTTTTATGGAATATCCACACCTAAAATGTAAAGGAAATCAATTCTGAAGCGGAGAGACATGAGATTTATTTAAAATGATTATGAAAATAAAATTATTGTCAATGACTTAAATTGTTCAATCAACCAAACTAACCAGACAACAAACCTCTTAGCTGAACGGTTATAACGTGTATTGGATATCAACATAACATTGCTATGAAGTATTGGGGAGGAATTTAGAAGGGAACTGATATTATGTGTTTCATAGTGATCCACGATATTAAGGTGTTTTCCATTCGATAGTACTAGTAAATATGCCCCCACTGCCCCCCCCCCCCCCCCCCCCCCCAACACATACAGACATTGTTCGCTCTATTATTCATAGACCTGAAAAATGTGTAGTACTAGATGTAGTAGTATTAAGATTTCTCATGATGAGTATCCACACCTCTAACCACCCAGTACAACAGCCCGCATCTTTGTTATTTAGTAGTGTAGTAATAACAAATCAGCATGAAAGTCGGTATCCAACAACTGTTCTAATTAATTTAGACACAACTAGAACCAATCGTTATTGTGATGGATTTTGTATAAGTATGAAAACAAAAACGAAGACTCAATTTTGTCTTTCTATCTGTTTGTCTTTCTATCTGTTCGTATACTTATGTGCAGTATGTGCCTTGCAAAAGTTAACAATTACCTGCGGATCAAGATTATTCGAGCTTTTATCTAAACAAGCAGACATATATAAAAATATATCTGTTCCTTGTCTTGTACATTTATTTGACACATTGTTTGGAAACAAACACCTAAAGTATTACAACAAATAAACCATGTTACAATATATTTACATATATGGCGACTTCTAGATACGGAATTTACCATTTTGATTACTGACCTTTTCATATAGGTCATTTACTTGTTTTCCATATGATTCCCAACCTATTCATTATGACACACAAATTAAAGTTACCGCTATCATTTAATTGACGATTCTTTTAATAGTCGTTTTTATTACCAGCGAATGGAAATGACACATATACCTACGGGTATGTTTATTATTTAATCACATTATAGCGGAAACTAAACATAGGCAGAATCAACATTTTACCGCTTATCAACTGGCCATCTTTGACTCACCTTGTGATTGTGGCGAGGTGTGAAAACTGTTATTTCAACCATAACCCGAGGCAGCAAATTTCATTAAGTTATTAATAAATATTGCCGCTAAATCAAGCGCCTGTTTAGCTTCACAACAACATCTGCCCTGTGACCGGAAGGGTTAATCCTTGTTAAATATAATATTGGCATAGCGGACAAGTCTTCGACGGGAAAGTGTGAGTGCACTTCATCCAATAAACACAATCACTGATTATTATGTTTTATTTAAATGACCGAGACCCGGAGGCTTATTGCCATTTTTAAAAGTGTGCTTTTATAATGTGCGAATAGCTTTATTTTGATGTCCACAATATATGTCGACCCATGATCTGCACCTATATGGAAAAAGAAGTACGATGCATATACGAGCTGCTTTTGTTGAATCCCATTAAAACTATTTGTAAAATATCGTTCAACTGACTAAAGAGCAAAGGCAGTCCGCTGTATATCAAATGTAAACACAGTCACAGTAAACTTGTGGTTTAGCAGACATTTTATCAACACACCTGTTAAATGGTTGGATAAATACAGGCCGTATGTGACAGATTTCATGTCTCAAATACTCCTGATGACATCCTGCCTTTGGTTGTGGCTCTTATTGAATGAATTCTGGTCTTATATGTATTCTTGTATTTGCAAATTATCTAAACTACTTTAATTTTTAGACAGTATAACCGATGGCATTTTCTGTTGGATCCCTTTCCCTGTTTCTATTCTACTGAACACGCTTTGGGGATTTCCGCTATTTACAGATAGCGAATCCAGCGTACAATTGTTTGCTTTTCTCATTTACATTTTTTGATCGTTTCATAGTTATGAATCAGAGTTCAAAATGTTTAAAACGGATAAAATATCCTCGCGTTCGTGATCCCTTGTTGCTTAGCATGTGATTGTTTAGTCTAGAAAGAGCAAACTATGATGCGGTAACACAGACAGAAAAATCCTAAATAAAATCATGTTTATGCTGCCAAGTAACAAAGATTACACAAATCTTGGATGCTTACAAACAATTATTGGCATTACATTAGACGTCAAATAAACATTTTTGCTTTTGAACTATTTTTTATACAAAAGGCCGTATACATACCGTTTTAATTGCGTTTATGACAAATGGTAATACAAGAATGATAAAGTTTCTGCCATCTAATGTTTCAAGTACATTTAAATTTAAACCCAAACCTCTTTCACCTTGAATGCGTTTCATGTTTATAATAAAGCAGAATAAAGTTTAGACTTGTTATTAACGTCATTTTCCTTTATACTAATCTGTATTAGAAACATTTTATCCAGCTCATGCAAAATATATGAAAACATTCAAGCAACATTTAAGGGTTTTCCTTGCCAAGCGTTATAAGTCAACTGTAAGTAAAAGTGGGAATGGTTTGTACATCGTCGATAGGTTGCCGGCCAATATAGCACCTTACGCTGGATCTAAATTTACGAGTGTTCAAGGAATTCAATGAAAACAAAATTCTGCTGTACCTGCGGTTAACAGTTTACATTTGTGAACACAAACTGACGCTTAAATGGTGAACAATTTAATGTACAAACTTGGTCATGACCCATTTGTCATTGGGATATATTTTACATTTTATGAATTGCTTAGTAACCACATTCTTTTATCGACTTAAATTAGCATTCTGAAAGTGTATAGCAAATAATTTAAATTTCATTTAAATTTGCTTCTAAGTTTACCAGCTTCAAATTTCCATGAATGTATAGGTAATAAAATATCAACAGGTACAGATATAGTTTGCGTAAAAAGTGCTATTTGACAGTCTTTATAATTTTATCAAAGTACTGCATTAAAGTTTTTTCACCTGAAGAGATCCCGCTAAATATTGTCTATTGGTCAAGTCAGTAAACTTACCCTTTGCTTTTTTGTTGGATAACAGTTCTTTACAGAATGCGCGATAAAGACTAAATATATGCACCTATTGCAATTTTATCATTATTTACCGCTGGCAAATGTTATCAAACAGCTTTCAACATATGTTATGACTTATATGGGATTTGTACGGCGCCTATCAGCTTATTCGGAAACCAAGTCGTTCTCATGGACAGTTATCGGTATAGGTTATATCAGTCTTGTATTTATTATATTTTTTATTGTATTTGCTTTAATATAATTTATTTTGCGGTTATACTTCAGCCTCATTTTCATTTTTCGGTTTAAGAATAAGGACAGTAAATCATGAACGGAAACACGAGATTAAAATGATAAAGAAACTGCATTTAAACTCAAGATATAATATTCAAATAAGACGAGCGCGATGTTTTTTTTCTGTGTGTAAATAACGATCAATGTTTTTGTTTCTGCATTATATCTCGGCGACCAAGTAAGATTTTAGTCACTTTTCTGGTGGAGAAAGACCCCAGACAAATGTCTGGGTAGAACCACTTTGGGTCAGCTGGAAGACCTTCCTACATAAAATCCTTCGTCCCGAGGTGGACTCGAACACACGCGGTGGAAGGCCAATCGATCAATAGTATATTGCGTACTTGTTATAATGGCAACAGCCGTTTTATTCATAGCCGCTTTAATCCAATAGTTTAGCGTGTGTCTAAATCAAGCTTAATGCCAATTAACATTTCTGCTACCCACGCTCACATTGCCAAATCCTTGCTCGTGACATAGAAGTTCCAATTAGCGGGTTTTGTGTCATTGTTATAGGCTATTCCAGAGTTACAAGGGTCTGCCATATAAACGATTCTGTCCTATCCAACAATGCTTTATTGATAATTTTGCCACAAATTAATGCAAAACTACGACTTTCAGTCAAGTGTATAGCCGTTATTCTCAATTAGAAGAGAACAGCTTTCAATATGGACAAACACATGTTTGGCAACTTGGTAACATATTGTTAAGGATTCATTTTTTTGTTATTTAACAAAATATTACCCCCGATGACTAGATAATATGTGAACGTTTTGTTCTTTAAAAAGAACTGTGTTGTCTTTTGGCTCGGCGAATCCAAAACTACGCGACGCCTTTCAACGATTTTTAGCTTTGAAATTAAACAATCAAGCATATCAACGAAATGAGCAAGCAGTAAAAAACGCTGTGAATTTGATATTAGACCTGAAAGGAAGTACACATCACATTATCTTCAGACCTGCGCCATTGAAGTAATTGAAGAAAGGTAGACCTAAAACTGGTGAACACTTATTAAGGGGATATCCCGCTAACATTCCCGTGGCCAATTCTACTACGAAATGTGTATTAATGTAGAAAGAAAAGAACACATAGTTTATAGATTTTATATTTCTTTTGGAGAGAATATAACAATTCTTAACATTATATACCACATAAACACATGTACGACAACGCTTACATGTCAATATAACGGCACAGCGATTAAATTGTACGTTAACAAAATAAGTTGTTTGGTTTGTATACTAAAAATCATTGACTGCTACTGCTGGAAATATATGCCAAAAGCCAACTTTATTCAGTAATATGCAAATTTTCAAGGCCCTCGAAAACTACAATCTACGTTTACCAAGATGGGTAACCATGAAAAACAACTATTCTCGCTCGTACGTTTTCGCACAAGAATGGAAACCAAAAGTGAGTGACGTTTAAATCGTTTATAGACTTACAGGAGTAAAACATAACATAAAAATAATTAGCTAGTTAGAATAACTTAATGGCATTTTATCATTTTGTGTCATGAAGACTTAAGCAGTCGAAAGTATTCATTTACGGCCATTATCCGTCAATGACACCCGTATAGATCTGGTAACAATCTCAGCATTTGACATTATTTTTTCAGAAATAAATTACTTGAAGAAATGCTGCATTCGCACCGGTCGGACCGGGATATTCCTTTCAATTAACCACAATTTAAATAATATCACGTAAGCTAGTATATTTATCTAAAACATATTGTCGAACTGCAAAAGCCAATTTCTTTTCCGTCAGTGCAATATATAGGTTCCATAGCTGAAGGTATTATTACTGCTAGGTTGCTTGTCATGCAACACAAAAGAGCTCCAAGATGGCGACTTACTTAATAAAACCAGGGACTGTATTGCATGGATCATAATCCTTTCTAAGCACCATGTAATGTGTTATATTAAGTCAGAGATCTTCACTAGTTTCTGACTTTTCCAACAAGGTATCACACACACCATTACTTTCCACGTTACTTTCATTACTTTTTTCACTCCCGTCCGACCTCACCGACAACCGCACATAGCGTGGAGGTTGTGACGTCACTGTCTTGAGGTCATCGGAGGAGTTTTTCATTACGTCATCCAAATCATGCGCCTCAAACGACACTTGTTTATTTAACTTCCTCCTCGTTCTATTGTTATTATCTTGTTTGGAAATAAGATTAGTTAGTAATATTCCATTCTGAGCAGAACCCATCGCTAAGTTAATTGCTGGCGAAAGTTTCGGGCTTGGCGAATAGACGGACTTCTGACTGTAGTCACTGTACAGACTGCGTGTTCTTTCGCGGGACGGCGGGGGATCGCACAAACAATGCCAGCAGAAATTGCAGCACGTTTGTCGTTCTTGTTTTTCGTACAGCAGGCTCACCGACGAAGATTTCCGACGGATCTCTGTTGTCGAATTTGATTCCTCTGGCGGCGATTTCCCGACCACTGCCTTTATGGTGCTGACAACTTTCCAGACAACCTCTCTCCGGAGTAAGATATAGACCCAAGGATCAAGGATCTGGTTAAGCGATGCAAAGCGAATGACGAGAAGGTCAAGTTTCCGGTCAACTGGTAAAAGTTTGGTCTGGTTGATAAGGATTCGCATCTAGGAATCAAAATGACATAAAGAATCATGAAGAAATTATTGTCAATTATAGCTGGTATTTGACCTTAAATAAAGTGTAATGTATTGTTGTCATATAATTTGATCTCCCGAGAACATTTTTAGTCACAGCAGTGTAGTTTTGTGTAAATCTTAAATCATGGCAAAAACTAGAAATTCTTTATATACCATATACACATTATGAAAGAAAGTAAAACTAGTTATTCTCATGTTATGCACGACAAAGTAGATAACCTGCTACAACGTTATTAAATCAAATTACCAGCCGTAATTAAGTTATGTATATTTACAACTTTATACATGTTTTTGTTGACGTTCGAAGACTTATTATTATTATTATTATTATTATTATTACCTTGTATTTTCTTTTATACACGTATAGTTGGTAATTAATTATTTAAAATTTTTATAGCAAATAATACAACTACAAATGAGGTCATCTGATGTTGGTGACGTCATTCATACCGGAGAAGAAAATCCGAATAAGGCTTAATTAAATAAATTATCCAAAGACATCTATATACTAAATAAATAGTCAAGAAAGTGTTTTAGAAAAGAAAAAGATTTTGATTTTGTGTGACATATCGTACTACCATGCACGTTGTTTCCAGTCAGATGATTTATAACTTATCACTCAGATCAAAGGCTACCGGGATTAGACTACTGCGCACCTTAATGCAACACTATTCATCATTCTGCTTTATATCAGTACAACTTAAACTTTCTATTATATGGCATTTCATTTCTTATAGACCAGTTTACTACAATTTTTTATTGTAAAGCGATAGAAAAAGTATATCTATTTTTATACGACTCTCACTTTAAATTCTTCTATATACTGCATAATACCTGTAGACGCGCTTCCGCATAGTCGTCCCTACCAACGAACAACGATGTTCGCTGTTTTATTAATTGAAATCGGAAATGACTTTGAGCAAGTATAATTAACATTGAATGATTAATATCACGTAACATGATAGTCAAGTGTCGTCACTAATTATACTAATTAAAAAGGTTATAATTCATATTTTACCATACAGTTCAATGACGTTTACCACGCCACGCGGTACAGCACACAAACATATACCGACTGGGAAACTGGTCTGTACATTAGTACAAAAGGGTCATTTTACTGTTATCCTAACAATACTTATTTATATACAATAATCATTTATACGTCATTAACAAATCATTAAACAAAACCGTATTTAACATTTAACTATTTAAGCAGAAGTTGAATAAATAGAATGACTCATTGAGTCTATCTCAATCAGGATGTTGATTTTGTTCAAGGAGTGTCTCACACAACTAGGTGTAGAAATATTGCATTCCGGTAACATTATTTATTTTTATGATAAACATTTTAAATTGAAACGGCCATTCCAGTCAATTATGCAGTCTATGTAAATAGATGGTACAATAACTATTAATTGCGTGTTACACAAGTAAATTCCCGTGTGGTTTTAGAAAACTATCGACTATAGATATACTGAAAACACTATACATGGTCTAAACAGAAAGATTGTCAAGTCCTGGCAAGTATAAGCAATATAAATAAAATGTAAAAAATGTGACGATTGGTTATACAAAAATAGATCTAGTAAAACAACTGGAAGCGTCTCAACGTGTGCTAATGTTGATATGTCATAAAGTAAATGGCACATATCGCATGCTTGATGTGTTTGTTTCCTTGTAAAAAATGTTGAGACAGAAATAGTGTACTTGTTTTTAATACTATTTAATGTATTATTTAAAATGACTTTTCTTTTCGTACTTTTCTCGTTTATTATCTTATCTGTGAAACCATATGTACTTTGGCAATGCCATTAGTGTCTATGACGGATAAAGACTTGAACTTAACTGAATTAAATAAATACAAGTAATTTATAAATGAAACTGAACGTGGCATACTCACACACATGGATTTACATCATTCTAATCTAATGGTTAATACTGCATTGCATCCGATGGCATAATTACGACAAATGCTATTGAAGTTAAATAATGTTTTGTAATTGCAAAAGGTCATTTCCGTGGCTATGAAAACTTTAATGGAGTATCCACACCTTAAATGTAAATGATATTAACTCCCAGGCGGCATTTAACTGGTAAGAAAAACAAATCAGTTTAAATTAAGTGAATTGATCACGTGATCAAACTAAAGCAACACCAGTCCACAAAGATGTACGAAAGAATACACATTAGATAACAATATAACAATATATCTCTTCTCACCCCCCACCCCCCACCAAATATGAACATTAAGTTTTTAGTAGTTTTGGAATTCGATCGAACATATCCAACAATAAACGACAGAATAAAAACAATTACACCGGCATGTTGATACGACGTGTTGCTAAAACGACTGTTTATAGCTTATTGAACGTTAGTAAAATGAAGTAAACATATATCGAATAAATAAATACATATAAATAAATAAATATAACGATAGCTAGTCTCACATGTTAACAGATGATAATGCTGATTTGATTCCTGTACGTCAAGTTCAACAACAATCAGAATACCACCAAAGAAAACGAATTTTATTCTATTCACAGCCTGTTTGTTTGAAAATAATACACTTTAGCTATATTTGTGTTGTTTTATACAAAATGGTAATACATATAGTCATTACTAACAACTAAGAAAAAGGGCGCATTAAGTCCGCATTATGTTAAATCATCACTACATGATTTTCTTAAAGTTGGGCGCCACACAGACATAAAGAATGCCCAAATCCCTGCAATGTTTATAAAACCACTCATAGGGGAATACAATGGCGTCATAGTTTTTATCAAATGAGTCAGAAATTTGGTTATATGCCAATAGTCCTGCAGAAATGTTGACTGTATTATGATTATTGGGGATTAAACAAATGTAATAAAGACGATATAACGGGAAAATATGTTGTTAAATGGTTTCAATCAAATGCCATATCAATTTAGGACCACTCGAATTGAGAATAATAGAATATAGTGCCTCATGAAACAAGATTTGCCCATTTCATCTTGAGCCCAGATTAAATGATTTTGATTGAACCGATCTTTTGAAATACAAGTGTTCTGATTTTCAGGGGACCAACAATTTTCGCCGTGCGTGACTTTTTGTGAAGAACTATAATCACTTTTGCACCGTTTCTTTTAATTTAGAAGAGTATAAAGCGTTGATACGAATCCAATTAAATCATTTTCTTCGTTTGGAAAGGCGAGACACAGCACATCTATACCACAATTTACAATTAAAATCACGCAATATACTGTTCATTTATTCTATACATGCAGTTTAAATATTGGCGGCGAATGTTATGGACTGCATTATTCAGCATGGGAAAGTTGCGACCACTTCAAGTCAAATAACTAAATAAATAAGTCTAATGTTTCTTATATATATATATATATATATATGCACTTGGGTACTGATTAATGATTAACTATTATTATTATAGGAACAAACTCATAAGAAAATCTGTAACCATAAATACAAAATTCTAATGTTGTTCTTGTCTCATCAGCATCTATGTTTTGTAGGACCTTAACTTGAGTAAGTATTTACTTAATACAAGATGGTAGCCGACAGTTTGGAGCATTTGTTTTCTTTCAAATAACCCCCCCAAAAAATCAAAAAGGTCATAATTATGTGAAAAGGTCATGCAAAATGTTGTTTATGGATGCCCAAAATCTGCGAGAACAATCAAGTAAATAAATCCCCACTCGTCATTGCAAACAGGTATTTCCTATCTGATCCACGCTGCAGAGATAGTTATTTATAATTGAGAAAACCACGTTTGACAATCTACTTTTGAGATCACGTTATATCGTCATCCGGGTAATTCGCGCTGATGTCAATATATATTTTAGCAAATACTATTATGGTGTTTTTATAGATTTGGAAAGAATGGACATTTAGAGTGATTTTTACGCGATTAGTATTCAAACAATATAGTTTGTGTTCAAAATCGTCTTTACTTAGACTTAGGTGTAAGTTAATGCAGAAATGATGCCCACATTTTTTCCAAACAATAGTAAGATATTGTACATGTATTCGATATAGGCAAATTGTCGGATAACACCTTGAGTTCTTATCCGACAGTTTGGACAAATATATTTTCATTAAACATCTTAACAAATCATTGTTACCTGAACCGATCAAGCAAAATGCTGCTAATTGATGTCATGTCTGAAAAGTGTACCGTAACTATAATCGTCATTACAAACATGTATTTCCTGTGTGAGCCACGCTACACAGTACGCTATTATTAAACTAATACAACCACGTGACCACTTATGTTTTAGCTCATCCACGTCATCCGCTGTGACGTCGATGCCTATTTTTAGCCGAAATCACAATCGTTCATATTTATAGATTTTGAAAAGAATAGACATTTTAAGTGTTGCGTAACGAGTTTAACTGCCCCGAAATTGAGATACTGTTGAAAATCGTCAAAGCTTGGACCTAAAGTATAACGTCTGTCTACGGACATTATGCACAAATACCCCAAACAGAGGTCAAATATTGTTACATACATAAGATATAGGCCAACTGTCGGATACCATCTTTAAATTAGATCATTGGTTTTATGCCATGTTATGTTTCCTCAAAATCGTTTATGTTTATTACGAACTTGTTTGAACGATCCTAATTTGAATACACGCCCACAATATAAGGTTTTGTTGAGAATAATAGAATATAGTGCCTCATGAAAGAAGATTTGCTTATTTCATCTGAAGACCGTTTACATATAAAGTTCGTAGACATCAAGAAAACAGCAAACAGGCAAAAAAACAACAAAACAACAAAAAAAAAAAAAAAAACACACAACAAAAAACGACGTACCATAAGAGGCAGATAGCACGAGCTGAATACAATGGTCACTCCGATTAGCTGCACTGCCATTTGACATTCGGCGAATCTTCGGCTGTATCCGTTAAATGTTCGGGAATTCCCGTTTTTGCGTCTCGCCTTTCCGATCATTTTCGTTTTGAATAATGTGTGTAACACAATCACATTGCATGTAACTGTCACAGATATTGTTGATAGAGCTAATATGGCGAAGAGATAATTAAACCCTCGGTCCACTCTGTCGTATGTATAATAATCAAAGAAGCACCATGTGCCGGGATATTGACGGATGTATGTTCCAAAACCAAGCAATGGTAGACAAGCACATATAGCAGCAAACATCCATGCACCTAGAAGGAAGTACGTTGCGTGACTTTTACGCAAACGCGTCAAAGAAAGGTACGGATGATAAATACTTAATAGACGTTCTACAGACATCAGACAGACAATTGTCATTGTGGCGGCTCCCGCAAAAACCATCATGAAAGCGAAATATTTACACAAAGCCTCGCCGCCTGTCCATTTGAAATTATTGACGTACACAGAAATAACGACTGGACTCAACGCAACCGTTCCTGTAAGGTCCGTAAGAGTCAAACCCGCAACCAGCCGATAAAACAACTTCCGCTTATTATCGTTGTCAGTCCGTTTAAGCACTAAAAGAGCCAAAAGGTTGCTAACGACTCCCACTGAAAACATTACACTAGAGTTGATAACGCTGTTGTTCTTCTTTTCCGCTAGATTGAACGTCGACTGTATTGTTAGATTCCACCAGTTCAGCTGTTGTAGACGCTTGATATGTTGACCATGTCGACGTACGCGTTGTCCATTGTGAGGTAGATGTGCATACCAACGTTGCTAATTATTATGTTTGGCCTTCTTTTTTTGCTAAATATTGGATTTACATTATTAAAATCCTACAAAGATTCCTCAAACATGACAGTGTACTGTCAACATTAGTTTCTCGGTACGTGAACAATTCTAGGTGTGTATAAAATGAATTCATAATAAATTTATAATAAATCTGTAAACATCTCCATAATCACGTATTTTAACCATCAAATGATTATTTACAATGGTTCCATTTGAAATGTATTGACGTACACAAAGCATCGAGTATTTACTGGAGAGGACGATTTAACGAAGCATATGAACACTTTTTCAGTTTTAACTAGTTTATTTATTGCACACACACACATAACCTATAAACGAGCTAGGAATATCGTGAAATTGTAAAAGCAAACAACCTGTATCATTTAGAGTATATATACTTTACACAGCTTCAAAACTTATCTGTAAAGGTAAAGTGTCCGAGTTCTTCCTTTATCATTGATATCACACCCAATCAAAGTCCATTATTTTATATTTAAGGTACAATTCAGTCGATGAAATACACCAATTGTTTCCATTCCCTTTCACACACCAGCACACTGATACATTATTCAGACTAATGCTCGATCCGTTTTTCACACGCTCTCCAATGCGGTGGTTTCTTGTTGGCCTTTATTCACTAAGTCTTCCACAATATTTTGATTCTGATTATGGTAATATCATATCACTGTCCACTGTAATTAAACTGCCGTTGTTTTGACAGGACCACTGGCCTCAGCAATTGTTAGTTAATCCAATATCGACACTACTTTGTGACTACGTCCAGTGATTAAGTAACTCCGCTTCATATCACTTGTATATTCAAGATTTCTATTCGGCCTTTGTCATCATCGTTTCTTGTGTACAGGGCGTCCATCATTATTAAACGGGTGGAATGTCTTATTTACGATCTTCCCTTCTTTCCTGTAACGATGGCAATGTGTCCCTCGCTAGAACGAGAATTGGAAAGCAATTAGAAAAATATTCTAGAAAAGTACATCAAGTAACAGTAATATTGTGTTATATTTTATTCCTGACTGATCCTTCGGTTTGTTTCGGAAAAGTTTCATTCGTTAGATGTATTTAAGGTCACGTTTTTAATATCGAAACGGTAACTATTAAGACAAAAGATATTTGTCTTATAGAATCAAATCCATGTAGAGTTGCCTTCTTAATAACCTAATTTCAGAACGGGATTATAGTGTTCTATCTTTCACTTGATTATACATCCGTTCATTGGAGATTGTCTCTCTCCGTGTATCGGCTTCTACAGCCCACTATTAACTTGATTTCTCAAAAATTCCTGTTTATATGTGTAGGCACAGACCAGGAAGTGAAGAAATACCCCATAATAAGTCACTTGTCGGTTCAGTTTAAATGACAGTGTAAAGAACTGAAACTAAATTGTCCCTTTATGGCTATTTTGAATAACCAATATTTTTAGGTTATGGGCAGCTTTTGTTGAATAAGCATGTTCATCCTCTCAAATTACGCGAATAGTTATGCCTGCAATTTAATTACACTTGTCCTTTATCCTTGTCCACTGACATTGTGCATTCACGGAAAATTATCGTCTTCTTGGTGTTTCTTTCCATCTTTTGAAAGGCCGCATTGTAAACAATAACCTAAGATATCGTTTTATCATTAAAATGCAAATAGTAACATTATGTTTGCTTTTTGTTTTTGTAGATAAGATAAAAATATTATAATGTGGTTTGGGGCCGAGGGTAGGTTTGGGGCTGAAGGTAGGCTTTGGGGCCGAGGGTAGGTATAGGCGCTATACTCGTATAAACTAGTGCTCGTAAAATGCGTTTCATTCTTGTGGTTTTGAAAGGCAAGAGATAAAATTAATACAAAGTTGCATTCCTGCATGATCAACTTGCATACAGGATATGCAGAGTCAAATTTTAACAGTCACGCAAAATGTATATCAAGCGACTGTCCATACGTATGAACGAAGCAGTTGCTTTTTGTACCCATTACGTCTCTCAGACATGTATATACTTCTCCCTTTATACTTAGAGTATTACACGTTTACCTTAAAACAATTACTTAGTACAAATGCCCAAACAAAAGTTCAATTGCTTTTTTGTCACGAGAAAATACTGTTAATAAAAAATCTTAAAAAGAATAAATGACAAATACCTATGAGCATTGCAACATATACCAAACTTCTTCAATACCTAAATTATGATACCTTCACCGTGATTGTATGTCGGCTGGATACATCTTTTTGTCCAGTTATCTGATTTCAGCTTAATCGGTAAAAGAAAACAGCAGTTACCTGATATAATAGCAAAAGTTTGTCATAAAAGGGGGTCAAACTATGGAACTCTCAGTTTTAATACCGACGTTCGGTTTAATGGCGTCATCAGGTTCAATAAAAAATAATTAAAGGCTCTTTAATATTCTCGAAAATTAAAGTCATAATTGAAAGGAACAAAGAATATTGTGTAATAATTTCCAAGAGATGAAAGGAGATGTTCATCATCAATGTAAACTATGCCAGTAATAATCGGAACAAGATTGATTTTGTCTGGCGATTACAATACAAACCATGGCAGAATGTTCGGAGGAAGCAAATCTCGAGATCGAATCTATGAGCATTCTATAAATAGATCCTTACGTTCAACGTAAGCATATCTTGAGATCGAATCTATGAGCATTCTGTAAATAGGTCATTACGTTACATGCTCCGCTGCACAAAAACATCTGGAGGTCTTTTCTCTTCTTGTAAACCCGAACATGCATTGTTATGAATGGAAGCAGTTGCGAAGACCACAACAAACAATATAGAGCATCCATACCTAGTTATGCTTAATAAACAAGAAAAAGTATTACACTTACACAAATAAGAAAAAACTATACAACTGGAAAAAGCTGGGGGAAAATGTTTGTGACATTTCCATTTTTAATATGTTTGTTGAAGAAAACCAAACAACTTTGTACATTTACAATTCATCTTGTATATTGTGATTTAAGACTGATTTCTCTTTTTATAAATTCGATCGCTTTCAAAGCTAATAAAAGGCAAAAAAGTCTACGCCGTGTAACTTTAGTCATATTAAAACATTTTTTAAAAATAAAGCTCTTACGCCACTTCCATCCCCTCCTCCCCATGCAAATTCAAATATTTTAAACGTGTGTATGCTATTTCTGATCGACAAATGTGCAAACCCACAGATTATACATACCTTATTAGCTATAATGATTATAAAGATAATTAGTTTGATCCGGTGTACTTCCGATACGTCAATGCCGTAAGTAGTTTGACCTTAATAACAGTTGATCGTAGTAAACCTATTAAGAACAATTCATATTAAAGGTGGTATCTGACAGCTTCAACCGAGCATTTTTCTCTCAAATAACCAAATCAGTCATTGTGACATGAAAAGGCCCTACCCAATGTTGTTCATCTATGCCCTAGATCTGTGTGAACAGTGAAGCATGGATACCCACTCGTCATCGCAAACATGTATTTCCTATCTAAGCCAAGCTGCAGAGATAGCAATTTGTAAACTTAGAAATACTTGACACTTTACTTATAAGATCTTGTTATATCCCGGTAGTCCGCACTGACGTCGATATCTAATTTAAGCAGACATCACCATTGTTGTTATTTATTGATTTGGAAAGAATGAACAGGGTGATTTTTTTCGAAATTTGTGCTGTTTGAAAATAAAGGTACTGTTCCAAATCGTCTTTTCTTAGACTATCGTATGAGCTAATTCAGAAATGACGCATAAATTCCCCCAAACCGTGGATAAATATTGTAACATGTTTTTTTATAGATAAACTGTCAGATATCACCCTTTAAGTGTGTAGATTGGCCAATCTTACAAGCTGTGTCAGAAACCTTTCGACTTTTTGAACTTTTTAATGAACCACCCTTGTTAATTAGGATTATCGTATTATCTAATATCAGTATTGCAGTTATCTCTAGACGGCTGTATCGCCATTGTGTTATTATAATGCCACGATCACAGGTTCGATAAACGCACATTATATTTTGTACTTGTACAAGAGTGTATATTTTTATTAAGGCATTGAGAAAATAAAATTGAGGCAATTTTTATGCATTTTTACTTATTGATTCTATTACTGCAAAATGTAAGACTAGTATACCATACCATAACTGTATTATGGTATAACATAACTGCCAATTTTGTCAAACATAATGTCATAACTATATACTATAACTGTATTAAATTACTGGAAGCTTTCAGATCAAGTTCTACACTAGTTGTTGCTTATTATTTACCATAACCTAGTGTTAACAAATAACTAAGACTAAACATTCATGGAGTTTTAACAGATGATGATTTAACTTTTTACATAAATCCCGCGTTCCAATAAAGAATAAGCATGTAAATAAACTTACCTAGATTATGTAACTCCATTTTGACAAAAAAGTTTACATTTAAAATACCATTATCAACATATTTCTGAAAAGCGCATGTCACTACAAGCGCACTAAATCTTGTAATTAGACCTATGTATTTATGCAGTAACTGTTATCTGCAACTTGATTACTTCCCTGTAAAGCGTTTTAACTTTTATCAAGTCGTGACAAAATCATCGGGTTACCCCGATCTTAACAATCAAGTTAAAAGTCAGCGATGCATGTCCTACACTCTGTATTCCTGTTATTTACACATGAAGTGTTTACCGTATGTATGTAAAAAAACTAGCCTAGGGATACTAGGTCACGTGCTTTGGGGAAGAGAAACAATCATTGTCTGGTTTAATTAAAAGGCTTGATCGAAGATAACATCGCCTTCGGATGAAGTTCTTGTTCCTTTGGGCAGCTGGACTTCTCTGACCTCTAATCGAGGAAGCTAAACCAACAGTCACCTGTTAACAAGGACCACGTTCGGCATGCTTCGTAAATATCCGGTAACACACGGGAAACACCGACACATACTTCCCGAAAGCAGCCATATGTCTTGGCCAATTGGCAAACCTCGACTTTTCAACAGGCGAGAAATTATTCGGATCTCAGCGTAGTGATACTTCTAACTTGGGCAGTTTAATGATGCGGCTATGCGTTACATGTATAGGGCAAAAATATAGATCCAAATATTTTTAGGAACTCTTTCTTTTTTCGCGGAAGATATACATAAACGTACATTAATAGAAAACCGCTTCCAGCTGTTAACCCAAATGTTTATAATTGTTATTTTCACTTAATAATAATAATAATAATAATAATAATAATAATAATAATAATAATAATAATAATAATATTAATAATGATAATATTAATAATAATAATAATAATAATAATAATAATAATAATAATAATAATAATAATAATAATAATAATAATAATAATAAAGCAGATCAATACGTTGAAAGTTGTTCAAGTCTTGTTGTACATCATGCAACAGAAATAAAAGCTCGACATCCCCGTGATTAGTAGCGTTGCAACAACCATAATGCAGAACCAGGTTAAGTACATGTTTATGATTTAAGCTTACCGCAGGTGACCGAAAAGTAATTTCACAATGGCTACTACGTACATCTGAGTATAGAAATGGCCATGATGTTCCTAAACGTTGTCAAGACCGGTGAACGAACCAGTGAATCGTCTTTTAACAAAAACTTGAACATTTAAAACATTCGGCATAATCCGTTTCTATCCGGAAGCGCCCGGGAATCACCACCAAACCATAATTGCCGAGGAGTTAAGACGCGGTGGAACGGATTTACTTGATTTTGGATTGCTCGGATTTCATACCATTGACTTAGTGAGAGATTTTGTCAGGAGGAAAAGCTGTGCGTAATAGTCTGATAAGTTTGGATAACATTTTAGTTTCTGCAACATATACACATCAGTTGTATCAATAAGTAAATAGTTATAACTTGGATTGGCAACAACATCAAACGTCAACGACGTACACGAAAACAGCACCAACGAACTGAAGATATAAACTCAAGAATTATAAACAACAAGTAATTATTTTTGAACGTAGTGTCTGTTATGGTTACGCAACAAAAGCAATCTCATTTTTTGCTATTTGCATAAACATAACCACGGATTTTCTTAAATTCCGATATGCTAAAAAGCATTGATTTTCTGTCATTTAGGAAATGTGGGCATTAGATATACACAACTGCATTTTTGATAAACACACGCGATAGCGTGATGGTTGTAGCGAAAGTCAATGGGGATTTCTCGGCGCTAATAAGAAACTTGTGCAAAGGCATACTGGAAAAAGAATATACGTTTTTACGATAAACGTCTTCATACCGTATAATTTAAAGATCCTTTAGATCAGATATATAGAAAGAGACAGTTAGAAATTAACAGAGACAGATAGACAGATAGATGGAGAGAGAGATAGACAGACAGGCAGACAGACAGACAGACAGACAGACAGCAGTGAGAAAGACTGGAAGGGATAGTGAAAAAGACAGGGAGAAAGAGAGAGACAGAGAGGAGAAAG
>CM017562.1:45055430-45057930 GCA_007844125.1 Sinonovacula constricta
TATCGAATACAATTTTCTCTGAAAATATATTGTTTTTGGATGATATCAATCAAACTTCAAGATAAACATTTATACAATAAAACACCACTGTTTCTGCTTTAATCGAACATCATATAAAATTAATATATTTTAAACTGTGAACTAAAATATTGTTTGAGTATAAGTGTTCTGTGTGCGTTTGGGTTGGGGGCGTTAATATAGTGTGCGCTTATATAAGCGTGTGTATGTTTTCCATATTCAAGTGATACAATTTTTTTCACTAAGGCGATTTGCCCTAGTGTTGATTAGTAACAAGTACAATTAATATGCCTCTAGTAATGGGATGGGGATGGGATTAGCCGGCATTTTTGCCGATACTGCGCAGCGACATTTCTATCATTATAGCACAGGGGCACTTATAAGGTGCCCAGGGACTGAACTGGGCCGGCCCATTATACTTACACCGACGAGTCAGGCGCAATGCTGTCTCCTTAGACCCGAGCGGTAGGAGGGAAGCCACTACTACCAACTTTAAAGTCTTTGGTTTGACCCGGCCGGGATTCGAACCCACGACCTCCCGATCCGCAAGCCGACACTCTACCACCTGAGCTATTGCGGCCGGTCTCTACTAATGTATTGACACGGAGGATAATGACAAAATAAATTTAAGCACAAAGAAGTTCTTCTAATTCTACATAACTAAAGATAATAACATCTCTAAAAGAGGAACACATTGAAAATGTTCACACTAACATATAATCAGCTGTTATAAACCAACATAATTCAGTTTAACAAATGGTTTTTGTGTAAATTAAGAAAAATGTAGGTTAAATGTAAATAGGTCGCTGTTAACTTTCAATATGTCTATGGGAGTTGAAAATGTTCAAAAGCCAAATATATATTTAGTTTTACAAGTTAAGCTGGCTAGACATTTATGAGGATATATCATCATGTTATACCGAATGCTTGGAGATACATTGAGTTTGAGTTCTGTTATAAATAATATTAAGTTAATAAGAAAACGGATTAAAATTCAAACGTCTTCAAATTATCCCAAAACATATTTAAATAAGAGAAAATTGTGTTACATTATTTTTTACCAAACCACATTTGTCGAGAAATTGGCAGAAATCTGGAATAAAACTGAGTTGTTTACAAAAACGACCTTTCTTACAAAACAGGTTGTAACATTGCTACTCTGTTAAAGACGAGTGCGATGCTTGGCGAAGAATTAAAAAGTACATCTAAAATCTGCATAATCATTATAACGTCTGCCACATTTTTTAACCAAAGGGTTATTTCGAGCAACAAATATTTCGTGTTAGACATACTTTTTATCTGCTTTCTTTGATACACGCTTTTAACGAAGTTAAATGGGGGAACTGTTTAGCAGCATTTATTCATAAATATTGTATTTCAACCCCGCAAAAATGTAGTACACATCAGATTCATGAAATAAGATAAGCCCAGCAAGATATAGAATTCTAAGACGTAGAATTATGAATAGGAGAGATTTGTATAAGGAATATTAAACTAGGTTTACTATATACTTAAATTGTACATTTTTATATTCACTTTTGTTATTTAAGAAGAAGTATGTAAGGATATCATTTATTACATGATAATTTGACAGACAGCTCATTTGATTGTCTTAATCTTTAATTTTGCTTCTTTACTATCCACTATCTTAATGTAGTTGATAAAGCAAAAGTAGACGCCACACTTAAACTGATCTGATATTAAATCACAATTGAGCAATAACGTGTTAACTTTAATAATAAATACATGCATAAAAACACACACAACAACAACAACAACAACAACAAAATAACCGCTAGGTCTACATGATGCCACTGGAGAGTTATGTGACCAGGATATTTACCGATGACATGAAAGTTCAAAGTTTTACTATGTCCAAAAAGTACACCATACCAGGCCCAGGAGAGATTCTTTCCAAGTATTCAAGAATTTACAAGTAGAGCACCACTGCTATGATGCACTAACTATAAATTCAAAATCTAAATTTTAATTCAGTATATCAGAGAAGAAACAACAACAAACACAACACTTTATTTCATTATTTATATTTTAGTCAGGATCACTGCACTTTACCTCTCCTTAGTTCTTCTCAAAATGCATCTTTACTGCAAAAATCTTCTCACAGAATGGCACGCAATAACATTAAGCATGAACAGTTTATTCTCTTAAAAGAATAAACATTTCACACCTAAAATTCAAAACTTAAACTTTCATACAATGTCTTTTCGACAGTGAACAATCTTTATTGGGTTTACTTATGAGTAGACCAAATTCCAAGCAGTTACAGCAAACTTCCACATAGATTGCCAGAAAAATATCAAATATTATTTTTGCAACCAAGAGAAATATTTAATATTAACAGATTTATAATTCCAGAATTGTGCAATCAGCGCGCCCTATGCAGCAAAACATGTGAGTTGTTTTTAAATACAATCTTCAATCCACCAGCAGTACAAGAGTAACACACAAATATTTTGGTCTG
>CM017562.1:45062930-45110430 GCA_007844125.1 Sinonovacula constricta
AAGTGTCTTTGTTATTAATAAAACAATGCCTTGACGTTAAGTGTCAAGAATTCACTTAACTGTAATAAATACAAGTTACACATACATAAATCCAAATATCATATCTGTACACGTGATCTATATTTCGTGTTAGACATACTTTTTATCTGCTTTCTTTGATACACGCTTTTATCAGAACGAAGTTACATGATGATTTGACAGACAGCTCATTTGATTGTCTCAATCTTTGATTTTGCTTCTTTACTATCCACTATCTTATTTATTTATTTATTTATTTGGGTTTTACGGCACACCGACACTTAATAGTCATACGGCGCCGAACCACTATCTTAATGTAGTTGATAAAGCAAAAGTAGACGCCACACTTAAACTGATCTGATATTAAATCACAATTGAGCAATAACGTGTTAACTTTAATAAAAAATACATGTATAAAAACATACAACAACAACAACAACAACAACAACAACAACAACAAAAATAACCGCTAGGTGTACATGATGCCACTGGAAAGTTATGTGACCAGGATGTTTACCGATAGGATCTAGGGGGTAATCAGAATTACGGTTCATCATCAATAACTAATCTAAAGAAATGTTTTAAAAATCCAATGTCACATCAAAATCTGTCACGATTGTCACAATAAAAAACTGTCGTCGTATAAAGATAGTCAAATTTTATTTAACGTACATGTGCGTAGTCTTTGATGCTTTGCATCAATGTTCTTCTCGTATATACCGGCCGCAATAGCTCAGGTGGCAGATCCCGGCTGGGTCAAACCAAAGACTTTAAAGTTGGTAGTAGTGGCTTCCCTCCTAACTCTCGGGTCTAAGGGGACAGCATTACGCCTGACTCGTCGGTGTCAGTATAATGGACCGGCCGGGTTCAGTCCTTGGGCACCTCATAAGTGCCCCTGTGCTATAATGATAGAAATGTCGCTGCGCAGTATCGGCAAAAATGCCGGCTAATCCTATCCTAATCTTCTCGTATAATTACTTCTGTGGAATTATACACAAGGTGTACATAACACGTGCATCACAACGTTCTCACAAAAATATATACTTTTTATGTGTCAGAAAGCTGCTACTGTACGATGGTAGACTCTCATTTTGCGTCATAAATCTCTGCGCCCTATGTCCATCTGGGATTTGTTTGAATTGCCTAAGTACAGGTACGAGATATTTATTAGTTTCTTGCCTTCATACATGTCCAGCATAATAAAGGGGGAGGCTAATGAAGCGCCGTGAGTGACAGTGTGCAGTGAGTTGTTTCATAAATGCACAACGTATTTCTACACACGTGTACAATTCTGTTGGGTTAACCCACTTTCCGTCTTAAATTACGTTTATTAGTACAATGTGTCACGGCCTTACGACGAAATTTTGGTGTAGGGAGTTAAATCATCACCACCATCACCACCACCATAAAAACTACAACAAATGCAATATTAAAAACAACAACAAAAATTATAAAAACACGATCTAAACATGACAAACTTGGAAATAGGTAAAGGTGAAATATTTAAGGAAATCTCTTTTGTATTTTCTTTCATGTGCTTTGTGTAGGAAAAATATAAACAAAATCGTTTAACCTTTACTTAAGGTTTCTTTAGATTCAAAGCGCCACATTGATAAGTTTCAGTTATTTACAACATTTACAATCTCAGTTATCTTTTGGAATAAGATATTTACATTCATTTTAATAACGCATGAATAATTAATAGGCATATTAACAAATACATTTACATATTAATATTAAACTCTTAAACACCAAAAAATGGAAGGATTCCAAAACTAATCGACTCGTCATTACAGCTGTCAAATATAGCTGAATATATTTTGTATTTGTATTTTGGGTTTTACGACACACCGACACTTGATGGGTCATACGGCGCCAAATACGATGAAGTTTAAGGAAAAATAGTGTATAATCAGGTTAAAATTCAAATAGGTGAGTAGAAATATATAAATATATGAGGTTAAAACAATATTAATTCTAATTTAATACACATGAGTTCAGTAAATAGTTTAAAAAATACAACGTCAACATAATAAACAGTTTAAAACTCATAACAATAGCATAATAAACAGCTAACTAAGAATACCAATCTCAGTTAAGAAGCCAACAAGCTGAGAATCAGACACTGTCTAAAAGTGTTCGTACATGTTATTGACATTAATATATTTAGTCCGAATATGGTCTGTCAATACAATGTCAAACTGACGGTCCGTTGGTATTTCTATCCAGACATATGTCTCGAGTACCGGATCGTCCTCCATCTTTTGCATCCGAAAGTCGCTATGATGGTCGAAAAAAAGTCGAAGCAAGGTATAAAACCAGTTATATCACTCTTCAATCTTTAATTAAAAAGTTGTCTATTTGGGCAAATTTTTTCAAATTTCCAGGTAAATTATGTCTACCTCACGATCTCGCGAAATGCTGTTTATTTATAAAGGTCCCACAACTATGTGCAAAGTGAAACAACGCTGGCATGTAAATAAAATATTTTTTGTTGTGTTTTGACAGCTTTCTGTATTTCTTATCAGACCAAAAAATATGTGCTGTTTTGTTTTATCATCCCCCTCAACAGTTTGCCTTCGCCAAATGTATGTCACAGTTCTAATTAAAATAATTTTTTTTAAAAAACTTTTATAGTTTTACCGTAATTATACGACTATCCGAGTCCCGGACTAGAGAAATGCGTGGGACTACATATGTGGGTCGTGAAACAAGCCACCTACATATGAACAATAACAACATGTCAATCTATAATCTTCTTGTCTCTATTTTTATGGATAGGGTTATTTGTACTGACTGTTCTAACAATAATAAATGACAGAAATGAAGACTCGTCGGTCATTCCATGTCTCTGTTGTACACGTTCGTAATAAATTATCGCGCATTTAAATATGGGCCCGTAAATGTCATAAACTTTATCTAGATATTTTCTTTTGAAAACATGTTACGTAATTAAATTTACACAATTTAAATACTTGTTTTCCTTTTCCCGTCCTCCTACAAACGAAAACAAGCACAGCCGAACGATAATAGTGGAAACAACTATTGATTTCTTTGTTTTGTTTCTACATATAATTGCATGGCCTGGGCTAAGCAGGTAAGTAGAGCTAAAACTTAAACGTCTTATTTGTGTTTTCATTTAAAAATAAGGTCAACATTATACAAAATGTCAACAGCATTGAAACAAGAGGTTCATGTCTCTCTACCTACCTACCTACCTACCTACCTACCTACCTACCTACCTACCTACCTACCTACCTACCTACCTACCTACCTACCTACCTACCTACCTACCTACCTGTCTGTCTGTCTGTCTGTCCGTCCGTCCGTCCGTCCGTCCGTCCGTGTGTGTGTGTGTGTGCGTGCGTGCGTGCGTGCGTGTGTGTGTGTATGTGTTTGATATGTTGTTTTTGAGTGTTAAAGTGACTTATTCACTGTTTTAGGTACGTACATGACATCAAGAACCACAGGAGCAACACTTTACATGTGCATGCAGTATGTTGTGATCAGAGGTTATGTATTTAATATTCCATATTTCATTCTGGTATAACACAGATTGGGATTTCTGGACAAAGATTTAAACTTATAAATATGACTAACTATGACTAAGTAGTTTTAAATTAAAGGTCTCAGTGTAAAAAGGCTATAGCGCTGCTTTATGCAAATATCTGGTCATTATCATCACCATCTGTCATATGTAAAATATCAAACTGAACATTAATAATATTCGTTAGCGTCAATATACCGAACTGAACACTCTAACCTTCATCATGAGTGCCCTTTATTATGGCGGTGAGTCACTTGTTTTCCACTGTCCGAGTGTTTTTGTGTCATAATAACAAATACAATTTCAAAATCAAAACAAAATGAAGGTGGTTATATATGGTAATATTGAACTGGCGCACATTAGATTCAGAAATGTTAAAGGCAAATTTTGGAAATTGTATGATATGAAGTCAACAAACCATTAAAAATCGTGGATTAAACTGGTTATCTGACCGATGTTTAGAAGGTAGTGGTGTGGTCAAATGTATACTACTGTTGACTGAGAAGGAAAAGGTCATTGTTTCGTATCACGACTGTTTGTAACAACTGCATTTAATCCTTATTTTTTGTTATTGATTGGATTTTATTTTAAGATGTTTTAATAATTTGATAATTATTTACATTTATATGATAATTTTATTTTTCATCTCAATATAAAGTTTGTGGCAAAACGTTTTATCACAGTTGAGTCTCAATAGCGGTGTCTGTCGCGCGGTCCTTGCTTGCTGGTTCCGTAGAAGTAGACGTAGTACAGAACTGTCGGGGCTGATGACGAGTTTCTCGGCTCTCTTTTTCCTGAAGCAGTCATACAGCTTCATCTGCTGACTTCTACGTGATCTCAAGCCGGGTACCATCTGCCCGGTGTGATTAAAAAGCAGCATGTTAGTATATGTCCAGTCTCCTTTAGCTCCTGCCCCACTCGAAATACCGAATCCTGCGGCTCAAACCTGCAACCTCAACATTCCTGCTGATGTAGGACTGGCCAGAACATTTTCCCTGGAAAAAATATTTAAAATATTCTGCACATGCATTTTGTCTGATAACCTTACTATTTACAGACGTATTAGAAGTTATTGTGCATGACCTTTACGCAGGGAAACACATTTCAAAACGATTTACTCATCTGATGTTTCCGCAAACAAATCTTTTGAAAACGTTCTGGTGTGTAAAGCATCCTTCTTTTAATATTAAAAATAAAAATTAATAAAACACAATTGGATTTATGTGATTCTTAAATTATCTGAATATTAAGCGTATCCTTTGATGGGTTTCATTAAACGAACAATTTGGTGTTGCTTTACAAATCTCGCACAAATCTTGATCACGAAGAAGGCACTTTTACCACAGTACTTTAAGTAAATAATATGTTTGCAGTATTTGTTTCTTTTTTCATTCACATAGGTCGAACCACCGTTAACCAAGAAATTCAAAGAAGATTCATTACGAATCGGCTCTGTGTTATCTTATTTCATAAATTAGTTTAGCAAAAGGGATTAATTTCATGAAAACCCCATATAAATCAAACTTTCTTTGATGCATGTAAATAATTTATGCTAAATAGTGTGCACACGTGCTAGATGTGTTATAGACTTTGTGGTTAAATGCGCGTCGTCTGATTGCACGAACGCTAGTTAGTTTCATTCATATTGCACATACATTGTGTATGATTCACACATGGTTTTATTGAGCCTCCTTCTATAATTTATATATCTATAACTAACTGTTAAATTCCGCGTAGCGGATAAAGTATGGCTTCACTTTGAAGATAGTTGTACCGACCTCTTTTGGACAAAGAAACTGTCAGAATAAGAGAATTTTTGATTCATCAGTTTGAATTCTCTGTCAACCAGTTTGTGTATCCATGCCCTATATTATCTCATTTTAGTACTTAACTAAAATTAATGTTGTACATAATAAGACAAAGTAACAATAATGTACCACCTTTGCGTCTTATATCTATGATAGTTCGATATCCAAATAAACAGAAAAGTGTCAACTAGATAGCTGTCTAGATGGCACTTTTTGACAACAACGGTATATGCCAACACAATTAATATGCTATCATGTCTTAGAAAGTACTTTATATCAACGTGCTTAAAAATTGGTTTAGTTGTGCTTTGTGTTGTTGCAAGATGACTTCCTTTGCAACATCCTTTCGTTGTTGTAAAAATTGTGTGTCATACACCACCTATAGAAAGATTTAGGCAAGTGGTAATTTGTTTTGAAGTGGTGCTCTGAAGGCATTTGTCGTATTCATTAGCAAGAAGGATTTGAAAAATAAATCTGTATGCACGTGTGCCTATTGTGACCAAAAGATAATTTGTAACTCTTTGGTTTATAGTTCTAAAATAAAAATATTTTGTTTAAATCTTAACATGCATTACAATAAGCATACGATGTATGTCCTTGACAAGGATCTTCATTAACTGTATCTTGTAAATTTGTTGATGAACGTGTACGACAAAGTGGAACACTTATGCGAGTGGCTTATGACACTTGCTAAGGTCGTGCCTTATGATTTATTATGACTTATTAAATTTAACGGATCAATCATACTCAAGTGTTTATTGCAATGATCATTCTTACCTATCGATATAATTAAATCATATTCTATATTATACTGAAATGCTTTGCGCGGGGCGACCATGACCGAGCAGTTAAAGTTATAATGGTATCACTTCGTGGTAACCAGGTGGATTTGAGTGCCAGTCGGGGCAACAAGCGTTATGTTGGAGACACCTTCCAGCCAACGTGCAGTTCGTTAGAGGTTTTTCTTACATATTTGACAGAGTTTACGGCTACCAGTCAAACAAGGACCGGGACCTGGAAGTGCAATCGTTAGAGCCTCGGCTTCCAGTACGAGAGGCCCCGGGTCCGATCCCAGGCCACGACAAACAAAAGTCGTTAAATGGTAGTGGCATAGCTCCCTTGCTAACGCTAAAGCAAATATATGGGTAACTCCACGACTGGTTGGCCCGGTGTCATGATAGTGTGACTGGGTGTCGTATCATGCCAGGTGCTCACGGCGGGACGATAAACTCAATAATCATAAACATGAACATCAAACATTTAATTCGCCGAGGGGTATATGCTCTGATAGTGGCGATGTGATGTATACAGAATTAAACACTTAAAACGCATGTTGTATTGCATTAAAATTTCTCTACGTATTTTTTTTTTATTTATGACTCAATTTATCTTGAACTGTATTCTAGTAACAACGAACACAAAGTGCTAATTATTTTATTTATATTAAGTCTCTTTCCTATGTAGCATGTTTTTGTATTATTAAAAACAATCGGTCTTTGTAGCTGAAGTCTTAACTGATTGAAAGCCTTTTCGTCCGTTTAAACGGAGCATTCATGAGTTTTTTTTTTTAAAATTTAATTTTAATGATTTACGGCTGGATTGTTAACATCCATCAAAAGTTATAAACGATGTATATGCATGCTTTCAAGAAATTAATAATCATAAACTATCAGTTATGTCTGTGGATGACATACATGTGACAATATCTTTGTAACAATGTAAACGATTCCTGAGAGGGATTAAAGATGAACCATTCTGGTCCTCGTGATGCTATGTAAGAGTCATCTGAAAGAGTTAATAAGTGGGTCCGTGAGCGTCAACAGTACAGACCGACTTGACAGATGTCAGATAAAACGGCATCAAGGATGCATTAAAAGGTAGAGAGGCGAGCGGACGGAGGTACAGACGTCTGGACAAGCAGACAGATAAAATGTATATTTTATTAATAGACAAGCAAAAAAAGGCAGCAAGACAGATCATAAGGAAGATAAAAAAGACGGGCATTCAGAAAAAAGACTGGATACAAGAATATGTATGTAGACAGAAATGGCTCACAAAAATATGTGCATACAAATAAAAACTGAACATTTAGGCAGACAAGCATGTACGCAGTCCGGAAACGGACTTGCAGACAAGCCAATGCCAACAGAAAGGCGTGGTGCCAGAAAGAAAAACATGCAGAAAAAAAATAGGAGCTTCACCAAAAGAGCGAAACATGCACACAAAAGACGTACAGGTTACATGAGAAATATGAAGACACTGACTAAAACGGACTTGCAGACAAAAGCCTCATTTGCAAACTGAAAGCCTGAATTGCAGAAAAAGCAGGTACTTGACGACAAGAACAGACATGCATATTTTCAGACGGACATGCAGACTGTAAGACGGATGTATGTTGACAAAAAGATCAGATATACAGACAAAAAGAGAAGCATACAACATGTAAGATGGACAGGCAGATATAAAATTGACAATCAGAAAAAACGGACATGTAGACAAAAAGACAAAATGCCGGTATAACACGCCATGCAAACAAAAATGTGAATATGAAAACTAAATTGGCATGCCCACAAAAAGAGAGACACAAAGGAAAATGACAGACATACAGACATAGAAGAACGGTGGAAAAACAAGGGCCGGGAGTAGAGTGACACATCACACCATTTCACACAATAATTGAACGGAAGTTTTAATTTACTTCTGTTTCAAATATTAAATTATGTTCATACTTATAAAACGTTAAGTTTGATTGATCAAATATACAACCAACCAACCAACCAACCAACCCAGACATTTGTACAAAGACATTCATAATTGGACCTCTCGTGAAGTATTCCTTTTTAATGAGATGCGTTCAAATGACGTTGTTTTCGTCACCTCGTTACCACAAATCAAGGCTGCTTATTAAGGTGACTGACGTAGATACAGTAAACAACACTTCCTCTGCCATGGTTCGAATTCAGGATGGATTAGCAGTTCAGTATCTGATGATGCTACTTCCGTATATATGTACCATACGTGCGAGTGTGTTTGTGTGTGTGTGTTTGTGTGTGTATGTGTGTGTGTGTGTGCGTGCGTGTGTGTGTGTGTGTTTATGTGTGTGTGTGTGTGTGTGTGTGAGCGCGCGCTGTCACGATATCTCTAAGTAAAATTATGATTGCTTATAATCATTGTGTGTGTGTGTGTGTGTGTGTGTGTGTGTGTGTGTGTGTGTGTGTGATTGTGCGGGAGTGTCTGTGCGGGTGTGTGTGTGTGCGTGTGTGTTTGCGTATGTGTGTGCCAGTGTGTGTGTGCGTGTGTGTGTGCGTGTGTTTGCGGGTCTGGGTGTGTGTTCGAGTGTGTGTGTGTGCGGATGTGTGTGTGTGTGTGCGCGCGCGCGTGTGTGTACGTGTGTGTGCGCGTGTGTGTGTGTGTGTGTGCAGATGTGTGTGCGTGTGATTAAACTGATTATTGTCTCAAGAAAACCTAACAAAAAAGTTTTACTTTCTAAACAAAAAGCGAAAGCTCTATAATATCATCTTTAAAATTCACAATACTTGTTACATATATTCCTATATAATTGGTCACTGTTTACAAAATATTACAATTGTGGCTAAATATTTCTAAGTCAACTTTAGATAAGAATAGACTGTAACTATTTTAATTGTTTTACTAACGGGTCTTGGCTCCATTTTTAGGGCAGTTATGCGTCAAAATCCTTACCTAATACCAGGTTCATTAGATTTTGGTTAGTTATTTAAAGCAAAAGTCACTGTGTCGCATCTGTTTGCGATTTTATCTTATTCTGAGCGTATTTAAGGACGCATAAATGTATAATGACATTAGAATGACAAACGTGTACCAAGAACAGTGTTGTTTACCACACGCCATCTACGTAAAGGTAAACTATTTTATGGGGATCTGCCATATGTAAGAATAATGCATTTTTGTTTGGGAAAACGTGGATGAAATAACCACCCTGACCGCATTTTCACGTAGCTTTCCCCATTTCTGTAATAATTACTCCTTACTTGACGCGTAATTTATTATATGGGAGTGATTCAAATGAATTGACTGGTCAGAAATTGACCTCAAATTAACAAAAACAAAAATGACTGTAACACAGTACCAATGATTATCCTTACAGCTAAATGTAATTACGTCATAGCGAAGCGCACCCTGACGGAATGTCACCCTGACATATATGTTTATGGTAATAGAACGACAGGAACGAGGGCGATGACGACCAAATTGTGGTCGACATACGGAATGCTTCGTTAATTATCCCTTATCAAGCTTGATCTAAAAATATTGCGTACAAATGATACATTATGGACGATAAGTTGCATTTAACTGCAACAATGTGTTTTGCTAGAAAATAGGAAACAAAAGCTGCATATCGTTAACAGACAGCGCCCAGAGGGAACTGGCTGATCGGGTTTTATACTATTTGCACGCACGTTTTCAATTCGTGCCTGGCAGGTAAAGTGTTACAATCCAAGTTTACTATCTTTGGCCAGGGGATGAGTTACCTATTTGTACTATTACTGGGGTTAAACTTTATTTGGTGTATGGTGTGTTCAGAGAATATAAAATAAAATAACTTAAAATAAAATTTATCCCTAAAACCCCAAACATTTTAAGTTATTAATTATTTTAATTTACCTTTAAATTGGTTACTTATTGCCCTTTATTGTGTCTATGATGCAATTTATTGTAAATACAATTTTTGCAAAAGCATACTTGTCATTAGTAGCATTTCAGTTTTAATTCGTTATAAAATATCTTCTGAAGAAAACTGTGTCAATCTATTTTACATTATTGATGTTACATAATAAAGATAGTCACGCGGTACCTCGTTTGACTGAACCACGAGACCGCAAGTGCTTGCTTTGAAGACTGTCTGGAGCATTGTCATATTTACGGAAAACAGACAAATAAGGTTTTATTGATTCCTATTTGATTTCATACAACAATGTTAAGGAAACACACACAAGTCTTCTTAATGTCAAACAGAATTAAATGGTGACTGTGGACAGCCCGCTATACTTGTTCGGTGCTGGATAGTAAAACGAAAGGTGTCAGGGATGGATACAGGGTGTGGGGGATGCATACCCCCACCAAACAGGTAACAGAGTAGAGTTGTGAAAACATGTAAGCTAAAAAATACTAAGCTTTTAAAGTAAATTTTGTCTTTTGACTGCCATGGCTATATACATACATACATACCTACACACACACACACACACACACACACACACACACACACACACACACGCACATGCGTTTTGCGGTTTCTGGGAAGAAGACAGTTATGAGCAAATATATATTAAGATAAGATAGATATTGACTTGTGGCGTAGTGTTTGCATTTATAAAAATAGGCATTGCTATAGACTTCTTTATTATTTGGAGACAGCCCAACTTAAACTTAAAACAAAGACAGGTTCTATGTACCAGGAAATAATGGCAATTATTTAATTGAAAATTATATTGTCATAATGTCCGTTTATTTAAACCTTTTTTCAAAACACTACTCTAACAAATAAATCACACTGCTAACTGCCCTGGATGCTGTCAATTATGTAGTTTTGTTCAAGTGAAGAATTTATATAAAATAACAGTATCTTTGTGATGACAATGTAAGTAATTGCTTAATTACTGGGACAAGATTAACAAGAGCTTGTACAAAGGTTATGAGTTCAAATGCATATATCTTGGACAGGTGTTGGCATGTTTAGCCGATTTCACAGAATGTAGGTCAACTCACCAATGCTTCTGATGTAAGCCATGACAATTATTTTTTGTATACTTCTATTATACAGTAATGTCTTACTGTGGCAATTTAGATGAGCACGCTAGCTTTAGGGTTTCTGGTGGATTTTCTACAAGCAAATCAAAGGAGTTTATCTAACTCCTAGTTCTGGCAGGTATTACGTCTTACTACCTTCTCTCTGTAAGACATTACTTTCGCTGTAAGCGAGGATTATAAGCGTATTTATCGGCTCAAATCGCTTCTGTTATTTCGTATTGATCAGCTCAAACTACTCCTGTAATTTGTATTGATCAGCTCAAACTACTCCTGTAATTTGTATTGATCAGCTCAAACTACTCCTGTAATTTGTATTGATCAGCTCAAACTACTCCTGTAATTTGTATTGATCAGCTCAAACTACTCCTGTAATTTGTATTAATCAGCTCAAAACGGCCCCGTTGTTTAATACGGATCTTACCTTGTGAGCTGCATTTATTGGCGGAGGGTGCCTCTAATGGCCTAATAATTTTCAAATTGGACAAAATAAAGTTAACTGCTATTGTTAATGTTGTTTAGAGATTAATTATTATTTATCCATAACTTATGTTGTCAAAGTGAAGAAAGCAGATACGCAGGAACAATAAATGTGCTCCGTATGCCTGGCCCCGAGCGTCATTGTTGACAATTGTATGAAGTGTATGAACGTGAGGGTGAAGAAACTGTTATGAGCAACTTCAAAAGCGGCAGTAATATAGCAAGCAATAATATAGCAAGCAATAATAGGAATTAGCAACTTTTTTTCGCAAAAGAAACCGAGAATGCCGAGGCTCACAACGCAGTTAGCAAATACATTATGATGTAACAACAAGAAGAAAGCAAATCAGCATTTAGCCTGGAAGTGTAAAAAGCCAGCCCCTTGCTACACTACGCTGTTTATGCAAAGGCGTCCCAGTTTCCCATGAATAGTTTTCTTAGTTTAAGCGCATGCTCTCTATGACGCCATTGATGTCACACATACATGCTCTTTCCTGTTGTATACGGTGGTATGCATACTCATTTAACGACAATTAGTCGTAAAGTCGGCCAACCTTTAAATATTGCTGTTGCTCGTTATTCTTTGCATGTCAGTCATTTTCGTTGACACTAAATTTTAAAGTAGGGTTAGTATGACATTGCTACATAATGTCATTTTGTTTAGGAGTTACTTTAAATACCCGTGTATTTCAAAAGGCAATGGCAAAAACGCACTTTTCAAACGTTAATATGAAACGAAATATTTTATCTTATCAGGTAAATCTAAAAAGTAATGTCTATAAAACTTATAAGATAAATCATATAGTTAAACGCATCTTACTTAAAAATGTGAAGCAAATAAACAAAGTTAAGAACCAGATATGTTTACTTCCAATAATAAGTTAAGCAAGATATACGAACACATGCCAAATAGATGACAAATAGTACCACCCTTACTGAAATGACAGCAACGTTTGTGAATAAAGACGTATTCTCGTTTGTTTCTAGGACGACTGCGGTATAAGGCAACGTTCCACAATATACTCTCAATGTCACTCTGCAGTTGATCTGATGTCCATAACATTACCAAGTCTGGTTTTGTACTTTTAATTTAGTTTTGACGTTTTTAGACTTACAACCATTATGAAAATTAGCCATCATTAGGCTGTCTCCTTTGCTTTTATCTTTTATAAAAGGACGCGATTAGGGCGCCATCGTTTTCTTAGAAATAGGGGGAAAAAGCTGGCTCTTAGTTTCAAAAATTGTCAACATATATATACAATGTATGCACAATTATTAATATTACCCCCAAAAGTTTTGACAACGTTATACCCTTTCAGGTGTTGAGCCGGTGGTTCTAGGGAGACATTTTCTGGGATCATCAAACAGAGCTGGACGTCGATTTAATAACCAAACTTTCAGAGCGACGTAAAAATAAGCATCCATAAATTTGCTAGAGTGATTGTCATCCTCACCTCACCCCTCTATCTCGAACGCTGCAAAAATCTTTTAAGCTGAAGTAACACAAACTTAAAGTAAGCTTTGACAATTATTCTTTTAATTATGTACAGCTCATCTATTTAGAAACAGACAGTCGTATAATTCTTTAAATTGTTGGTTTGTGTAAAAATATTATTATATATTTTTAAATTATTTGCATCACAATAATCATTTAATATCTTGGTTTATTTACCCATTGTTATTATCTGTTACTGGAAAATGGAAAAAACAATTTAATAAAGGAAGTTAAAAAATAAACTCGGATGCTAGTTGTTACTACAAAAATCTTAAAATATCCTAGTTTTAAATTTGAATTGAATATAACTAAAACAGGACGGTCAATTAGTTTTAACTTTTGCATATAAGTATCCTTTTGTAAACAAAATAGTATAATATGCATTTTTTATTTATCTGTAGTATCTTTTAAAGCAACGGAACTTAAATGATGCACTTGTAATGCAGCACCCAAGTACGTATATCTAGTTTATCTACATGCATTCGATGGCAAACGTTAAGCATGCCAAAAATGATCAAATTCAAAAATGATATAGATTGCTGCATTAATTTTGATGGTTTGGCTTAAATCTGACAGCTTGTTGGCCATGGTTCATAAGTGATACCGTATTGTCCACAACAAGCGGTGTTAGAGAAAAAAAATATTCTCCCATAACCTCGTCCACTAGTTGAGAGAATGTTTGCCATACAGGGTTAAAGTCGTTCCTATATGGGTTCGAGAGTTTAAGAATACCACCAGTACCTTTATTTATCTTTATATTTCTGTCCTGCAGACGGTGTCCTGGTATTTTATGACTCGTGTACTTTATCTTTAATTACATTTGCTAATTATTTACGACTTGACCGACGCTCTTTCTGACATCCGTATATAGAGTCAACTCGAGGTTACAGTTTTAACAACGACCAACTTTGCAATCTTATTATACTTACAACTGTATATAACGCATTAGCAAAGCTAAATTGCACTCGATATAATACTGTACGTTAAGGTTATTTTAATTAGTTTATCTGAATAGATATAAACTTTTAAAATAGATTATTACGTTTTACATTGTCGTTAGGAATAGTGAAAATCTAATGTTATTGTTTTACTTTCTTACGGTGCATGTATCAAATGGAAACAAAGTCTATAGTCGTTCGTGTCATTGTTGTTAAATCTTAGGCAGAATACATTTCCTTATGTAGCAACACGAGGGGCAATTCAAACAGCAAAAAAGCACGCTGCTAGGTTAGTTGGCGTACAATGGACGTATGTGCAAAAAAAGCCATTGCACGTGTGTCGAACAAACTGAGAGATAATTACTAGTTGACGTCTATATCGCGACGTTAGGTTGTGGCTAACATGGTTTCTGAACCCAGAGAATGTCAAACAAGTACAGGAATTTTGCTGGACAAAGTATTTTGTGTTTTGACACCTTCGTTAAAACAAGGCTATAAATAAATACAAGGCAATAGCGTTGTGGCGGTATATCTGGAAACGCATGGAAATTAACGTGTCAATGAGGGTTTCTCTTAGCCAGTTTGGTTGTGTACAATGCTATTCTGTTGCAAAGATTGATTTCATCATTTGATTTGTGCAAAATTATATTGTAATTTTCATATTGAATGCTTTGGTTGAACATGGCTTTGTTATTATCTGAACGGCATAAAGATCTGCAAAATGTATGTGATTTGCGTCCTTATGTAAATTTACAATAGCAATCTAGGCAAAAATATATCTGTGATAATGGTTTAATGTAAATAATCTGATTAACTCGGCATGGAGCAGTGTAGATAGAAGATACTTAAAATAAACGTATTTAAAATGACTAATAATGTTCTCGTCTGAGATAAATGATATGCAGGTTCTGTACTCTCGATAATTTGCGTACTTTCTACTTGGCAAGTGTCCTTAATGCTTCTATGCAAATGAAACGTGTCTGTCACTTAACAAAACATTTAAACCCATTTAATACTTCTTCTGTGGCTAAGTTGAATACATTATGGTCGAAACCTTTACACACGGGAAATGCAAATGTAAACTAATCCCATTTACTGTCGCTAGTAATTAGGTGAGCCTTTCGCAATACACGTGTCTGTTTTAGTCGTGGCTACCTTGTGCACTTATGAGCGGTTACTGGAACATCCAGTTTTAACGGATTACAATATTTATGTATGAACATTTGAAGCATAGACATAATTAAAACGTCTAGCCTCACATACATTTTTGTTTCTGTACACGCACCATTTTACCCAGGCATAAACTGACCGCGTGTAGTCAATATCATGCAGTGTCGATCCTTTGTGCTTCCGAAACGTTGAATAACCGTGGTGGCTGTCGCAAACGAAACCGCCCAAAAACATAATTAATCCCCTTGTTCTGAATTGAAATACACGCAGACATTTGTTGCATGCCAACACTACATATTTAAAACATTATGTGAAAGATAATTTATTGAATATTACCCTAAAGTTTTATAATAAAAAATGATATTTCATCAAGTTTTATACAGAAACAATACAGCAACGTACATACATTGTACATGCATTTAGAACTCGGTGCATTCAGTTGTACTTGTTTTGTTATTGTTTCCTGTGTTCAAAGATGAACTGAATCATGTTGAAGATTGAAGACAGTTTTTCTCTTTTTTTTTTAACGTAGGCTATAAAGATATCATTAAATACTTTAATATTGGACGCTATCTGTTAATTTGTTAATCGACCAGACTCCTTGCAAAGAGATCCAGATGAACGCAATTCACGTACAAGGCCGGGGCGACTTTGGGCGATCACCTCTGCCAGAACCATTTAAAAAGCAGAACATTTTGAAAACACCTCATATAATCAAGAAACTTGACCATATATTATTTATATTAGGTTGCATGCACAATGCTACTCTGGGCCGGTTCAACTGTCTTTAAATGTTTAATTAATATCGAGACTCATACAAAACGACGTACGTCGCACCGACATCGACGTCAATGTGAACTCAGCCTTTTTTACTTATTTCTTTACACCCTCTAAGTAATACGTGTAGTTACCGTAACTAGCCTCAGTTCAAATAATTTCAATCCACTCTGTCTCAGAGAATAACCGACAGAAAGTGCGAGGTTGGAGTTTCGCTCAATTCAATTTAAGCACACATCAATATTTTTTTTCCAAATCCGGCAATTTGTGAGTTGATTTCTACAAACGACGAATATATATTAATTATAACAATCTCCGTGTTGTGACATTACAACTACTGTCCAACCTCGATTACTAGTTGCGACCGCCTTAGATACAATTATATGGTACATGTACGAGGTAGGTTAAGGGCCAATCTGTGCAAAACAACAACAATTCACATTCTTGTCAATGCCTTTATATAACGGTTACATTTAGTGAGATGGGATAGGGATTTGCCGGCATTTTGCCGATACTGTGCAGCGACATTTCTATCATTATGGCACATGGGCACTTATAAGGTGACCAGGGACTGAACTCGGCCGGTCCATTATACTAACACCGACGAGTCAGGCGTAATGCTGTGCCCATAGCCCCGAGCGTTAGGCTGGAAGTCACTACTACCAACTTTGAAGTCTTTGGTTTGACCGGCCGGGGTTTGAACCGCGATCTCCCGATCTGCAAGTCGACGCTCCACCAATTGAGCTATTGCGATTGCGGTCGGTACACTTAGTGGTGAATACATTGACAAACTTTGTATGTCTTCATTTTGAATGTCAACATTACGCACATATTTATCTGCCTAGTCCCGCGAATACAACGTAAAAGTAATTGCTTTAGTAACTAGGCAAGAATAACTTCTCACACAAAGTCCATTTGTCAAAAAACAAAACAAAACACTCTTGAAATGATGCCTTGGACAACTTCACAGTGCTGATGGTCGTTTCATACCTTTTTGACAATTAAATAAATAAATTCACTTTAGTTTTTGTGTGTGAAGATTTTGATTTTTCGCACAACACCAAAATAAAAGTTCGGGTAAATCCTAGATATGGCACGCCATACGGCATACTTCGCCTCTCCTTATTTCTTGGTAAGAATGTTTCACACGATTGTTTAAAGTATATTCGTAACAAATGCTTTCTCATTTACTAGTAATGGCCTTGTGTTTATGATAATTGCCTATGTTAGAATGCCAACGGCATACATTAGGAATGTTAAAAATTCTTTAGGTCAATCCCCTTCAATGTGTTTTTTGTTAGTTATTCTTTTCATGTAATTCTATATTTTTCTCATTATTTTACTCCCCACTTAAAAGACCATGAGGCATGGTGACAATTTATCATAAAATCCGTATAAGGAACTTAACCTATATATAGTTCAATTGTCGGAATTCAATACTTCAAGTGCAACCTACAAACTTTTTTTGGTTTTAATTCTACTTTTTTGGGGCACGTAGAATAAACAAGAATTGACAAACCCTAAAGAAAAAAAAATTCATGATAAAAACTAATTACAACAGATAACATGTTCTTATATTAACTATTATTTACAATGCCATTTATTTGATATATTCTTTCGGTTTATATTCACATAAAACCACATAAAACCACACTCAAAAGAAATAAGAATAAAATAGCAGAATGTAAAACCAATTAATAATAATTATAACATATCTATGAGAAGTCAGATAATTTGAAGTCAGTTTACAGTTATAATAGACTTTAGGAGAAATCTACATAAAAGGTTTTAGCAGCAAAGGTTGGTCCTTTGGTATGTCTGATACGACTTCCTAAATCTTGAAAAACATTTTTCACTATGGCGAAGGTCTAGGTGTTAGAAAAGTTACCAGTCGGTGACCATGTCATTTTACGTTGTTTTGTTATATCTAGATTAAACAACAACCACTGCAGCACACGAAGACAATAATGACAAATGAAAAGTGGCTAATCCTAAAGGCCTTGTGCACTACTGAGAAAACAAAAACAAAAAACAAAACAAACGAAAACAATGGTAATGTTCAATACAACTGGTATTGCAAAACAAACATATTACTCAAAACAGGACAGTGCTTGTGATGGATGGCAGCATTATCAAGTAAAAGTTTTGTTTGTGATATGTCATCGAAAAAAAAATTGTAGTTTTTCGCCAAGCTATCAAAATGCATTCTTTAAATTCCAGAAATAAGACAAGAAACATAAATTAATAGTAGTAAAAGCCACATACAATTTGATAGATGGTGCTTTTAGTTTTTTGCGAAGTTAAATGCATTTTGAATAGATAAATAAATGATATGTTACTTGATATTATGCATTTGCTGTCATTAATTCAGGGACATATTTGAAGAATTCTCATTATGCTGAATTTACAGTAATGATGGTTTCAGAATGGACACCAGTCTCAATTAAAAAAATGCTATACATTTCTTTTTACAAAAAACATAATTCAAGACAACACTATATAATCTTACGAGAGTTTGTTTGAAGATAAAATTATTCTCTGTGAACTTGTAGTGTGCTACATATAATATGTAAAATACCATATGCTGTAAGCACAAAGCCCTTTATGGAATGAATCTGAAATGAAAGAGAGGGCTGTTTAACTCTTATGGTAAAGACATCGGACCACTTTTAGTTCAAGTAAAAAGGTTATATATTTTTTCACCTTTTGACAGAGCCTCACGGCGGTTTAAATGTTGGCATCCGTTTGGACGCCCACAACATAGTTGTTTCCAAATCAAATATCACATGTTCTGTAGATTAAACTATGTTTGTTTAATTTTGGTACATTACATGATTACATATATACGATGTGCAATAAGATTTGTGCAACCAATACAATACATTTGAAGAATTTTCCTCAACGACAGCTTAAGGCAGTGACCGGTATCGTTATTAACAATTCATGATTTGGCCTTTATGTACTCAATTTTGGGACATATTATCCACGTTTTGACTTCAGCAAGGTAATAAAATAAAAATTCAAACGAAACACATCATTCATGCTCTCATTGCTTAGAATTTTAAATGTTCACGTGATACTTGTTTATTATCTTCTACAAAAGCATAACACGACAATCTGTATTTATTGCGAATATATAAATATAAGATATATGTCTTTGGATGATCCGACATTGAACTCTGTAGTAAGGCTGACATTTTAATTGATTATGAATAAGTTGTACAAACTTCTTTGTGCATTTAAATTAGGGTTTATGTTAATTCGTGATGTTTATTAACAGACCGTATCATATAACGCAGTAAACGATAAACGTCGATTTAAGAATTTATATATTAAGAAAAACATTCAACGTTGTTGTTTATACGAAATATTGACGCGCTATGCGAGCCTTAATTTTGCCGTTTGTTTTTGGGTAAAGTATTAAATTACATAAATATACGCCCAGACCATATATTGCAAACCTGTCAAATCATTTTAATATTTTTGTTCGTATAGCTAAAAGAAACGATCTAACAGTGTACCTATATATTTTAATATTTTAACGGCCTTCCAAAATGGGTGCTATCTAGTGTATAAAACTTAAATACTTGCTTAATAAAGACTTTTAACATGGTACTATTATAATGATTAGTAGTACATAGCTTAGAGTAGTCAGTTAAATTATTGGCGCCGCTCTGGAGAGCGGTGCTACTTATGGAATGCATTTTTATGGGGACGATAGCTGTCGAAGCAAGAAATCGCACCTGTTCTGTGAGACCTTCTTCAGAGAAAAGAACTGAGTATTCCGTTTTTTAACAGTGAAGCTTGCAACAATAATGTGTATCTTGCAATTATAGAAACTAGCTGGCATCTATATGAATTCGCAGCTGTTTGGCGAAATATTGTTTAACAAAAGAAACCAAGTATACCGGGATTAGCAATGCTGCTTGTATTTACAGATGTAACAGGGAACAAGAAAAACAAAGTAGCAAATGGTCTACTTCCCATCAGAGTTATGGTTCGATACTATCAACTGCTTATGTAATTATTCGACAATGTAAGAGATTGTTTAGTTTCCAGGATAGGCATCTACTTGTTTAAAGCGCATACTCTCTAAGGCATCGTGGATGTATCACACCCGTGTTCTTTCTTGCTGTTATATTGCATAAATATAAGGTTAAATGTGAATATTATACAAAACAGGCATGAACACTCTTATTGTGTGGCCGAGAACGACGACACTACATTTATGATTAGTGTTACATGCCAGGGTTTTAAATATCGGGGATATTTCAAGCGGTTATTTTCATTGTATGTCAGCAGTTAAATTACCACACAGTTACATTTACATGGTGTCCTACTTCTTTTGTTCCTTCTAAAACACACATGGTGTCATACTTCTTTTGTTTCTTCTAAAACACACTTTTAAGCGAAACAATAAATAAACGAAAGCAATATAAAAATATAAACTTTTTAGCATTTAACTGTTGATTCTTATATTGATTGCATAACTGAGATATTCTTCTTAACATCAGAAAAATGTGAGAATAAGGCAGCCTAGTCAGTCCTTTTGCAGACTGACCGTTGAAGGCGGCAACTGATTTTTCATTATCTATCTGTGTAATGCCATTTTTGTCAATTTTGCAGTAACGTCGATTTTGACTAGAGGTAGTTAAAATTTTAATTTTAGTCGTCCATCCCTTAGGACCTTTTCATAATTTCCTTTGCAGAAATTCATCCTTAATCCATTAAGTGGAATTTTGATTGTTAACCATTTATTTGTGTAGAACATGTATTTTTTTAAATAATCAGTCGCTTTGCGCAACTTTGGTCTTCTTACATAATGACTGAATCTTAAATTTGTGCGTTTGTCGATGTATGAAACCCAGTCGCCTGATATCTGATTTACATCAACAATTTCATGCTTTTTTTTTCAAAATCATTAACCGATCGGTAGTTTCAGCAACAAAATGAATGATAACCAGGTGCATAAGTGACTCCATAGGTCAAATAGCGTATTCCTGTAATATCATTATGTGAAAAAACAAAATCATCGAATGTACAGTGTCTCATTGAACTCCATTAGTGCATATAGCACATCATGATAAGTCTTAGTTTTGTTATTCATTTTAATGCTTTGATAAGGTTTGTGCAGCTACATTTTTTGGATGCAAACAACATATTGGTTCTAACAGAAGCCAGAACAGACTGTACAATGCAGAAACATGTTTGACATTATCTCTTAACAACGAAAATGCAGGGTTAGAGATCAGTCGCGACCAGAGATGAAAAAAACTCAACTGCATGTTTGTTAAACAAGCTAACAGAACACGATGAATAGACGTCAAAATCGCGACAGTTAGTTGTTGCTAACACGTTGTAGGAACGCCGTCAATGTCAAACAAGTACTGGAATTTTTCTGGATGACGTTTTTGAAACATTTGTCCATGATGCGTATACGAATTCACCTCGAGGATATTAGCTTGTGGTTTTGTTTCCAAGAAGGCGTTCTAGTGACTATATATGTTTAGTTGTATGGTGTATATATAAAGAACATGCGACAATGAGAATAACTCTCGTTCAGTTACATGGAGTAAATATTTATATACTTTTATCAGTTTGAACCTAATTTACCGTAGTGCAACTACACTCAATTAGGTTGAAGTAAATTTGAAGTACCTTCAAAATTGCCAAAAAGAGCGATATAAATAAAGTTCGAGTACGGTGAACTATGAGTTAATACAGCTAACTACGATCAACAATTCAGGGATTAACTACGGTTTTACTACGTGTAACTAAGTATAACAACGTTTAACTAACTTCACTAACGTTCGAAGTAGGCACAACTGCGGCAACTAGGGTCTACTGCGCGTGTCAAATCTGCCAAATAATGTTCGTTTTTATCTGGGTCTCCGAACTGTTCTGCCGCAAAGAAAGCGAAAAAAGGTTATCCAGTTGAAGATCTTACATCATAGCTTACTACGCGCAAATCACGAGTTCGAACTACGTTAATTACTACATTGAATTACGATTAAGTACGCTGAACTACGCAAAACCAGGTCTAGTACGTTTATCTACGAACAAGTACGATTATTCCCCATTACGGTTAACTACGATGAACTAGGTTTAAAAAAGCGAAACAAACTTTAAACCAACCTTTAAACGTTAAACCAGATACATAATTTTAATATTAAATCAATAATCTGTATTGGACAAAAATGTCCATAAATGGCATTACTGCATAACCAAATAGTTATGAACTCTTTATAAATAATTGCTTTTAACATATTTGATAAGTTAACAAACGTCTATACCACTTTTGACACAAAAGAACTATGTGGGTGCTTCGAGAACTTGTCTAAAACCAATGGACGGAGGATTAATTTTTCTATGCGATAATTTACATACTTTCTTATTTGCATACGTCTTGCTGATTCTATGCAAATGAAACCTCGTCTGTCACTCAGCATTACAATTAAACCTATTTAAATACGTCTTCTATTGCTACTTTGAATGAATTATCTTCAAACAATTTACACTTTGGGAAATGCAAATTTTAATTCACTGCGCTTTTCACAGTCTGCTATACTCCCGTGAACCCTTTGTTATTCGAGTATTCTTTCTAGTCATTCTCTGGGAGGAACTGGCAATTTTATCTCGCTTTACAATGTTTTATGTCTGTCATAAAATAAAGTTTCATTTCTATCGATGAAAAACAAACTAGATAAGATGTCTATTCTCGTAAGGGGCAAGATTATAAGAACAGATGGGTGAAAATCGCACGCAATTCAGTTTTTGTCTAGAATATTGGTATATTTGTAAACCTTAAAACCCCAGTCTGCTTAGCGCTTGGCAATTTCTAGAACTCAAGATCTGCCTTTTCAGATAGGCATTTTCTGACCGCAATCTACAATATTTCCTTCCTTTTGACGTCATAACTTATCCCTCACAATACGTCTTTGCTTGAATAGTTTCGTTTTAAATAAATCGGGTTTCTTTTCATTGCTTGCATTTGAGAAACCCCTCAGGAAGTGCGACGTTAGAGCTCTGCATAACCGATTTAAGCCCCCAAGTCGGTCTATAGTGCCGACTGACCGTTCCAAGGCGGTAAGTGTTGGGCTTGCTCTATTTGTTTATTGACTCCTCACAGATTTGTTCTCATTTTTATATTTGGCTTGTATGTGAAAACCATTGTCCTGCGCTTTTTTTAAATTTAAGTACATGATGAAATGCTCATAGGACTTTCTCATATTTTTCAAATAGAAACTTACACATTTAGCGATAAGCAAACGTTGATTATTAGGATATGATAATGATGAGAAAACAAAGCAGATATCTAATAATTAAAGATAGCTTGTGAACCATGGTATTAGATTTATCCTGTGTGTGGTTCTAAGACAGCTACATGTTTATTCGTTTGAATATTTTATATATTTAGGAGACGAGACCCTATTTATGCCTTCTGAGTTTAAAATTATGTTACATTTACCATTACCAACATTTTTATCATCCTCATAATCCCTGTTACCAACAGTTATAAACTAAAATAGAGTTTCTTAAGCTTAATTTACAAAGGGGATGCCATACCTACGAGTACCCGAACAAACCAAGGCAAAAAGTCTCTTTAATAAAACGCCCCTTGTCCTTAAGGTTCTGGACCTGTAACTAACTTCGGTAAACATCGGCACTCGGTATGATCCGGTTTCATTTGAAAAGCATTCGTCGTCAAGTTTCTTTTTTGCTATTTTAAGTAATTTTTCACCACGTGATAGAGATTTTCCATGACGTCATTGGGTTACCCATTTCTCCAAAATGGCGGAACCGGGAGCTCAACATCGTGATCGTCGAGGGCGATATTGTAAAAAGTCACTAAAAACAGTTGTTTACCGACAACAAAGTCATGTAAAGGGGTCGAAACTGTGAGGGACAACCGCGTTTCATTAATACCAAAAGAATGCTTGACTCAGTTATTTCTAAACTGTCAGAATGTCTTACGAAAAACGTGTAAAGTGGTTAATTTCAAATATTTCCCTCAAGCCAGCCAAAATCAGTAAAGATAATGCAGAGTTTTACATACATATTTCCATCTCCAATACCAACTATACGTGATTTTTTGTATAAAGAAGTAGAATCTGTAATTGACCATTTTGATGTTATTTTTCGCTACAAATTCTCTTGCAGTTTCATTATAGTAACATTTACAAATTCTTATAAATCTTATTAGGAACGGTAAAATGCCCTTAAAATCTCATATTATGGGCAGTTCATATTGCAGAAAATTTTAAAACTAGTTGTATGTGTCTAACTAACTTCAAATTTGAGATATTTGCTTCTAAAGATAGAGTAAATTTTTAAACACACCCAAAAAAACTCGGATTTTTGCTTGGGGGTACATGTATGCAAAACTCTGTATTTTTATAAGTATTTGTCCAAGGTGTAATCTTATTGTTCTGATTTATCATGACATGATTGTGTAACAGGAACATTGGTTAAAATATGAATATAGAACAGTAAAATTTGAAAAAATAGTACTTTTTCATTTTTTGTCCAAGCACAATTTACGGTGTTTTTGAAAATCAAGGGTCACTTTATAAAAATGCACATAACTTGAGTTACAAACGGCAAACTTTCCTAAAAATTCACCATAAGATGTGTTTTATAGTATAGATTCAAGAAACAGTATCATTATAAGGACTGTGGAAGGTCACCATTACAGGTCCAGAACAAACATGTATACATAATTTCATATGCATAATGAGCTAAAAAATTGACCTTTCATTAATTCAATACATAATTTGAAAATGATCAAATTAGCAATTTTTATATCCAAAAGTATCGTTGGATGTTTTAAACTTATCATAATTCGTATCATGATCTTAAGTATTGTAAATAGTCAAGACTAATGCAAGATATGAAATTATGACGCATGTAAAGTACTGTTGTATTCTAACACCATTTAAAAGATGATCATTTTTCGTAAAACATCTGGACAACATGACAATACAGGCAGAATTATACGCTGAGTTTTTATTATTGCTGGGCCTGTTTAATTTGTTGTTTTTTTTAAACAGGTATGCGTCTGAATCCAAAGTAACGTGCCATTACCATAGCGTTAATCTCTTGGCATATAATACAGTGAATATTTTATGAGTCCATTGGATGCACATTTTCTGAAATAATTGGTCCTGACAAAAACTAATGGGTCCCTATATATGATATACCATTTATTATTGTAAATTTACCTCATCTATCAAATAAATAGCCAGTGTCGTTGAAACGCACATGATTTCTTAATGTGTGACTGTGAATCTTCAGTATCAGTATTATTTACTCTGGGTTCATTGTCACTTACTTTGCCAAAAGGTGCTGTCCACGTTTGCTGCTTGCCATTTAAATACTGGCAACTTTTCTTTTTGAAGACATCACATAAATATCTTATTGACATTTTGTTTATAAACAGACGGCGACAACACCTGTTTAATATGACCTGTTTAATTGGTATGTTTCCATTAGCCGCAGAATCAAAACTATAAATGGATAATTTACTATTGTGTCCGGTGCACATACAGATTTTCCCGCTGCGTATGTAATTTCAACGAAAATGGATTTATTGAATTATCGTATGCAAGATTAAAATGCGGATTTCAGATTGATTTTCGCGGAAAGTCTAAATAACATGAATCAGCAAGGACGCACATATTTATTTTTCTTGCGTCTACGACAGCAAATGTGCACCAGGGACGCGGGATGCAGAGGTAAAATGATCACTGATAATACATATTTAAGCTAGTTCTTTCCATTTACTGTAGTAGCGTTTATAAAGTATATTCTTTGTTTAGTTATTTGCTCCCGATGCAGGTGCCTACTGTAAGATGTCTCATTTTGATACGATTGTTATAATTGCATTGATTTTGAAAAACAACAACAACAAAAACTTAACAACTGCGAGATTAGAGCGCCCATTAAAACAAGTTTAAGTACCCCATTTGCTTAAATGCCGGCTTAAAGATTTTTTCTCTGAACAGTTTATTGTCATGTCTATCGATGTTTTTTTACTGTCTTAGTAAAAACGCAAAAATCACACCAACCCCTCCCCACCTCCAAAACGTTATAGATCTTAAGTTTTGTGCATATATTATCTGCTTGAGATCGAAAATGAAGAAGAGTTATGTTCGAGAAACCATTTTAAAATCAGGCCTATTGCTGATTGGCAGTTCAAAGGCAATACCTTTTGAGTTTTTTTTCTTTTTTGTGTTCTGTTTTGTCTCATTTGTCCATTCGAGACTTTTTTTACAAGTCCTTTTTATATTTTCCTATTTGTAATTTATCAGATATAACCGTTGCTTGTTAGCGGTGTAGTTTGTCTGAACCAGGTACAAGAGTGGGCGGTCAGCATAGAAATAAAACACTCACATGTTCATAGGGAAGATGAAAGAAACCCGTTCACTACTGTCTCCATACCACTTTGTAAATGGCTTGTGTGCATTCAGTCATAATTCCTATGTAGGCGGTAGGTTTGCTATATCTTAGGACATCGCGAACCTACAATCATCTGATTGGCAAAAAGCTCATGTCTTCTGGAAAATGGTACATTAATCAATATTTTTTAAGTGGCTTGTCCAGGTGTGTATTTGCTTTGGAAATGTTAGCTATAGTACCTGAGGAGACCATAATGCAGACATCTATAAAATGAATATTTATGTTTGATATATTATTAAGGCCAAACAATTTGCTGAAGAAATAAAATATCTTTGGTTTTCCTTTTTAATTACAGACTTATCAAAAAATAAGGCGTCCTGACTGGCATGGTCTTTTTTATAATTGTGTAGCACATATCGCCTTTTGAACATGTCAGTTTTACATCATTTAGTAAAATGCTTTTTATACAAATATATATTGCACAGATACATGCAAATCGTTTCAAATATATTTTAAAGAAAATTGAAGGTAGCTGGAACGTATCAATATTCAAAATAAATTGACAATTGTTAGAAACGTCAGAAACAAATAACAGGAGAAATCCGTATTTATGCAGTTATTCAGAAAAAAAGTTCTGCTTAAAGGAACGGCATTGAGCAATGTCTTGACCAATTCTGATAGGCCAAGGCCACGACAGCACACATTTAACAAAATGCTGTATGTCAGTAACCTTTAAATCATAAAACATCTTGTTGCTTGACAAATGAACCAGGAATGCAGCAAAAAACAATACAAAAAGTACATGTTAATGGCAGAAACGTTGTTCAAATCTCTTGCAAAAACATCAGCTTCATGTTTTGTTTAATACAATTGCCAAACTTGCAGATTACTTCGTAAGGATATCGCATTTGATTGGTGACAGCATTGTAAACTAATGATTTTGGTTATGTCAATGAAAAAAATGATATTTTTTTCTTCTGTATTTTCATAACACATAATTGAAATTCCAGAAATAATAATACAACAAAAAGACGCTGGCGCATTTCCTTTGTCACATAAGGTGTTCTTGTCCAGGCTCTGGCGTTTTGTTTGATAAGTTATAACGAAAGTCATTGAAAAATAATGTCCACATAGTGTTTAGAAGAGAGATAGTTATTATTTTGATTGGAAGAACTGTAAAAAATGTTGTTAGTAAATGAAATTTACTTTTTGAATCAAGAAAAATAATGACAAGAGAAGAGTAAATGGTTGTAGCATTCTGTTCGTATAAGGATGGGATTGAAGAACCAATGTCAAATGTCCTTCAGGAGGAAATACACGTAACAATCCTTATAGGATGAATTAAATGACAAAATAGATTACATATACGGGGGGATTTTAACGACCGCCTCACTGCACAAGTAACATTGTTGTGATCATGAAAAAGAATATCTATGACAATGACCTAAATGTAAGAGAAAATCAGCCTATTTTTCCATATAGTAAGTTTAGTTTCTTTGGATCTAAACACGGGTTTTGAACAAAACGGTTATACAACGTGTTTATTGTTTCAGTTAAGAAAACTAAGTTCAAGAATTATAATAAATAAAAATGAGTTTTAGATATACGTTTTGTAACGTTACGTGATAGGTATTTTTTCAAAGCCTTAGAGAAAACAATTTGTAGATGAACAAAGGTGCATTTTAATATTTCAATGTGGGTAAATGACAATCACGTGATGCTCGTGGATATATTCTCCTTAAAGGAACGTAGAAATATATGCAAATTGTCGGTATTATTTTTGCATGAGTTTTGCAAGAAAGAAAACATTTTCCGTCTGTCGTGAAATAATATAAAAATTAAATTCTTTGTGAGCTTATTATTGGCCTATAGTATTGAATCTATAAAACATATGAAAAAATATTGGTAGGTCTTGCTGGTTGCTTTTTTTTGATAATAGTTGTTTAAGAGCGGTGTTAAATTGTACCGAATATCAAATTTTACTTTTAAAGTTTCATTTACATTTTTAATTTCCTGTGTAAATGTCTAATGTTGCACTATTGTAAAAATCAAAGGCGCATATTTGTGAACAAAAAAGATAAAGGGTCTTCTAATATTCCTGTATGACATGTAGCAATTCAGTCCTACTTATGCATCTTTTACTTTTTGTTCATTCTTATTATGTTCGATTAGTCTAACACATTTTTTTTTCTTTTCGAGAAAGAGGCATTATACATCCCACAATACTGCAGCCTGTGCATTCTTTCATCCCCATATCTCATCGTCAAAGTAAGATGTAATCTTTGATCACGTTATTGGCAAGCAGAGCAACCATACTAAGCAACAATATATGTGTCGGACAAACTAACAGTACACAATGTTACGACGTTAGAAACGTTATCTGACAATTCGTTGGAATGTTGACAATGTCTTACAGGTACTGGAATTTCACTCGCTGAATTTTTGACACCTTGTTAACGACTGGACAAATGACCGCCGACGACATTAGCTTGCGGTAATGTTTCCAAGAACAGAAGGTCTTTTTGTGACAATGTATAAGAACATTGTATGAAGGTTTAACATACATGTATGCCGTTACACTTGTCCAGTTACCATGTGTACATACCTTACTTTAGGCACATTGCAAAATACGGCTTGTATCATTACCCTGTGTTCATACACCTTGTGGTGTAGAAGCAAAATGATGACGATTACTTTTTTCCCCAATCTCTGGACAGTGTAAAAAAGCGTAAATAAAACTTTAACAAGCACACAGACACGTGACCAGAATATTTCATGAATTGTTTTTCGCAAAACAAAATGTATTTTATTTGTAGAAAGTCGCTGGTTCTACCAAAAGAAGTGTGTGCGACCTCCCTTTGTCAAGAACAATGACATTATTTTTAAGTGTAAATTAATGTTTAATTAATACAGAAATTAATGTGTGAACTAATGTATGAACAAATGTATGAACTAATGTATGAACTGTTTCAATTTTACCCCGACACCGAGTAGCTATATCCGGTCAGTGATACAGTCGGAGTACAATATTGGTTTTATGGACTCCTCGAAGCATTTCAATCATCAAAACAACAAAACGTTGTTGCATTTTACAAGCAGTGAATAATAACTACATTTATTGTGGACATGATTTCTTACCAAAGATAAAAATGCATTTAGTTTTAGAAAACGTCGTGACAATTTCATGTTTTATCCTTTGTAGCTCAACAACATTGTATTATTTCTGAACTGCGCAAGTGTATGCGCATACGTTAATCATAAAGAGTACTAAATATTAAAGAAATGATTAGAATATTACTGAGAAGCGGAGTGTGTTGCAACGCTCGTATGACTCTTAACCATATATTCCTTTTCTATGTGTAACGTACAAATACAGAATTGCTACAGAGGAGCTTTAAATAAAACTAAAAACAACAACTAAAACAACAACAACAACACAAACAAAACAAAACAAAACATACCAAAAAGGTTTTAAAAAGAAAAGTATTTTTTTAGCAAACAACAATGTTTATTAATATCATTTTAAGCAGCTCTTAATTCATTCAGAATAAATTATTCTGTGCAAATACATTTTTATTTTTAATGCATTTCATAAGCATGTGCGATATCGTATTTGCATTTACCTTAATGGCGTATGACAGTACGCAAGAACTGCATAATGACAAAATAACAGTACTAATCTAATATCTTTCCGTTTGCGTCTTTCCATTAAGATAAGTTTGCTTTAGTAGACAAATGCTTGTTCATGAACGTCATCCAGCTATTTGTCTGGTGTTGACCGCTGAATACGAAAGTAGGAAAGAAAGTTGTTTATTCACACGGTGTCACGAACGTTACAAGAAGAAAACAAAATAGTACCAGTCTGATGAAACCACCGATGTACATCGCATCGACGTATATAAATGTAAACTCAAATTATTACATAACTATTTATTCACTCATGATTTAATTTTTATAAGCCATATTATTTTAATGGAATACTTTTCTTTATATTGTTGCTGTAAATCTTTAATCACAAATTAAAATGTACAACGTTAAATAGAAGCTCGATGGCGAACGTTGATGCTAAGCTTCTTTTGTTTCTTGCATTGCTATGTATTTAGATAGTAAATTGCGAACAGAGAAGCCTCCAAGAAAATTACTTGTTATCAACGCCCCTTTTCCTCGAGCTTGCAAAAACTATACTTATGCCATACAGAATCGTATACGTTCAATTAATAGATGCCTTTAGCCGCAAAATTCGAGCAAATAGTTCTAATGAGTATCACCTCGGTCTTATTCGTGGATTGTTTAACACACCCACCCCTACAAACACCGAACTTTAATTTGAACAATTGTCATATAAGATCAAATTATGTGCATCGTGTTGCAGTTGTACAGTAATATTGCATCGACAAAATTTGGGCTAATCTGTCTAGCTATATGAGCGGAAGAAAAATCGCGGACTGACCTCTTCAACAGACGTTCTTCTAATGACCAATAGTTAGTTGTGAGGCCGAGGAATTAGAGTCAGCCGCTTCTCTGCCACTGGTGCCGCTAGAGCCTTCTAAAAGTATCAATTCCAATTATAAATAACACAGCCAGTCCCAGTTGTTTGCACTAAAATGCATAGCAAGCAACCGACAACAATTTACTCCATATCAATAAACAAGCGCTCACCTTTGTACAATGACATTTATGTGGCATAATTTTAATTCTATGCGACCGCATAATACGTGCTTAGAATAACACTTAAGAAGATAACTTACTGTACATATGATATACCGGTCATATAAACTACACAACTTCAGATATTATTAGAACGTCGATTTCGGCGGAACAATACTCCAAAACTCTTTACTATTGATAATCCTTATATTTGTCCTATTAATGCAGTTGTAACGCACATCATCAATTTTAATTTGGTCGAAGAAATAAATGATTCTGTTTACGAAGAAATCCATTTTTCATGAGTTTAATTTAGTTTTATAGATTTTATGCTTGGTGTTTATTTACACAGATTATACTCTCATAATGTCTTCCTCAGAATTCCCAACTATAAAAGAGGGCTTTAGGCTCTTAAGAGTTTGCCTTAAAATAAAATCAAATCAAGGATGCTTTTAACATTTAAGGCTTTTCACAAAAGCAACAGTTTTTGCTAATACTCTGCAGACATTGTGTTCTGATCATTTCTTTGCTTTAATAAAGGCTAAAATAGAGCTTTTGTATATGGAAAACAGATAAGTTTTCATTCGTTAAGCTACACTGATTAACAAGGTAGCAACCTCTTAGTTATGCTGTTCATAACACAAAATGTTGTAATGCAGTTTAGAAAACATCTGTAAGTCTATAAGTAATAAGACAAAAGAGTAACAAAAAATCGAAGTATTAAAACAGAAATAAGCAATCGAGCTATACCAGTACGTCCGACTATGTTTAACGTTTGATGAATATCATCATAAAAGCAGTCTTAACAACAATCATTTCAAATAAAGAATTGTTTGTGTAATGACAGTTTTAAAGTTGTTTTCTTAGACAACTGGACTAGTATTCTCAGATGTACACCTATGGTCAAGCTGCAATAGATGACGTGCCTTTAACATATCTAGGTGTACTATCTTGACCAAGGTTACCAGGGGTTTCTTATGACCTTGCAGTCCATGTTTGGTGGGTTTTCTAAGAAACCTGACTATATATTAACGGTACATATAAAAATGAACTATCATTTAGACGTCTCCTTTGCTTTTACTCATTATAATGAGTCGTTTCATCATTTCGAGACAAGATAATGGTACTGGTCGTTTTCTCGGAAAATAAAAAATAAGATGGCTGCAAGTTTTCGAAATGCTAAACCTTTCAAGGAACTTCCTTGTTAGTATTTTAGAAATCAATATTGCGCACTGACACTTTTAAGTTCGTGTGCTTAGTTTCCCTCAATTCAAAGTTATGTTTGATAACATAACTTGTCGACCATTTAATATTTTGGAATTGTAGCAAGTGAAGTTTAAAGTCGGCGATCCTGTCATTTTACATTTCCTAAATCATCTTAAGCAAAGACAAACAAACCACAATTGCAACAGAAGAACACTACTAATGTCAGTTGAATAGGGACAATCCAACGAGGCCTTTTGCACTTATACGCTTAAAGCAAAATTTGTTTCACATTTATTTAATTACCCTTGAATACCGTCATAAAACCTTGATTGCTCTAAGGAAAGTTTTGATAACAGGGATGGTTATTTTTTTATTGAAAAATGTATCATCATCAGTTTTAACCACTTTCTCAAAACGCTTTTTTTTAAGATTCATAATTAAGACAACTATTATAAGTTAATAGTCATGAAAGGGTTTTACAGTTTTGATAGATGATGCTCTTAGCATTTCCAGGATTTTAATGCATTTTGAACATATAATAAATGGGTTGTAACTTAAAACTATGCTTTGTAGTTTTTTGCATTAATGCATGGACATTATGCCAGTATTAAATTATTCTAGTTAATTTTGCTATCATTAATCTTGAAGTATAATATATAATAATTGGATAAAACAACTATATTAAATATAAACTAAATATTATGAACTTACATAAATATAAATAATAAATATAATATAAATATAAACACGATCTTGTATTCAAGAATAAGTTAAAATAAACAAAAGCAGACATTAAAAGGAAATAAATAAATATTGTATCATATTGTATAAAACAAATTGTAAAAGGTGAGTTAAACTGAACGATGTTGTTCGATAAATATAGATATAACATAAAGTATTAGGACAATCCGCTTTATTTAGGATTAATAAGAAACTGAATCTGCAATATCCTTGTACGTACTTGTCTTTTATTCTTTAGTTATAAATGGCGTTATCTGCAAATTCATGTAATGATATTTATTTATTCCGCAAACGACTAAACATACATGACTTACATTTATTATTTTGACACGTATTTTTCTGTATTGATTGTTTTATATTTTTCAAAGTTTAACAACAAAGGCTCAATAGAGCTCAAAATATAATATATATAATATAATATACCATAGCGATGTGAATATATATGGTCCTTGTTTTCTTTATAAGTCAGGACTGACAATTGACGATCTGTAATAGGGATGGGATGGGATTAGCCGGCATTTTTGCCGATACTGCGCAGCGACATTTCTATCATTACAGCACAGGGGCACTTATGAGGTGCCCAGGGACTGAACCCGGCCGGTCCATTATACTGACACCGACGAGTCAGGCGTAATGCTGTCCCCGTAGCCCCGAGCGTTAGGAGGGAAGCCACTACTACCAACTTTAAAGTCTTTGGTATGACCCGGCCGGGGTTCGAACCCACGACCTTCCGATCCGCAAGCCGACGCTCTACCATCTGAGCTATTGCGGCCGGTCGATCTGTAATAATTGCGCTTCGGAATAAATGAAATTTAAATATGTAGTACAGTTTCCATTTCAATTCTAAATATAAAAAATAAAACACAGTATTTAAATAAGAATTATTATATAAAAGAGATGATATCATAAGACAAAGAGCCGTTTTAGTGACGGCAGTCTATAATAAACTCAGATATAGAAGATATTACATTTGTAGAAAGAAAAAAACTAATGCTTTTCAATTAGAATAAATAAAGAATCTTCATTTCCGTGTTTTTTTGTGTGTGAATAATAGAGACTAAGAAATGCTCCCATTATATCGTGTTATGTGATGCAAATTATAATCACAAATGTTCTCGTCTCGGTAAATTATTGCCAAAGAAACGAGGATATTACGAAATGTTATCAAAACAACAATATTATATCATGGTTATAACAATGATACTTGTACAATGTGGCAGTCCCTTGCATCTAATCTATGTTGTCAGACAATGCATTCATTAAGGATTGTTACGTGTATTATTTTTTGATGAACAATGAACTTTTGTTCCTCAATTCCATCTACACAATAATAGGACGCTGCAGCCATTTTACACGCCTCACCCGGTAATTATATTGTTGATTCAAAAATTTAATTTTATTTGCAATCAAGAATTTTGTGTAGTTCTTCTAATTTAAATAATATTTCTCCTTTCCTAAATACAACGTGGACAGGTTTTTTAACGTCATAACTTTCTTTATTGACGTCATAGATTATCTAAGAATACGTAAGCGCTTGAACAATATTTTATTCAAATGGGCCAGTTTTCTTTCATTGCTAGCATTTGGGAACCCCACCCGCACCAGAAGGTGCTAGGTTGAGACCTGTTAAACCAGTTTAAGCACCTCAGTCGGTCTCTTTTGCCGACTGACCGGCAAATGTTGGGCTCGCTAATTTGTTTGAGAACCCATCACGGATTTGTTCTTGTTTTTTACATTTGGCTTGCATGTGAATACAATTGTCCCTGTGCCTTTTCAAGTTTTTTATATGTTGCAATGCTCACAGGATTTAGTTATATTTCCCTATTACTGGTGAAATGGTGGTCTCTGCATTATGATGACGTCGAAGTTGTATTATACACGTGTAATAAAATAAGTATATTAAACAAAATTAAATATACGAAAAACAGCTGACTTCTTTACATATTTTAATATTTCATTCGGGAACACGTAGTGTCTTCTTCTTTTGTTATGTTTTTGCATTGTTTACAGCTGCACATTTCTCTGAACTTGATGAAAATCATCATTGTTGCTCAAATGAAGATCAATCTCAAGGATACTGTTTTTCCAAAGCTGCAACGTGGGGACTTTCATTACAATATCAAAGCGCTCAATATACAAGATAACATGCTGTAACTACCAGTGAAAAAAGGCCACTATATATATGGTGGAACTAGACCTGCTGATTTTAAAATCGAGACATTACGCTGATATCTTACATGGTGTTGAAACACCAGCAAATTCCTCCAAGTTCTGGATTTTTACTAGCTGAACTTATTTTATGCATTTATCAAAGCAGAGAAACGCTTTGACGCCGAGGATATTAGGGTGGTTATCCTTCAAGACTCCTGTGACCAATTATCTTTGACCTAATGAAAGGTTTCATTGTCTAGTTTCGTGTATTGAAACTGCTGTGCATCTCCATTACAACAGATATTATATATCATATGTTTCAACGCCCCATACATTTGAAGAAATATATACTAAACATATATTCTTTTTAAATTTCTGAAATATGCAAGTTTTCTGAAATCTCCCTTCATTAACGAGCAAGCAACGAGCAAGCAACCAAATGAAAAAGAACAAAGAAAAACATACTTAACAGGGACAGAATAATATAAATAAAGACCATGTTTACGTTTTTGTGTTAAATGAGCCATGTTTTAACTTGTCAAAATCTGTCTTTTCTAGTTGATTTAGATTCACTGTGTCATACATATGTATATATTTAGATACACAGATCTGACAAAGAAACAACAACATAATGTTTGTGTTATTTACTTTGTTTAATGAGTAAATGTCATACATAAATTGCGGACTTTGTCTTTTCTAATTTCACGGCAGTTCATTACCCTGCGCATTATGATAGAAGTTTTTATCACGGCATAATGACAAAATATAATAATCTTCATTTTTTGCATGTTTACCGATAAACAAACTAGTAGACTTTAGACACATGTTTAATTGGCTGTTTATCATCAATACATATGACAAGTCCTATTTGCACTACAACATATATACCTAACGCACGCCAAATGAATTAGAACAAATATGTTACGTGACATCAAATGATTAGAGTAAATCCAAAAATTACCACCTTGTAACGGTCAGCCGGCAAAAGGAACCGATTGGATTGCATAAACTGGGTTTAAATTGCTCTAATCTCGCACCACCGGGGGTGTTTCTCAAATGCAAAGAATAAAACGAAAACAGGTCTATCTGAAACAAAACTGTGCAAGTGATGTGTTTATTGTTTGCACACATGTAATTGTGAACATGGTAAAAATTACACCGCTCTAGCAACACTTTTGGGCTTTTTGATTATACATTGTCCCAAACAATTTATACAAACTATTTATACTTGATGCGATACATCTGTACTACTTCTAGTCAATCATTCTTACATCGAAACAACATGCTACTGAAAACTGATAGTAATATGGTAAAATAAACGAGTGTTGATACTTCAACAATTTGATATGTTTAAATAGATAGGAATACATTAAAAGGTCCTATGAACATAAACATAAATATTAAAATTTGACCTATATCTATGACTAAGGCACATACAAATTAGATGTAAAAGGAACAAAAATACTGACAACGAAAGATTACACACATCGAGAAAAACCAACAATTACCGCCTCGGAATGGCCATTGGTTTAAAGACATGCTGTTGTATTTAAACCTGGTTTGTGGAGTGCTCCAAACTCGCACTTCCTGAAGGTTTACTCACAGACAAACACTTTAAATAAAATATCACATGAAAGCTAGACTACTAGCATTAAGCACATGCATCGTCAGATAAATTATAGTGAACAGTCAATAAATATAAAATTTTAGCGGATGAATAAAGCCTTGGCAACTAAACAGTTTCTAAAGAGAGAATAAATGAAATATTATAATCCCAGCGACCATATCTTATAAAAATATTTTAACATTAAATTATAGGGTTCTCTAACAGGAATGATATTATCTCGAACTTTTAGAAAATAATAAAATCTACTACGTAACATCACTCCTTTTACATCACTATGCCCCGTAAAGAGTATCAGACTTTAAAGCGCTAAAGTAAATCAATAAATCAAATTACTGACGCCAAAATGACTTAGTGGATGAGAAAATACGCAGAACTGTAAATGAACATTTTTACCAGACTAAATAAGCTAACAAACATCTGAATTACTGAATGACGACAACAAACTTTGATCAAACTGTCAACGCTTTATTCATACGTCTGAAAAAATGCGCTTCTGCATTTTACATGACGAGATAATTTGCATACTTCTTATGAATATTTGTATTTATGATTTTATGCAAATTAAACTCTTCTGTCATTTAGATACTACATCTTAACCAGGTAAATATTTATTTTGTGGCTCGTTTGAATAAGTTATCAGCAAAACCTTACTCTTTGGGAAATGCAAATGTTACCTTGTTAACCTTAGCATTATTTTCTATATTTGTGAAAACATTTCGTAATAATCCTACTCGTTCTAGCTGGTTGTAGCCATCGTTAGATATTGCGTCAATTTTCTGGATATGGTGGGCAGTTACATCATGTTTAGCATTTTCTCTGCACTACGTACCAATATTTCTAAATATTTCGATAAAATAGCAGCGAGTGCATGGATGCCCTGCAGCATAGACATCGTGTAATTAAAATTTATGGGGTCTTCAAGCAATCTCGAATACCAATAGTTAACATTTCCGCTTTTTTGTAGCAGTTTGTGTGCACTTTTGACGTCATTTAAACATTAAGATCAGTGTCTATGTTGATAAATTTTAATAAAACAACAGGAAAAACACAGCAGACATAAACAAGGGTGACACAAGGGTGACACCAGCACCCCACAACATGTTACAAGCACGAGAAATATACTTGCGAGAAAAAGTCGATGCTTGATTTGCCTAGAATGATCTGGTATTAAAGCATTAACGCAAGTAGAGTTGTAAAAAATCTAGCTAAGTTTGTATATCTTGATTTTACATAAAGAAGGTCATTGTCGCATGAATAATGTATTCTCGTGTATTTTAAGCACACAAGTTACTATTATCTTATACTCGTAATAAATATATTACGTTGAAATGAAATAAAAATATAAAGCCAAATTCATAACATTTGTAGTAAGAAAAAATATGTAAATACAATTGATCTATTATTTAAATGTGCGATATGGAACTTGTACGCCTATGCAATCTGATCATATTTTCGTTATTTTGAATGTAGTTTATTTTACGCCATTCGTATGTTTGTTGATGACAATGGACATTATGTTAAAGCTTAATAAACTATTGAATTGGTACTTAAAATAAATGAAAATTAAATCTATTTGTGGAATATTGTCCTATTTATAATATCGTTTAATAATAGACGTAGCCAAAACAAGAACAAAGAAATTTAAATATGTGTTCTTAACGTTGCTATTATTATTTTTATTTACAATGTGTTTTGCATTGAATTCATGCAGCAAGCAAGACAAAAAAGAAGATACATATAAAGTCTTACATTCTTATCTCAAGACTTTTGACACAACTCCACGACAAGTGTTACTTATTCTCTCATTAGTATAAATGACAGCCGCCCCCCCCCCCCCCACACACACATGTAATGATGCCATTGATCTAAACAAAGAGTTGTCCGCATCTCCTATATCAAGGTTTTCCTGTTGCTTAAACTGAGCCATCTCAGATTAACAACACTCAACTTTATATAAATAAAATACAACACGGTTCAAGTATTTTGAATAGGAAAATAAGAAAAAGTTCCTATGAGAAATACCACAGATATTAAAACTGAAACTACCCTCTAGAACAATGCATGTACAGTTTATGCCAAAGTGACAAAAACACAGAGACATTTCTTGGAACGGTCAGTCAGTAAACGTCTTTATTACAGTCACAATTCTTTTTATATGCATCCAGTATCATGCTTAAGAATCCTACACTAATTAATATATACTTTACAATGTGTATCTAATTAATGATATGTGCACTTGAAACGTGACAATTCGTCACAGATACTAGCACGTGTTGTACTAGAAATCTGGCCATTTTCTAGGATGGCGCATAAATAATACGATTCAGAGTTGTCAAATTGTCACCGTATGTTTAACATGATCGCTGACAGCGTGTATTACTACAGAAACATGCAGATCATAGTCGGCATTTTGCAAAGTGCTCTACATGGAGATAACTGCCACAATCTCCTCTGACCTTTACGTGGAACTGAACAATAGGTATAACTTAGGGTGTTTATCCATGTATTAGAATCAAATAACATTTACAGATAAGTCCTCGGCCATTTATAATTTACTATGATCAAACACACGAACTCCATGAGACTTACAATTCATACATCTTACAGGTATCTTGAATGATTAACATGTGAACGAAAAAAGCCCAACGAGTTTTGAAAAAGTGCAAGCATAATAATTTATTATCAGTTAAGCACGTTCATGCATGTAGGATGCATCACGCACAAACCCTCAAAACCTCTACCTTCTATAATTGGAGACTATTAATATGTAGCTGTTTGTTTCGTATGCAAAAACATGCAAACCACAAAATTCTATTCATAAGTTAAACTTGCATACACTAATTAATTAACAAAATACAATGTTCTCCCAGTAAGAAAATACATTGTTCTCTCAATAACAGTTTCCAAAATAATTTAAAAAAACAGTTGAGATCGCTGATTCTTGTCACATATTCTTAATGCATATAAAGGACCTATATTAAATACAAGTAGATGCAATATTAAGTTGAGGGCGCTATTGATAAATTCTATTGATAAATTCTACCAGCAAGAACATTGATTTTTTTACACAACATGTATATGTATCAACTTGCATTGCTGAAACTTTATGTTCGGGTTGAATACTTACTTGGGTATTCATGTCCAAAAGATAACCTAGTTGAAGTCACATTAAACCTCTGGCTAATCACCGTCTAGGTTCCCGGTACAAACGAATTTAGTGGCGTTTACGCTGAAACACGGTGCCCTGTTTGTAATGGGTTGAAAAAATAATCAATGGACTGTTGTTGCGGTCATCGGCTAATGAGTTACAACTTTGCGGTTGTCGAACAAGTCTATTTCTTAGAAATAAACGAGATGTTGCGATCGGCAAGTAAGTATTCCAGGCTTGGTAAAACTTCTAATTACATGGGCTTAGCAGGTTTCACGCTCGCATGTTAGACAGTCGGCAGTAAACAAGGCGCAGCATTTGTCACAAACATGTGTAGGCTAAATTTTATACCATATTTTAGCGCACGTTAAGTCAAATTACTCCTCGGATGTACGTTTTTTGTGTGTGCATAAGTTAGCGTATTATATTGTTGAAAACAGAAAATTGAATGCAGTTTTTGTTTTACATCAATGATTTTCTTGTGTAATTATGTCTCAAATTATTTACTACGGTCTCTTTCTTTGTTCGACGCGATTTGGAAAATAAGGCAAAACATGTAAACAGCACATAACCATGCAGGACTGCGGCGACAACGTCTATATATAGTGGCCAGAGGTATACACATTTTACGGTGCACTGTAAGCACATGTGGGATTCAGCTACATTTGTCATACTTTTATTTTATTTTATGAATAATGTTGGATTAAACAAAAAGTGAATGTTGGTATATTTACAGTAGAAGAGTTATTCACACACTCGGGTTATGCGAAGCCGAGGCATTATTCGAAGTCATTGGTAGGTCCTGTTTTTAAATTAATTTTAAAGCCCCCCCCCCCCCCCACCTCTCAGATTATTTATTTGCAATAATTAAAGTATCGGCATTATTTGAAGTAGTAAATAACGGTCCCCAACGTACATTTTACTGCTTTTCATCTCATATAATACCCACAGTCCGCTTGCGTTCGGCGGTCCCGAAGACTTCGAACAACCGAAGGTCGAATGTATTTTATTTTTACTTTAGAAAGGCTCTATATAATATAAAACTTTAACAAAACAAGACGGAGATTTTGTTATTCTTTAAAGCATTGTCTATATGGAATATGCATTGCTTTCATATATTCATATTGTTTTACGACAATTAGTGAAATATAACGCATTTCTTGTTGTTGCTTTCTCTACTGTAAAAATAATAACTTTTGGGAACCACTTACGGAACACAACTGTTCTCAAGCTGCGTTCCGATTAATTAAGCCATGGTAGTTGATACACTATATAAACTCTTCAGAAGATCACACTGTGTCAAAAGTTTCTATTACGTGTAGCAAATTAACCCTCTACAGTCATTAACTTAAAGTACATATTAAATCAAGGACAAAAACGGCTATTCTACTTTAAACACACTTTTGAATTTTATTTGAAAAAAAACAACAACACAACAACACACAATTAAACTGATTATGAATGAATTATTTTACAGTGTTAGTACATATACGTTGTACTTGAACTTAAGTGTAGCTTGCCATTTTTGAAAATGGCATTTTGAAAATGGAAATAAGTTTAAGGATGAATTTCAGGGCATGCATAAACATTATTTTAAATTTTTGCTGGTGTAAGATGGGTTTAATAAAAATAGTTTTTGGCAGCAAAAAAGTGTATTCACTCGAGGCTATGCCAGTAGTGAAAATACTATTGTGCAAACCACTTGGTGTGATTAGCCAAAACCATGCGTTATAATGGAATATTTCATGCAAATTAAAAACTTGATTTCATAATAACACGTTCAATTGGCTGTTGAACTGTAAAAAGAATGCAAATATGTTCGTTCTAAATATAGCCGGCATGCTTTCGTCGATTAACGTCCCCTGTATTTATGACGTCACTAAAGGATTGAATACATGACATCATTAGTGTTTATTATAATTGTAATCAATATTCTGTTATGTACAATATTACAATATTCAAATATTTTATTGTCAATAAACTACCTTAACTGTTTTCCCGGAATAAATAGTCATTTAATTTAAGTCTTAAAGCGTCCGCATAAAATCATTTGGTCAAAATTGCATCTATACAAAACTGAATCATGGTTTAAAATTTCGCTTAAAATAAGAGTTATTTGTGGTATTAACCACGTACATATATACATCAGAACGATAAAGCGAGTTCAGTGAATCTTAAGATAATCATATAAAGTGAAATGCCTTTTTGATCATTGGACAGGCCGATAAACATCTTTCAAAGTTACATTTAAGACAGATGTAGAAATGTATTAAAATCATATTTTACACTCTCAAGATAAATAATGTTACAAGTTTGATATACATTCTGTTAGTTGCTTTTTTGTGAACACCATTGAATTCTGCCAAAGATGCTCCGCAATAACGAGCATTCAGTATAAGTCAAATAAAAAAGTGTTTCTTCTATATAATTCTTAAGATTCACATATTTTGCACGCTTAGAGGATTACCTAGCAAATATTTACATGCACTGATAATTGGCAACAACAGGAACAGCTTCACTCTGTTGAGATTTCGAAAATAAATGTAACATTTTTTCTCATCATTGGTTGCAATCGAATTAGAGATGTACATTACCAAATAGAATATTAACATCAGGTGACGTACATTTATAAAAAAGAAAGTCGTTTAATGGTTGATGGATGTGTACGCTATTTGACAATACTTTGAAAATTTCAGTATCAACAGAAAACTTAAAAGCAATTCGCATATAATATGACAGTCAAAAATCAATTTTACTATCATATCATAAAGATGTGATATTGATAGACTTTTAAATTAACACCTATATATTTACGTGTTTTCGTAAAGTTTTTTTTTAATTAATTTAAAAATACTTTATATTATGTTGATGATTATTTTAACTACCAACGTAACACCAATCAAATAAATGGTTTGTAGTGTTTATATACTCGGAATAAACATAACATTATAACAAAATAAATACCTTGCAAAAATTAAACTACGCGTACAACGTATAACGTATGTTTTTCAAAGTGATCGTTCGCTGTATTCGTATTAATTAGTACATTAAAAGTTGCATCATCTGACGCCACAGAATATTCGTTTAACAGTGTACAGTGCCAATATTCAATCTATTTATCTCTCTGAAGGCATTTATCGTGATGTTCTTCAAGAAAGCTGTTATATTTTCAGGACACAAAGATCGGAACATTGACAACTTAATGGTGAGATGTTTTTGATAATTTAATAATTAATCTTTGACAAATTACTTTTGGTCTGTCCATGACATTGCTATATTGTACAGACTTTGATCTGTTACGTGAGTAAACCCATATAGATGGTATGACATTGAGAACAATGATTAATCTGAGCATTTCTAATTTCAGACAATACTGAACATAACAATACATTTTGGGCAATATTACCTTACAACATTCACGTAGCATCTTTTAAATCTTCCTATCTATGAACACGATATATGTAGACGTACACGTCTGTTCAATAACTGAATATATCATAAAGTGGCCAGTTACTGCTATACTTGTATTTGAAAACTGTTGCACATACCGCGAAAAACATATTTCCTTTAGTAATAAATAATAAAGTCAGATAAGTGGTTTTATGGAAACAGGCTGGTATTTAAATGATTGCATTGTTTACTAATTTTTCGAAATTAAACACAACGGTTTTACACTATATGGATATATAAGTTAAGCTCCTGCGCTGTTGTTTGTCTCATCATTATTCGAATGATATTTGTATTCAAGCATAAGGAGATAAAAGCCAATGAAAGCATTATCTTTTACTCAAATCACTTTCCCGACTTTTCTTAAGGAATGCTTAAGGAACAATGATGATAATAATAATAATAATAATAATAATAATAATAATAATAATAATAATAATAATAATAATAATAATAATAATAATAATAATTATTATTATTAAATATTAACGATATGAGAAGAGCCATACGTACGGAGTGGAAAGAAGCCATGCCAGTTCAGGGAAGCGGATAAGGTTGAACACAAAAGCCATTTCTAAGAAAGTATTGGCCTCTTCCAACCGTTTTCAGTTGAAATATTTATAGTATACCCACAAAAAGAAAAACAACAACATACAGAACCCCTTACAGTATTGATGATATACAACAGCTTATCAAAGTCATTATTTAGGTCTGACATATATACTTGAGCATGAAAGAAATCCCCCATATTTAGTCTGCCGTAACATTTAATTCAGTTTTCTCCTTAAACAAATAACACATATATAACACTACGCATGGTCAGTAACTTAGGTAATGTAAACACATATACTAAAGTACGGTAGTTTCGGGTCCGATTCACTGGTTATACATGCACCTCGAGTCCGATTACGATATACAGATTGGCGCTTACCAGATCTTATGTGAATAAAACGCAATTTAAACGCCGGATTTACATTTCGAAAACGGAATAGGATTAAAGCACAATTTGCCGCCGGGTTTTCTTATAATGATATGCAAACCGGCCTAACGTTAGCCGATCCACTATTGCTCGTCTTGTGAGACGTTACCGTACCATAGAGACAGTACAAGACAGGTCCCGTTCTGAAACCACTCGTTATGAAGACGTTTCCATACGTCATCGTCATTTACGTAACCGATTCTTGACGGTTCTACCAATATTGTTGGAACACATGGGAGGCATACCGATCGAATGACATTATCTAGACGTCTGCGTGGTTTGTAGATTCGATGTAATCGTACATTTCGCGCTCTTTCTAATACAACGTCATCGCATAGCTATTTAATAGATATGTACCGTACGTAAGGTATTTTTTTCAAATGTTCTTACATGAGAAGTTTCTTTTGTGCTCGAGTATATTACAATTTGAATTAGCAGTTGACGTATGTGAAATTATGAAAGTTAACTTTGATAGCGATTGTAATACTGATGCGAGACATAACACAACGATGACCCGATATAGTTATTGCTTTTGAGTGGTCTTTCGGCAAATGAAAAGACAGTATTAAAACCGGTCAGCGGAGCCCAGAACTTTCAGTAGCTGAAACTTTACCCAAGACTTAAAGGCAACAGTAACAAACAAAACGCTTCCTATCAATTACTGCCTTGGCCATCATTTCCTTCTGGGCGATTATTCAGTATGGGCAAATAAGTTTCTGCACTATGCACAAAGATTCTTAGCGACTTAATAGTTCATTCAATCTTAGATATTACCGCATCCTTCAATTTAGCTATACAATGACGTCGTAAATTCAACAAAAATGACATCATAAACAAAAAGATGAAATCATTTTGTTTGAAGAACAATGAAAGTAAAGGCAATTGAAAAAGTATCCTACTACCCAACAGTCAATGTCGGACAGAATTAAGAATTCATGCGTATTGTGCTCGTAGTAGTAGTAGTGGAATTTTTTCAAATTGGCTCACATACGAATATATTTTGGAAATGACTAGATATATCTATAAATAATAGAATCGACCACTGAATGTTCAGAATGTCGACTATTAATTAGATAGGCATATTGATGATTGGTTAATATAATACCTGAAATGTTTGACTTGCTAAAGAAGATACGTATACAATACACAAGAGCACATGATTTGGAAAGCTTGTAAACCCATGTTTATAGGATGGGAGTGTTAGATTTTCGTATTGAATAAGTGCCTGTGTTTTTATTCAAGACAAACGAAACACGTGTTACAAAACATTCAACACGCATGTTATACTCGAAAGAAGCAGCTCCACATAAGAATTAAGGATAGAGAAATTTATTTAAACATAGCTAATAAATATATATCACTAAGAAGATAATAGCCGTAGATCATCAATCGGCTGATTTTAAAAACAATCTAAAATGATTATTGCAGGAAATCTGAAGTACGTGGCGAATTCGCCGTTTAGTTTTATATCCGGCTTAAGTATGAGTGTCAAACTGAAGATCGCATATCAGAAGTCGTGCAATTTTCTCCCAATTTACAAAAGCCTGACCGAAATTTAGAATATAAATGAATTTGTCATTGACGTGCAAACGTGCACTCAGTCGCATATGTGTGTATGTCTTTCAAGATATTATAATAATACGACTGCATCATGTATGCTCTATAAATTTTGATGATATTTATTTTTAAAATAGAATGATATATAACCTGAGGCCTTAATCGTGCTATGTGATTGTCATGTACTTTATCGTTATCGGTTATATTAATGTTGTAAAGATATAATGTTTGGAATAAAATAGAGGACTATGCGTCATCAGTTCTGTCATGGCGATGTTGATATGGTGCACTCGTGAGGTGAAGTCTGTCTACATGCACATGTTAGTCTAGAAAAGCACCGTTCCGTAGTCTTAGATAACGTTGTCATTCAAATAAAGTGCTAAAAAAGCAGTTTTTAAGAACCTACGTGTTTACACCACGGACACTGCTAAATCTTGGTCTTCCAAAATAAAATTGTTTAACTACAGTGCCTGTTCACGCAATGTAATCTGAGTTTTATATTTAGTTATATTATACGCATTTACATGATTGAAACTAGCTGTTTCATAATGTTTCTATCGATTCAGTGCCATGCTATAATAAACCCACCAGAAATTGCATTAAAATATATTCACACTCACGAGCACTTTTAAAGAGGCAAGTCTCCCTTGACTTCGTAAATGTTACAATTTTGAAACGGTCTTTACAAAGACATCTTCTAGAAATGACAATAGCATCTAGCCTGTTTAGTCGAGTAGCTTTGGCGAATTAGAAGGTTAAAATCCAGATGAATCTTTAGAATTTTCCCTACAAAAGCAGCCATTGTAATGTGCAGTATATTTCAACAGATGCTTACATAATTAAATGTATAGAAATCTTGCCTTGGATTCTATTTGATGTAAAAGAGACAAAAGAAAGATCCCTCTGACTATTTACAGTAACCTCACGAAAACCACCGACAATATTCCTCAACTTGCATTATAAAAACAAAATATATGCTGCATCAAATATACAAAAGAAAAGTCATTATACATATTTTTATCATTATGTTAATTACAGTTATTGTTACAATGCTAATTGCATTAATTGACCAATGTTGAATTCGCGATGATTACCCCTATTTGTCTCATTTTAATGGGTTATTATTTATTACTGTTCGACCTTGAGAAAAAAAAAACTTCTGTTAAAGCGAAGTTTGAGCTTTTGTGGTCACACTGCTAGTATTTTTTGTTACTTATTTCCGTCATTATTAAGCCCTAAGTTTATGTCGCAATTGGGACTATTTTATTTAAAATTGATAAATTATATTTACTTTTGTTTCTGCTGGTTTTATGCTGCACTTGAGTCTACCGTTTGCTAGTCCAGGGATGGGATTAGCCGGCATTTTTGCCGATACTGTGCAACGACATTTCTATCAGTATAGCACAGGGACACTTATGAGGTGCCCAAGGACTGAACCCGGCCGGTCCATTATACTGACACCGACGAGTCGGGCGTAATGCTGTCCCCTAAGCCCCGAGCGTCAGGAGGAAGCCCACTACTACCAACTTTAAAGTCTTTGGTTTAACCCGGCCGGTGCTTGAACCCACGACCTCCCGAT